>JAGSMS010000007.1:1200000-1542500 GCA_029286595.1 Bhutanitis thaidina | reverse complement strand
GAATGTGTCTTCGCCGATTAGTGACGGAATACCGTGCTAGAACCGTCGGTAAAACCTGGGTTAACCGTATACTTTAGGAATTTCCCACGTGTAAAAGCCTAAGATATTAAGACCGGTGTCGGGTAACAGAATGTTATTTGGGAGTCGTCTGGTTCTGTGTTCGCCATTCTACCTTACAAGTGTGACGATTACGTTAAACCCTTCCTTTGTCTGACGCCTTTCTTCAGCAATGGATCATGAAATGGCTGCTGAAGAAGAAAGTGACGAAGAGAAGCTGCATTCCAGGACTGTATAATTTAGATTTGTCCCGCAAGAGGGGTAAGGGAATATACCATCTTATTCTCCAAATATCAGCATCACCTGCATGGGATGCACTTTCTAACGGCGTATGTTTTAAAGTTTTTTTCTCATTAAAAAATATATTTTCATAAAAGTACTTTATCTTAGTTTTACACAAATTACTCCCACGTCGCTAAGAGTATCATAATTTTAAATTCCGCGGCAACGGCGCGTGTAGCGTTTACAAAATTATCGTCATAACGGATTTAGTTCGTGGCTAATTAGTTTTGTATGAAGCTATCCTTTAAGACCTGGCTCTGTTCAACGATGCCGAAAATAATTTAATGTAAACACGAAGCCTTTCATGGAGCGACGACCTGAACAGCGTTGTGGGATGTTAATTAATGTGGGCGGCATAGGACCGTGCCTTGTGGTAGTCTAGTCGTGGACTAGTGATAGGCTGTTATATAGATAATGACGATACCTTTGCTTTCGCGATTCACATTACGTTGGTTGTCTTGTACTAATATTAATGAATAAATTAATATTCCCTCCACATTATCACATTAACTCCCGCGCGCTACATATCCAACCCACGCGAAAATACAATCATTTCAGATGTGTACGTTTGTATTTACTAACATTAGGTTTTATTTTCATATATCAGATAAACAACAAACAGACTGGCATAAATCGGAAAATAAGTGAATAGATTTGGTTTCTTTGATAAACAATTTGTCTGTACGTTGTCACCGGAGAACGTATAACTAAGTATAGTTTCGATTTCAGTAATTGGGTCTCAACTTGTCGTCTCCCAATGTAAGAAAGCAGTGGATTTCCACAAATTTAATGCAACTGACACAAGTAAACACTTCACATAGATCCTTCTTTTTCCGTTTACCATTACATTTCAGCTAAAAGGTGGTGAAATCTTCTGTGAGTCGTAGAGACGTTTAACCAATTTATATTTGTTTCTGAACTAAACGAGATACGTTCTCTTATTATTAACTGATACTCGAAACATCAGCTAATATAATGTTATTAGCAACGCACTTGGTTATAAGAAGTTACATTGTTTTGTTTGTTTTTCTCCAATAAAAATCCCTTAGCCTCCGCTGAAATCAGAACTATTCTTTTGATATTTTAATGAAGTGAGACATCAAGATTCTTTTGTTATTTTCTAAGAAATGGAACGACCTTTTTCTGAATAAATATTTACTTGAATTCGGCTCAGTTGAGTCTTCTAGTATGCCTACAGTATATGTTTAAACGTGATAGAGCCAAGGGGCGGTATTAACCGCGTCCTCGAAGAATACCGGCGTTAACTAGAGGCATCTCGTGCTTTAGCGTTTCGTTCGGTGGGTGAGGTATCCGGAGGCCCACTCACCCACACCATCCCCCTCCTGATACTCCCGAACATCTCCCAAATACCCTTAAAGGCCGGCAACGCACCTGCAGCACCTCAAGTGTTGCAGGTTCGTTGCCACAATTACGGTTGCGTACAATATTGTAGAGCCACCTTTATTACAGCTGGATGAGTTCTACTTGAGAAAGACCACACTCTCGCAGAAAATGTTTTTCGTATAGTGAATGATTGCACACAGATAATTTTTTTGATTTATCAAATCCCTTGCCCAGGATTTTGATTCCTAATCAAGAACAGATGTCGGTATTTGGGTAACATAGCAACAACTTTCCTGAATACTGGGCAGCCCTTGACAAAGAGAAACACGAACAAGTGTTTTTCATATTAGCATTAGTCCGACAGTGAGGCTGAGGCTTTTTTTAATATCGCTACATAATAAAATTCTACATTTTAAGTTAAAACTAAGTATACTATTGTACTGGCAGAAGATGATCTGGCACAAGCATACAGCTGAATCTATTCGTAAGCCATCCCCAGTTATCGTCACCGCAGACAGTGTGGAGCCAATAATTAACATCAAAGACGAATAAGATTTAATATGTCTGCTGTTAATTTAAAGCGAAATTTAAACCTCTTAAATGTAAATTTATTTAAATGTGCAGCACAAATGGTAGCCCTGTGGTCATGGCGCTTTAGCTTAATACAATTCGAGTGACTTGGGTTCGATTCCCGGTGGCCGGTTCCACTAAAATTGTTAATAGAAATTATAAGTCCTGTATTTACCATGTGCTCGGCGGTGAAGGAAAACTTCGTGAGGAAACCTGCATATCTGAGAAAAATTACTTCGTGAAGCCCGCGAATCCGTACTGGAGCAGCGTGTTGGGCTCTTTCCGGCTTCAAAACCCACTCAGATATTTTAGAAGGAGGGCTATGCCCAGCGGTGGGCATTTATTTACTTTTTATTCCTTATTTTACCTGCCGTGTAGTATCGGCGTAAGAATCTGCCATACTCTTTCTTCACTTGTCGTAAGAGACGGCTAAGGGAAAATTCTTGAAATTCGTAATGGTTACCGACAGATGCTACATCATCACCTTATTCCCAATCCGCCACACCATATCGCCAATCCGCTTGCTGAACGTGGCGATTATGGTAAATCTTCCTTATGGAAGAGGCCTAAGGCCTGGAGTGAACTATTTGCATTCAGTTACGGATTAAATTGTTTAACATTTTGCCGGTAACTTCTATCTTGAACATAAAATGTGTAAATTTGTGCGCTATAAATTCTTTCAAGATTTCGGTTGGGACCGGAAAAATAAACTTATGTCAGTGTTCAAAGGATTCAGCTCCGTTTTCCGAACCGAAGATCGTTTACTGAATTCATTAAGAGCAGAACACATCCGGAAGCTGAGAGGAGAGGCAAACCACAGCATCATCAGCCATCAGCAGTTACTGAACAAAATCTATAAATGCTGGTGTAATGAGTATCCACACAATTTTGTATTAATTGATCATCTATAACTTTGTTGTTGTAGCTTATCTCATTTGCGCCACGAAATTGTAAAACGGGCTCGTCTGGATTGGAGTTATGTGCTAAGAATTGCAACATCATTTTAAAACAGGGATTCTAAAATCGAGGTCTAACCTCCAAGTAAACAGATAAAGTAGGATCGATTTAAATCTGCATTACAGGGCACCGTCCCTACCAATCATTTAACTTTCTGAATCCAATAGAAGATACAGAATAGATCCTGAAGATAACAGTAAAGCGCAGTCTGAAGAGAAAAATATGTAAAATCAATAAATTATTTTGGAAGAATATTTACGAATCACTACCATGGGCACAGATAGCATCACCAGCATATTCTGTTGCCACCACTGACATGAACATTGTGAGGAACACCATCATGATTGTGGTGTCGGCTCTAGCCATCTCTGTCATGGACGCTGTGAGTATCACCAGAATATTTGTAGTGGCGGTTCTGATCATCTTCGTCATGGACATTGAGACCATCTCTAACATTATTTCAGTTATAGTCGTGTGGTGGTGGCGTGTGAAAATCTGCCATCCCCTCTTATTACGTGAACATAGAAGGTCCAGCAAATGGTGGGAGCACCATCTCGAAAAATACCAAAACAATAAGAAGCTGACCGATAATGAGCAGTAGCGTTTTAGGTAGAAGGTTCTTGTATTGCGATCGGCGATGTATTTGCCGATGAATGATATAAGAAGTCTGCTACTTAGAACTAAGAAGGCCTACGGAAACTTTGTTTCACACACACACAGGCACACAAAAATTCACACACATGCACACCCACACACATGTGTTTTGACCGAGTCTGGAAAGTAAGTTATGAAAAAAATGTATATCAATTCTCTCTACCGAAATCATTTCGATTTTTTTTTTCTTTTAAAGTGCTGTTAAAAATATCTGGATTAGCATATGGTAATATGCGATGCGGCTATTTGAAAATAGAACCAGGAGAACCGAAATCATGGGTGAGTGCGTCAGTGCGATTGATTATGGATGGAAACTTATCTACAGAATTAAAGAACCTCGAGAAAAAAAAGAAACGGTGGTTAGACAATTTGTTCATCACGAAAAAACAGCGACACTTCATTGCGGAATAATTCGAAATTGGAATGGAATACGAAATTCGTGTGTTGTCAGTCGATTATTTGGTTACGATTCGCAGTGTCCGTGAAACTAGGCAACCTAATAGATACCTTGCAATTTAGAGCACACTAAGCGTATAACCAATAAGTCACGCGGGAGTCAAGCGCGGACATAAATATCACATAACTCTCACCATTTCGCTACGTCGTCGGAAATCGCGTGAAACTCACGTATTTAATTTCATTAAAGAGGAATTTTATTAAGAAGTTTATTATTACTGAGGAAGCCTGTAAGAACCAACTGGCAAGGGAACGTATGTTCGTCATACATCGTTATTTATATTAAACTAACTGACATCCGGTATCAAAACCGGTTTAGCTACTGCTTTCAAACAAAAATCCCACAAGAAACGGACGTTCAGTTTTTCCCGAATTTGTCAATTTTCCTGGATTCCTTTGCAAATTTTCTTTCCATAAAAACTTAAATCGGACAATTATAAACATTTAAAAAAAAATAGCTAAATTGGTCAAGCCGTTCTCCAGTGATGCGCTTACCTACGACCAGCATTTAATATTTATTTATATAGATTGTGCTACCTATATACGTATTTATATTTAAAAAAATGTAATACAATCATTACAATCAAACAACACGATGAGTATAGGTTTATATAATAGTTTTCACGAACACAGATTAAAACATACCAATTTAACGTTTTAAACAAAATGACAAATAACTTTTTCATTAAAAAAAAATTCCTGTGACACCGGAAAATTTAAATTTCCTGATCAATTTAAAATCACAAGGGTAAGGAATCGGATCGAACTCGCATATTTGATTTACTTAAAGTCTTTCGCAGAAGGAAGCCACGTTTACAGAAATATTAATTTCAGAAGTTTTCATAAAAAAGTTGTACCCTACGGTGGAAGATTCCCTTTCACCGTTAACAATAACTTGAGTATATTATGCCGACTAACACTTGACTCTTCCACGTATAAAACAGATTCTGATGGAGAGTTGTTTGATAATATCAAAACAGCCAAACTTTCTGAGCGACCCGCGTAGTTGTAATATAAAGCTTGTAACATATATAGTATACGTCTTGATTCTTAAATCTAAATAGGGGTTGTCAAATGTTTCCATATAGAAATAAAAGTCACTTCGTTAATGTAAATTACGAGGTGACAACCCTTATAATTAAATTGTAATGAGCGCTAATACCTTACCCTGTTACAGAGACGAGACCTGAACTTTTACTGCCTCTTTACTGTCCAATTGGGTGTCGTCGTGGACTATCCACTAATTTAAGGAATTTATCCTTTGTTATTATAGTTTAGTACAGAAGTGTTTGCAAGGTATCAAGGTATTTCTTACCGCCGTTTCAGTATAATTTTTTTTTATGGAAGAGACGGCAAACGAGCTAGCGGTTCACCTGATGGTAAGTGATTACCGTCGCCCACGTACATCTGTAACACCATAGATGCTGCAGGTGCGTTGCCGCTCTTTAAGGATATTTGGGAGATGGGAGGGAAGAGGAGAGGAATAGGGAGGGGGTGCGGGCCTCCGGTTACCTCAGTCACCGAACGTAACGCAGAAGCACAGGATGCCTCTACTTCACGCCGGTATTCTGCGAGGCCTAGGTACCAATCCAGTCGAGCCGGTCCATTCGAGCAGCAGCTAAAGCCGCCGCTTGGCTCTACCACGCTTAATAGAGATCTCGTAAAGATCCTTGAACGAACAATTTCAAACTGTAACATCTTTTTGTTAACAGCGATATTCAAAGTTATTGAAATGTAGTCGAGGAATATTTCATATTAATCAAACAGGAAGCTACGATTGTTAGAAGTAACGAGACACTTCTCGTTTGTCTTGTGAATGATACTCTACAGTCGTAATTCTAGGCGAATTGACATCTTCTAATAGATTATGTTTTCCTGCTACAGCCATTGGTCTAATATTTTGTAACGGAATCGTATTTCAATTGTTTTACGGCTCTATATCTTACTTAACAAGCAATACATGCCTGTCAACCAAGAAGGATAAGCAGAGATTAGACGAATGGAACGATAACGATATGAAGGGATAGATGGAAAACAAGGAAATAAAAAGTAACATGATTAATAACATGATCATGATCAACAACGCGACCAAAGTAAATGCCAGAAGAATCAATGGATATGGCCTACGGCATATGGCGTATTTCATGTGGTAATTTATTCAACGTAAGAAACATACATTTCACTTGTCGAACATCATTTTTACTTGAAATCTACCACCGTTTCACAATGAGGTCCCTGACGGAGAAGAAACCGGCAAAAGAAACTCCGTAGGTATCCTCTTTTTTGTAAAAACAATATAGTTGTTTAAGTGTGTTATCTAGTTAAGGTAAGTTAAGATGGCGAAATAAATATTTCAATTATGCCAGAGTCAGACCTGAATAATCCACATAAGCTACGGGCTGCAACGTCTATGTTGTAAGTTGTCAGGAGATATCGTCAATCCACTGGTTAAACCAGGCGCTGACTGACTGAATTGAGAGTTCAGCAGTTGACTATTGTAGCTGCTCACCACCACCTGGAACTTGGGTTACCTTATTTAAAGAACAAGGGGAAAACGATCCAGTAGCTTACCAGATAGTCATTGATCACCGATGTAGGAGTAGGTTTTTTTATAGTTAAACGGGCAAACACCCACGTACGGGTGACGATAATCACTCACCACCAGGAATCTGCAACAACAGAGGCGCCGCAGGCGCGTTGCCGGCTTAAGAGCCATGCGAACTATTTGGGACATGGGAGGTAAGATGACGAGGAAACGAAATGCAGAAGCACGAGATGCCTCTTCTTCACGTTGGTATTCTGCTCGGCCGTGGTCCGTACTATCCCGGTCGGGCCAGCCTATTCGAATAACAGCAAAAGCCACACCTCAGCTCTACCACGTATAAATTCTCAATTTTATGCAAATTCAAAATAGAGGTTGATCAGGGTCGAGCGACAGGGTTTGATTTCGATGCGGATAAAACATCGAGTGTTAACGCGCTTGTCTGCGGAATATTTCCCCAGTCTCTTCTCCGTCGGAGGAACCTGATTACGAAACGGTGGTAGATTTAAAAAAATGTTTCTTATGTTGAATAAATGACTTGATTTGATTTTAAAAATCGAATGCAATGGAAGTCGGCCATCTCGTACTGGAGTACTTTCCGTAAACAAAACCCTCTCAGAATTAGAGGAGACGTTTACCCAATAATGGAGAATGTATAGAATGCAAATTTACTTTTGTTACAAACATCTATACACTCTCATTCTCACAGTTCGTTACAGCGATAGAACGGATAACAGATAAGATTAAAAGAGGATTTGTATTTGATGTAAAGGCAAATAAAAAAGCAAACCAATCGACGTTTATGAAATAAGAAAATCAATGCCAATTAACAGGTTCTCGGGTTTCTTCAATCAACATTGTTGATACGGTAACGGTAGGGGAATTTCGACACGCGTTCTATGAAACTTAAGCGATGCCACCACGACCCTTGTGATTGAAGCCGTTAATTATTTTTTTTTTATAGAAGAAGGGGGCAAACGAGCGTGCGGCTCACCTGATGGTAAGTGATCACCGACGCCCACGAACATCCGCAACACCAGAGGAGCTACAGATGCGCTGCCAAAGTACATACATACAGATTGATTAGATCGGCCAGACTTTCAAAATTATAGTATTTAATTGAATTTTTTTTGTCACAATCGACCCTATGGTCTTCGAGTTAACAGAGAAAGTAACACAGGCTTCTTTTTTGGTGTCAATTTTTAATTGGCAATCCTTTTTTTTTTATAGAAGAAGGGGGCAAACGAGCGTGCGGCTCACCTGATGGTAAGTGATCACCGACGGCCACAAACATCCGCAACAGCAGAGGAGCTACAGATGCGCTGCCGGCCTTTAAGGAAGGAATAAGCTCTTTTCTTGAAGGTCCCTAAGTCGTAGCTGTTCGGAAATACTGCGGGCGACAGCTGATTCCTTTGAATTTAAAATCCTTGACTATTTTCGCCTTAATTTCGATACTAGTAGAATCTTAATATACATAATCTAATTTTGCGATCGCTGTCTTTAAGCTAATTCACTACAATCAGACATTTGCAGCACAAATGGAAGATAAGCCCTTTCACAGGCTGAGTTCAACCTCAATGACTACAACTTTCTTGCGGCGATAGACAAAACCGATGATTGAACGTGTCTTCTGAACCACGAAGACAATCACAAAGAACGCTGGGAAAGCGGCCGCCCGTTTGTAGTTTCCGCGGCAAATTGTTTTAATTCAGTAATCGCTCAGACCAACGCCTAATTTGATAGCCCTATATATGTATTCGTTCATTTTTATCGATTACATTCTTTTTGCAAATTCATACACTCTTCAAATTCAGTGTGAGTAAATTTTTTTTAATATTGGAATTGTGCAGACAACCTCAAACAAAGAAGATTTTTTTTTATATAAAATAGGCTTACGTTCGACCACAAACGTGTCAAGTGAGATTGACACGTTTGCCTAGAAGGTGTCTGTTCACTTTGGCCTTAAAGATGTCTAGATTATAGCGTTCCGAAAAAACTAACCTCGGCAGAAAGTTCCACTTCTTAGCCATCCGCATAATGAAAGAAGAGGCAAACCGCTTCGTGCGTAATGGAGGAATGTCTACAATAAGGGTGAAACTAATCGCCGCGCCTAGTCGTTCGGTGATGGAAAGGGGAAGGCGGTATCGGGTTATAAAAAACCTCCGAAATGTATCCGAAAAAAAACTGAGAGGCAGGCCACTCGTCTACGGTGTTCGAGTCTTAGAAGATTTGCCTCCACGAGTGAGTCACTGCCTATGATCCTCTTCGCTCGGCGCTCCAACGAGTCTATTATTTCCGATATTTAGCAGAACCATCCCAGAGATGGGAATAGTATTTCATGCAATAGCGGACTTGACCTTTGTATAGATTTAAGAGCTGCTCTGAGGTGAAGTACCGTCTCACCCCCGGAGAGGATACTAAGTTTTTTGGCAGCAGTGTTTGCTATGGACTCGATGTAGCAACCGAAATTTAGATTGGAAGAGAGATGATAATGAGATCACAGATGCGTTGACAACCCTAAGGATTAAGATAGAATGCGTGAAGGCCCGTAATTATCCTGGCTCTTCTCTGCACCTTTCAAACCGGAACACGACAGTAGCACTGCTTCTTGGCGTCAGAATTGAGTAAGAGTGTGCTGCCTACCCAGACGACTCCCAAGCAGAGAAGAAGTCTACCAGCCGTTAAATAACTCAAGTACCTCTGACCAGCTTCCGTTCATCAGCAGTTCAACCATTACTGTGTTCCGGCCTGAAAGGATCAGAGAGCCAGGATTCCTCCCGTATTCACGTACACATTCTGTTTTTAATATTTTTTTCATTCTTTTTGAATTTTGTAAACGCAAATATAACGTAATATAATAACGGTTAATTCGGCGATTTTCAATTCTCACTCGGTCCCGTGGGTAATCCACGATGTGTGCGACTGATCTAGTATAATACTCTTGAAAGGGATCAGCCCCCCAACATAATGCGGTCACCGACCCGTCGGTAACGATCGCTTCAATCAATCGACAAGAATTCTCTAATCTATGGAACAAGGCGCCGTTCAACAGTGATCTGTTAAATTCGAAATTATAGATATTATAGTGATATGTTCACAACCTATACCACCGACATTATTTGTCCTGGATTCGAATTCAGATCCCACCAATTTTGGTACGTGAAGAATTCAAACTTTAATAATGTTTATGTTCAAAACATAAATAGATTAATGAAGAATGTTGATATTCATAATGTTAATACTGGGAACACACACAAGCTGGTAATGCTATGCACTAGACTCCATAGAGTCAGTAACTCCTTCATTCAGTAAGTGGCTGAGGAATCTTCCGATCAATAGGTTTAAAAAAAAATCACGAAGACTTTATTAAAAAGGGTTATTATAATATAAAGGAATACACGAATGATAATTACCCCTGGGAATAAGTTGATGGCTCCCAAGCTGTTTCAAATATGTTATTGTTCTAGTAAACAATTTTTTTCGAATTTTTTTTTATGAATATACGATTATTTACTATACCTACGGGGTTTATTGCGTCTGTTTCTTCTCCAAACTTACGAAACGCATTATATATATAAACACATACTCGTAGATTTAAGAAATAACATTTTACAAGTGAAATTTGTGATTCTTATGTCGATGAATATAAATTTCTATGATTGGATTTGATTTGATTAACAGATAATATTCGTTCTTATTTCATTCTCTGTTTGTTTCAAACAATTCCATTGATTTATATGTTGCTCTCTCTGAAAACCAACCTATTGTGAATGAAGGTGAAGCTGGCATTTATACAAACTAGTCTATCATGATTAAAATCATGGAAAGATTTACCATTTTAGTGGTGCTGGTACCGGGAATCGGCTCTATGAAACCCAAACGAGCTCCCAGCCCACCAGGCTACCACGGCTCTTCGACTGGTAAACTGATATCAATTAAGAATTGAAATTAGGACATTAATGATTACTTGTTTTTATCTGAACACTACACATTTGAAACGAAACTACGGATTTACGGATTTCATGGCGTTTAATTAAATAAATAAGTTTATGGTGTTTTGAGGTCGTGGTAGTGGTATGCTTGGTCTTGGATTTAATTCTCCAGCCATCTTCTCTATTGAAATTAGGATGTTCTTTTTTTGATCAGTAGTCAGAGAATCACACTTGGCTGGAATCGGTGTTCTTTTGCGAGGATATGTGTTCTGTCAAATCTTATGTAATTGGGTTGGGGCGTTCCAGAACATGATCACAGACTGCTTTATTTATTATTTCTCAGACATGTAGGTTTTCTTCATCACCGAGTACTCAGTTAATTCCGCACTAAAGTTTTAAATTAACAAGTGATCCCAGTACCGGGATTCGAGTCTTAGTTCACTAGTGTACTATGAAATAAAAGCAAGCGCGTTAAATAACGTTGGATAACATTTATTGTTGTATTGCGGTCAACAAGGTGCCAGGTGTAACTTCCCACACACATAGACCCTTCTAATCACGACAAATGTATCAGAATTCGTGTTTGATCTTTCACACGAAGGGCACGCTAACATTTGCCGAAATGTCATCGAACTAGAGCAATCTAAGGTCTGCAAGCGTTGGTCACAGACCTCAAATGCCTATCGCGTTTGATAAATACCAACGTAACCTGTTAACGTTTATCATAAGTTGTCCAATTGTACTTTTAACAACGTTGAAAAATTTTAATTATTATATTTTGAAGGGGCACGCACACAGCCTCCAGAGATGCCTTGAAGTATGGGCCGGAATGAAAATCAGAGTCGGATTTTATTTTTCGAATCTCGACTATTACTGAGTCCAGTCCATGTCGCGGTCTCATGCTGCAGCACTGACTTAGTTTTACTCTTGTTTAACATTTTCACTTGTTAAAGATAATATAGGTTTAATTTATAAGTTACTTTTGTATTGATCTTTTTCAGTTCCATGTGTTATATCTTAGACCGTGAATAAACGTGTGCCGTAGTAGCCTAGCCGTCAGGGCCTTCATTTTAGTTTCACAGAGCGCGGGTGACCTGGGTTCGATCACCGATGCCGGCAAAATTGTTAATAGCAATTTTAAGTGCTGTATTTACCATGTGCTCGGCGGTGAAGGAAAACATCGTGAGGAAACTTACATGTTTGAGAAATAATAAAAATATTATTTCGAGGATGCAGCATGGCGGGCTCTTACCAGCTCCAAAACCCTCTGAGTTATTTGAGACGAGGCCTTTGCCCAGCCGTGGGCACTTACAGGTTGCCACTTTTAAACGTGTTTCTTTCTTTCTTGTTACGTGTGACCAGGTTACGTTTCCCGGTGCCGGCAACACTAGAATCATAAAGCAACATAATATAAAATACTAGGACCCTTATCCGGTATTCCACAAAACAATTTTACATAAATACCAGTTTATAACATCTTATCGTTTAACCAGGGCATGGTTTCATTTCCAATGTGTTGTGTTCGCGTAATTACAAGACATCATTATGTATTTTCATTTGTGTTGTTATATTTTAGTTTCTAATATTTATATACATACTGCCTCATGTATTACAAAAAGCATCCTCCTAATAATATTTGTTTTTTTGTTCCTTGACGTCGTTGACGCGTGTGTCATAATTGTATCTCTGTAATAGTATGTACGTGTATATGTATTTCATATATTCATATTATGTATATTTTTTGTGATTATTTTGTTTGCATATTATGTGTATGTATTATATGTTCACTTTAGTGTAAACCCGAACCCGATACTTGTGTTCATATTTCCTTTTTCTTTCTGGGTTGCCTGGAAGAAATCGCTTCTTAGCGATAAGGCCGCCTATTGTATTTTTTTATTAAAATAATCTTTGTATGTTAAATATTTGTGTGTACAATAAAGTATATTTCATTCATTCATTCATTCAAAAAGCCTGACGACTGCTCGCATAAAAAAAAATGCTGGGTGCCGACAGAGCACCAGCGCTGTAGTCGTGGTTATTCATTCAGCATTGCTACAGCATTACGCTGAGTCGGTCGCCATTTTGTTGCTGCAACTCGATAAAATATTATTATGTTTTTGTTATGTTAATTAAGTTGTCATTATGTGTTACTTGAGTTGTGGAAATGAAGTACTATTCTTTCTTTCTTCATATAGGTACGAGTATTTGATTTCATAACCACCACCTCGAGCTTAATAATCTCTTCACTGTCAACCGAATTGACTGCTTTCAGCTCGATGACAGCCCCTGTAATTATTATTATCTTGATTTATTAACAGGATACAAGCTGACGACTTTATCCTGTTTGTATTGGCGTGATTTTGTGGTAAAAAAAGAAAACGACGGCGTCTCGAGACTTGTGGTTCATAAACGTTTTGCTTGTTAACGCTCCGCGTGTCATAATTATACAATTCCGTTTGTTAAAACAAGACACGACATTATTTGGTGACAATTGATTTATTGGCACGTAGTATAGCAATCGAATATTATATAGAATAACATTTTTACTTATAGAAAAACGGTACGCATATAAAATTTCGAAACATAATTTTAATATAAAATGTTCCAATTGAAAATCAGAAAATGGTCATAAGTGGTCACAGCTGATACAGGGTAGGCAAAGCTTACGGATATCAGTCATGATCCTGTTCAGCGTATCCAAATGAGCTTTGCCATACCACTTCTGGCCCCTCCGTGAGAAGGCTGCTGAAGGAATAAAATCTTAATAATTATAAACAACCTATTTGACCGTGCAAAATTGTTATCTTTGCACAACTGGACAGGATGTAATGAAATTTTAAATTTATCGAAAATATTAAGTAATGTCGTGTTACAAATGTGGTAGAGCCAAGCGGCGGCTTTTGCTGCTGCTCGAATGGGCCGGCTCGACCGGATTGGTGCCACGGCCTCGTAGAATACTGGAGTGAAGTAGAGGCATCTTGTGCTTTTGCGTTTCGTTCGGTGACTGAGGTAACCGGAGGCCCATCCCCCTCCTGATCAACCTCCTCATATTCCCTCATTCTGGTGTAGCAGATGTCCTCGATGGCGATAGTAATCAATTAACATCAGGTGAACCGACATAGCCGGAAAGATCAGCAAGCTGAAGTGGCAATGGGCCGGCCACATAGCTCGCAGAACTGACAACCGCTGGGGAAAAAAGGTTCTCGAGTGGCAGCCACGTACAGGCAAACACAGTGTAGGACGACCCCCCACAAGATGGAGTGACGACCTGCGCAGTGTTGCGGGAAGTCGATGGATGCAGGTGCCTCAGGACCGAGCTTCGAGGCAATTTTTGGGGGGAGGACTATGTTCAGCAATGGACTTGTAATAGGCTGAAGTGATGATGATGATGATGATGATTAGGAGTAGTTTTTAAAAGTAATGCGACGATAAGGAAAGTTAAAGTAATATAGCAGGTTGTAAATATTTGTTAGGGTTTCATAGATGTGAAGTGTTCGTCACGATGCTTTAGTATAGGTTGGTATGGGTTGGTGAAGTTGGAATGTCGCCATTAAACCAATCATTTGTTTGTCATCGATCCTAGGCTTAACAGTCAGATAAGCACTACTCTGTGGGATTTGGGTTAGGCATAATTCTGTTGGATATGCCATCATCGTAAGGTGGCCAGAGACTCGTTTGCTGGCTGGTAGGGTGCATCACGTGCAGGTGAGGTCAGCATTTGGAGAGACAGGTACATTCCTTCTAACAGCCCGAACTGACAAATAAACATCTATGTATGTATGTATGTACATATATTCACGCCTTGTTCCCAACGGGGTAGGCAGAGGCATTCTTCTTCCACTTGCTACGGTCCTGACATACGTCTTTCGCTTCTCCCACTTTCATCAATCTTCGCATGCATGCTCGTTGGTTTAGAGTACTATTGACCTGGCCTTTTTATAGAACGTCTCCGATTTGATCGTGAAATGTTCGCCTAGGTCTTCTTCTCCCGACTCTACTATTTACATTCACCTCATATATTTGTTTCGTCATCCTCTCCACATGTCCAAACCAGCTCAGCATCCCTTTCTCAGCTCGTGTCACTACATCGTCTTTCACGCCACATCGCTCTCAGATCAAATTATTTCGAACTCTTGGAACCCGATGGAATAAACATCTAATATCTATTTAATTTAACAGATGCTGTGTTGCGCTTGCGGCTTTGGGGGCACGGGACTTCTCATATATTATCGCGGCATACAGACGGATAATAAATTTTACTCATGTAATATTATCTTTTACCAAAGACCTGAGACGAGGCTGCCATGCGGTCATGGTCCTAGCTTTAGTCCCATGGAGTGCACGTGAGCTCTGATGCTCGGTGCCAGCACCACTAAAATTGTTAATAACAATTTTAAGTGCTGTCTTTACCACGTGCTCGACGGTGAAACCTGTATGTCTGAGAAACGGCAAAAAATATTATTTCGAGGATGGGTGAGGCAACGTGGCGGGCCCTTCCCGGCTCCAAAATCAAGCTGCTCTCAGATATATAAGAAGGAGGCCTTTGCGCAGCAGTGGGCACTTACAGGCTGCTACTTTACTTTTACTTTGCCAGTGATTACTATCACTTCTACTAACACTTGTTCACCCGGAGCGCGAACCATGATCAGCAAATTGCCTGCTATCGTGGTGACTATAACAAATTCTCCAGGAGGCCTATGTCCAGCGGTGGGCTATTTAGAGGCAAAGAAAGCTGAAGAATGAAATGACCTCCTTTTGAATTAAAGTAAATTCTCTTGTTGAAAAATCGCGAAGCGTTTGTTGAATTTATTAAAGTTTTATTTGCGTTCGAACCCCTCTTCTGATCATATCTGTTATCCGTTTCGTATTGAAAGAACGGCGAGAATGGGTCGACGGAGCTACCGACGTGTTTGTAGACATTTTCCGTGTGTATAATATTTTAAATTCTCATGGTCGTGTACCTTTTAAATGGACCACTGTTTTAGTCGCTCTCCAGCAGAGTCCAAATAACCAAAGTGATGAGCCTGATATATTTTTGAGAAGGTTTTAGAAGCCGGTTTTGGCTACACCATGCTGTTTGGCGGAAATCAAATATCAAATACTTCCTTCTACTGTCAAACTTTCTCGTAATTCTTTCTTTCATCATTGCCATGGAGCCAATACAAACGTGTTAAGACGTGTGAAACCGGACCTGATTTCTAATCTACACTAAACATAAATGAATTTAAAACTACAAAGCTATCCGTTTCAATTTAGAAGCTCTTTAAATTATTTATTATAAACATCCAAAATGCATGTATTTTTTTTATATTTCTTGTATTTACGCGAATACTACACATTCGAAATGAAACTATTACGAGTAGCTCGCTATTAAACGGTCTGCTGTCTGTCTGTGATCATATTCTGGATAACCCATAAGGCCCAAACAATTACATTAGATTTGACAGACAGAATTAATTAAGAACTTTCGCTTGTTGGACAATGCGACATTTTACCACTCCTACCAGAAGTTGTACGTGATCATATCTAATACAATATTATGGTTCTAGTAACTTCATATGAAAATAAAACATCTTACAAAGTTTTTTTTTTTGAAAAAAAAGAGAAGTTAAGTAGCAGTTTATGAGAAGATTTTGGAGTCTGAAAATCATTCTCCACACTGCTGTTGCACTACACTGGTTGTGTGGTATTCAATCTTAGTCCTCGAGGGTCCACAGACTTCGTCAAGATCTGTTACCTTCCACGATTAGAGTTGAGCTGCAGTAACCACTCAGCCATCAGATGGACTCTTAGCTGGTTGTCCACATCCCGATCCCATACAAAAATGTACAGTTGAGAGTATAATTAAACACAAACAAGCAGCTGATCGTCTATAACTACATTCAATCCACCATTATCTCGTACCTAATCATATGCTAATAACTGTTTTCTTCTTAACAAATGTCTATAAATAATACAGAACGTACACGGCACAGGTCTTTGTGCTTCTTTAAAAGGAAAAAGTCTCCGTATGCACCTAATACACCAGAAGGAAAGAAACGACAACAACCAAATACAAGTGTCTCGCTCGCGCACCGGATTTGAAAAAAGAACCCTTGTCGGGACTTACTTTCGAGGTCTGAATTAAAGACAAAGTACTACGTAGTTCGCGTGCGTCTTATTAAAGCCAGTATCGGAAACAGAACAGGTTTGTTATATTCATCGTATACTTGTACAGTGATGTACAGAAGTGTGTGATAAGTGGCTAATAATGTATCTAATTTACACCTCTGTTGCTTTTTGTTTTATGAAAAATCCGTTTTAACACGAAGCCTACTTTAATGTTATTTTGAAGTCAAGTCTAGTTGAAGGCGGGGTTCCCGTGCGATGTGATTGCTTTAGGAATTGTACTTCAAATCTAAAGTCTCACCATCCATGACAGATTTCGGTCGACCGACGCTGATGATGCAGCTTTCCGTCTCTAGTCTCTGGGATTTAGTTTCGTTCGGTGAGCGTGGTAATCGCAGGCCCACTCCACCTCCCCATCGGGGAGGGAGGATCATCCTCTCTCCCATCTCCTAAATACCCTAAAAGACAGGCAACGCACCTGCAGCACCTCTGGAGTTGCAGATGTACGTGGGCGACGGTAATCACTTAACACCAGGCGAACTGCTTGCTCGTTTACCGCCTATTCCATAAACAAAAAAGAATGTGCTCTTACACCATTTTGATTGTCTGTGATTAAAACTATATCAAAATAATCTTAGCCGCCTCGAATATTTCTATAATAACGCAACAAACAGACAGGGCAATCATGCGGCAAGTCGTCCGCTTCCCTCTCTAATTCAGTTGGAGGGGGCGATGGCTGCCTCTTACTTGTCAACAGGTGCTGCTGGCGGGGGCTGGTCGAGTTCGAAATGACCTTTGTGATGTGTATTTTGTGTCGTAAACTACGCTTCGTTTTCGTTAAGGTACATATTTTTTTAACCATTAATGTGTCATGACAATATAATTTTTGTTTTTTGTCTTTATGGGAAAGGCGGCAAACGAGCAAGCGGTTCATCATCATTATCATTCAGCCTATCAGAAGTCCACTGCTGAACATAGGCCTCCCCCAAAGATTGCCACGATGCTCGGCCCTGAGGCACCTGCATCCATCGACTTCCCGCAACACTGCGCAGGTCGTCACTCCATCTTGTGGGGGGTCGTCCTACACTGCGTTTGCCTGTACGTGGCTGCCACTCGAGAACCTTTTTCCCCAGCGGTTGTCAGTTCTGCGAGCTATGTGGCCGGCCTATTGCCACTTCAGCTTGCTGATCTTTACGGCTATCTCGGTTACCTTAGTTCTACTCCTAATCCTTAAATAAATTTACTTTGTACTTTATATTTGTTGTATTGTACAGAAACTTTAAGCTCATTAATACATTAAGAAGTAGATTAACAGTAAACTGTTATTCAAAGAATCCATAATAACTGAAGCAAGTTTACGTTTTAATTAACTCGATATTCACAAAACAAACATCTCGATTCGACTCGGACATGAAAATAAACGAATTAAAAGAATTGGGAATTTCAACAAGACGACGTAGTCTCTGATACTTCGAAAGTCGAATCGGATAATTAGCTCTAAAAAAAACCGTCAATGGATCATCGGCGAGCATCGGACTGCTATATAGGTTTACTGCGGCGCCTTTTTCACAATCATTGCTGCATCATCACGCCACATTCCTAAAAGGCTAGACGGTTTTACTTTTTATTTTATTCATGCACAGTGGTTGCTTTATCAAACGTATAAACTAATTGCAAGTTTAAGAAACCATCAGACATTAGATGGTAATTGTCTCATTGATTGTACCCCACTAAGTATAACTTAAGGAACCGAGACGAGGTCCATCACTGCAGACCGTATGAGGAACAAGAACAGAACGAAAAAAAGCTAGAATATAGATGATAATCCTTAAGGATCAGCAAGCTGGGAACTGATTTGGGGCTGGGAAAGAAAGGTTCCCAAATGGCACAAGGTTCAGGCGTGAACAGTGTTTGACGACCCTCTCAAGATATAGCGATGCTAAATGAGATTCTGGTACCTTAGTTTCCGCCTTTTCGGGAGATTGAACATGACAAGAGGAGTGCTAGATTCATTCATCGTTTCCGGATTTGTTCAAAAACCTTTTTTACCTTTTTAGGAAAGAAAAATCTTTCGGGCACGGTTTAGGTACCTATACACCAATTGTTTTGTAGCTCTGATTAATGTTTTTTTCATTTTATATAGTACAAAGTTTATTCGGATTCGAGACATGGTAGAGTTGTAAATAGGGTGCTTGCTTTAATTTTATAGTACGCAACTGACCAAGGTTAGAATCCCGTCGCCAGCCCTGCTTAAATTACCAATTGCAATTTTAAGTGTTGAATTTGAAAACCTGTATGTCTGAGAAATTGTAAAAGCATATAATTTCTAGGACATGTCAAGCGTCATGCGTGAGCAGCGTTACCTCGAGACGTATAATAAAATTAAAGTGAACGCTTTATAAAAGAAAGTTACATATATACATAGCAAATATACAGAAAAAGGAAATATAAATATATAGAAAAAGTGTGGTAATGATACGAAGTAAACTGCACATGAAGGAAGATGTCATCGCTTGTTGGCGGCAGAGTCAATGCAAAACGAAGATAACTTTTTAAGTATGTTGTAAGTTTTGTCGCGCTTGGAGGGCGCAGTAACAAAAATGATATAGTTAAAACCGGCCAAGCATGAGTAGGGCTTGCAATGTAGGCTTCCGTGCTGCAGTGAGACGATTGTATAAAAATAGGCATTCGAAAGGCAAATAGATAATTTTTTTATGGAATAAAAAAGTAAAGTAGCAGACCTCTGGTATTGCAGTTCTACGTGGGTGTTGGCAAACACTTACCACTTGGTGAGCCGCGTGGTAGTTGGCCCCTTGTCCCATAAAAAAAACGTCTGATAGAATTCCGCAAAATGCTTATCGTCTTCAACTGGCCTGTTCAATTCTCATTCATAAAAAAATATCGAAATACCACGGGCCTAATTGACTTTTGGATTGATCTACTGACACTGTTTAATACCACAGTCAGATTCCCCGTTCTTGGTGTTGCTTGAACAGATAGCCTATTATTAGTATACTTAAGATGAGAAAGGAAACTATTCATACAATTCCGCATGTAAAATTGTTTACATGCGCAAGTGCGTGCACTACGACACAAAATTCACAACACCAACACCACCCCTCCCCCTCTCAATTTATGCGAAATAGCAATTTTTCAAACACAGCATAATAGATATCCACAAACCGCTGATTCTATTTACTAGACACTAGTATGTTGTTAATTCTAACATCATGTACAGCTTTAAGTAGTTCACTGCTAGATAAAAACCTCTGCCTGGTTTGGCATTTTATTGTATTGCCATAGGTTCAGTTATTCAATTATAATGAGGCGATAAATCCACGTTCAATATGGTAATGGTGTAAAGACCTGAAATATCAAGACATCCGATCGATGGCATGCAGCAGAGTAACGGCTGCTGTTGCACATCGGCAAGGTGTATTGGATTGCGATTGCCAACCTACCTGCCAAGCGCAGCGATTATGAAAAATTTGCTATTGGAATAGATCTGGCGCAGTGAACAGTTAACAGGCTCATGTTGGTGATAATTCACTAACAGAAATCCACGTGTATTTTACTTAAGTATTAAATTATTCCAATTACATCTTGAACCAACCTTGGTTTTAAATACAACCAAATTCATCAACCACTGCTTAATAATTCATATTTATATAACATTAAATCATATAATACGATGGGACAGAAGACGATTTTTGTCAATTACACAACTCAAAACAAACCTCGGCGGGGAAGTGTCTAAACAAAAGAACATAAAAAGAGAATCCCACGGCTCACCACAGCCGTTGACCCGCCTGACTCACGTCACGGATCAGGGGCCAAGTTAACTTGTACATACGGACAGGTAGCTTTAACCGACATATTAGTACGCAAATTGTCTAAGCTTCGTCATCGACGTGTATGAAATGGTGACATCAGCTTCTAGTTACATACATAGATCCGACAGCAAGATCTTGCCAAGCTATGTGGCCGTCTCATTGCCACTTCAGCTTGCTGATCCTTACGGCTATGTCGGTTACCTTAGTTCTGCTGCGGATATCGTCGTTGCAGACTCTATCACGCAGAGAAACACCGAGGATAGCCCTTTCCATAGCGCTCTGCGCAACTTTGAGCTTCCTCATACAGCCTGCAGTGAAGGACCAAGTCTCAGTTCCGTATGTAATCACTGGCAACACGCACTGGTTGTATACTTTGCTCTTGTGGTTTTGTGGTATACTCGACGAGAAGATATGACGAAGTTTTCCGATCGCAGCCCAGCCGAGTTGGATTCGTCCATTGACCTCTGGGTCGAAGTCGGACTTACCTAATCGGACAATTTGTCTCAGGTATACGTACTCGTCTACAAATTCGAGCCTATTGTTCCCAACAACAACCGCTATTGGTGTGGACGTTTGACATGATCTTTGACTTGTCCATGTTCATCTTAAGACCATCCTGTTGGGAGACACTATTGAGGTCATAGAGCATAGTGGTAAGCTCCTCCAGCGATCCTGCCATAAGAACTATGTCGTCGGAAAATCGAAGGTGAGTGATGTATTCACCATTGATGTTGATACCGTATACTTTCAAATTCAGCTGCTTGAAAACTTCCAATGCACTGGTTAAGAGTTTCGGGGATATGACATCACCCTGTCTTACACCTTTCTGCAGTTGGATTGGTTTCGTACTCTACTTCTGTACTCGGATAGAGAGTTGTGGTTACCTTTAAGAAAATAAATATATGGCACGCACAAAACCTGTAATTTTTTTTAAGCAACTGTGTCTTATAGTATTCTCTGCCGGTATTACAAAAAAAAATTAAATTAAGTCAAGGTGAATTTTTCGTTAGTAGTTTAGACGTAGTCTAGTTGATTGTGATCATTTCTTCGAAACAGATATTTTATCCTTTTTCCCCGAAAATCTTGAAATGTATCTCGGGAAGTAATTCCCGAGGTACACGGAATATTGCTTATTACTTTAATTTAACAAAATTTTGCTATCAATTTTCATGTGAGTTAATGTTTGTTTTGTTTGTTTTTGTGTGGTATCGTCCTAAGAATTTGCCACCCCTATTCTTCCCGTGGGTGGGATAAGAGGTGACTAAAGAAAATAACCTCGAACATGGCAACAGTTACCGACAGATGGCGGGATAACCATGTCCAAAATTACCGGAACAAAATCAAGCAGACTGACGTCGAAAACAGCTGTGCCTAAGGTTCGTGTCAGGTACTGCGATTCGATGGGGGAGGCCTATGTCCTGCAGTGGACTATTTGCAGGCTGTTGAGGTAAGGTTGAGTGGATAGAACGCAGCATCACTGATGCGAGAGATAACGAGTGTGGGCAAATCTGTCGTGCCGGCTTTTGTTCACGCTTTTAAGGAACGGCCTATGTTTTGAAGTGGTCTGCTATGTGCTAATAAGTTAAAAAAGCGACTAAAGCTTTATGCATTAATGAATTATGTGGAATATATCGTGATTACGCAAAACTTTCTCACATATAAACGATGAGCTTAATGAACCTTGCAACACTTCCATTTAAATACGGTCGCTCTATATGTAAATATATATATTGAATATATTAATAGTGAATACGAGTAAATGGTGTGAAACAGAGAAAAACATTATACTTTTTCCAGTTTTAATTCCAGAGAGTTTTTTTTATTTTATACATCATTGTGGGAAAATTATAGAGTTAATATTGCAAATCGAGAAATAAATTCGTTGTGTTTTTTGAAATTAATTTTTGATAAGTTCATAATTAATATATTCGTTAAAATTTTTGTTGTCGAATGGACCGGCTCGACCGGGGTAGTAAAAACAGAAAAAACACTCCAACCCTTCCCTAGCTGAAAACGCACCTGCAGCTCCTCTGGTGTTGCAGGTTGCAGATGTACGCGGGAATCGGTACCATCAGGTGAGCCGCTTGCTCATTTTCGTTTGCTTACTTCATTCTTGAAGAGTAATAACATAATT
The DNA here is from genome assembly GCA_029286595.1 of Bhutanitis thaidina. Classification (NCBI taxonomy): domain Eukaryota; kingdom Metazoa; phylum Arthropoda; class Insecta; order Lepidoptera; family Papilionidae; genus Bhutanitis; species Bhutanitis thaidina. The sequence goes on along the minus strand of JAGSMS010000007.1, from coordinate 1,519,631 downwards.
TGACAACTGTCTTCTAAGCATATGACCTGCTAAACCGTTTGCAATCCTTATTTTTTTTAAGAGAGCTCACGAACCTCGCAAAGCCTTTCTATCGCAGAAACTTAACGCACTCAGAGTAAACGCGTGTATCGCAAATGTTCGATTGTTAGAAACACGAGTAAATTGTGGTGTCCTTTATCAGAGCTTCGTTCCGCATTCTTCGATCAAAGAGAAGCGACCGTGGCCGATAAATTATAGAGTGAGTTTCCGCGGATACCCACGACCATTGACAGATTTATAATGCATAATTATTATTATCTAGCATTACGTCCAACTATAGGTTGAAATAGATAACCTATAAAACATAGGTTATTCTCTTCTGTGGGCTAAGTAAGGCAAAGGATTCTCCTTTTTATTTTTATTCTAAGCTCGCTCCATCTGGGATTCACCGTGTCTTGCTAAATATATGCTAATAATGTGTACATGAACATATACTTACGTAGACAAATATTTACATATACATAATCAACATTCATGACTTGATTACAAACATTTATATGAATCATTAAAATGCTAACATTTATCTAGGGGCTAATCCCTAGCGGAATTTGAACCCGAAACCCTCACAGATAACGTCGGGATTAAAAAAAAATCTTAGTTAACACGATAAAATCCATAAATAACATTTTCATATTAAATGTGTAGTGTTTGCGTAAATACAAGAAATCATTAGTTTAAACCATATCAAAAAAAAAAAAAAACAATATAAAGTCAAGTTCAAAGAAAGTGTTTATACGTATGAATCCTGTCCGAGTCGAGGGGGAAGAAGCGTGAAGATAAATAAAGATTGTAGTGGTAAATAGACGGACTCCTTCATCCAAAACCGAAGATCGGGCGCCCCGTGGGAGGGTCGCACAGAGTGCCGCGGAGTGTGACGGCGGGCGTAGGGTTACCTCAGAGATAACGGCTGTACAGGATGCTTCTTTTTTTATTTTTTGTTAGTCACAAATTTTTACAAGCAACACGTGTACATAAGTATTTATAAGCGATTATGTTTGCGATTTGACAGAATTTGGAGGTGTTTTCTATCTCTGGCAGAGAGGAGAAGTAAACGCTATAAAATTTGTGCTAAACTAAGTTTTAGTGACTTTTGCTGTAAGTCGTGTGGACGTTGGTAATAAAAACTTCACGGATTCATGATCACGAAAAAGTTATAAAAACTGATAAAAAAAAACGCTAAATTGACTTGTTTAGATTAGAAGAATGAATATTAGAAGAATATGGAGTTGGTAGTTAAGTCTAATGCAGAGTTTAAGATGTGTCTGTTTACCTAGTAAATAAGTAAACTAAACAGCCCCCCCCCCCCTCCGGTGACCACTGTTGCTGTAGAGCAATCGAAACGTCGGTAATACCAAAACATAATTTAACGCGAAAAAATCCGTAAATAATAGCTTCATTTCAAACTAAACATGTGCATGTATTAAATATCAAAATATTAAACCAGGTTATTTAGTAGCTGTGATAACGAATATAGAGATGGTAACAGGTGTCAGGCGTTAGAAGTGTACATATATATAATAAGTAATTATATATAGTTAATAATATCATAAAAAGTCCGAAGCAATCATTATAACTCCCGTTGACATTTGACAAAATCCGCGAGACGATATAGCAAAAAGTTTCCATAACTGACGCGTACCTACTTCACAATGAAAGCTAACGGGTTTTAAATAGAATCATTATGTTAAAAACAATTGTATCCAATAATGATTTACATTTATCCCAATATATTTTATGTCCCTCATGAGTCGATCCAGACTTGTACGACTGTTCATAATAATTACGTACATTATTTTTATTTTTGTACAATGGATTTGTATTTCATTTTGTTTTTCATTATTAAATCGACCCGAGTTTAAAAAAAATATTATATTATTTAATATTTTTTAAAATGAACAAGTCTCGATGTTCTAGCAGCCTGTATACAGATATAAGTCAAGACGCCATCTAAGCCGTCCGCTAACAACCGCACTGATTCTGAACCTATGAATAAATCCATTCATGAACCGTGGGAGAGTTATAATTACCTTATAGTATGTAGTTTTATATCGCAGAACGTTTTAACGACTGCTCCAGTTTAACACTGACGGGGCCGGCGGAGGTGAATGCTTAATCGTTATAACTATGTACGTTATAATTGTTATAATCGGTTGTGATGACTTTTTAATTTCATCACAAATATTTGGTAGAGCATGCGGTGTCCTCAAGCCTGTATTATATCGACTGCTATTAACAACAACGAATGGCCCGTGAAAGCTCTGGTGGCTGAGCGCTCGTTATAACTTTCAAAGAACACTTGTGACCTCGGTTCGATTCCGGGTGTAGGTTGTTTAAATAATTGAAACAAATATTATTTCGATGACGAGTAAGAGGTAGAACCTTGTCAACTCTAAAACCTCTAGGAATTATTGAGAGGAAGCCTTCACCCAGCTGTGTGACGTTTATAAGCTACTTCATTACCTTATTTATTTTTTTTAAACTTTTATTAAAAGCTCGTCAATCGTGGATAAACTGAATAGTTTTTTTTTTATGGGAAAGGCGACAAACGAGCAAACAGGTCACCTGATGGTAAGTGATTACCGTCGTACCATGTACATCTGCAATACCAGAGTTTCTGGAGGTGCGTTGCCGGCCTTTAGGGGTATTTGGGAGAAGGGAGGAAGGATAAGGAAGGGGAAGGGAGAGGGAGTCGGCCTCTGGTTATCTAACTCACCGAACTAAACGCAGAAGCACAACATGCCTCTACTTCAGTCCGGTATTCTGCGAGGCCGTGCTTGGCTCTACCACGTTGAAAAAATACGTACTAATACGTACTGAGACATCTAGCAATGAAGAAGAGGAATGTTGATTTCTTATAGGGAACGATTTCAAAAGAAATAAAGAAAATAAAGCACAGTATCTAGTTAATAACTATATATACAAAACTTAATAATAAATAGGTAACATTTACATTTCGGAAGTCATTAATAAATATAGATTGTGTTGTTCATTAACTTTCCTATTTCTTAGTGTCTCATATAAAAACAGTACCTACATAACAAGGAGATTCCAGCGGCTTCGCCTGCGTGAGCGCAATTTTTTTTATCACGTTTTCACTTACTCGTCTTTTTGTCTTTCTGTTCGGTACAAATTTTGCAATCGATTTTAAACATCCCGATTTGAACCTTGGAACAGCACAGAATTGAATTATAATGCATGATGATCGCATTCCTTGTCTGTCTGATTTGTTTATTTAGACTGCTTTAAAAACGTGCGAAATATTTTTTATATTTATGCTATATTTATTAGTAGCAAGAACTTTTATTTAGTCTGCTTTAAAAACGTACTATATATTTTTTATATTTTTGCTATATTTATTAGTAGCAAGAACTTTTATTTAAGCTGCTTTAAAAACTTGCGATATATTTTTTTTATTTATGCTATATTTATTAGTAACAAGAACTTTTATTTAGAAAAGTATACGATGTTCAAAATTTTTTTCGTATTTAATATCCTTTCAATTACTTAAAGTACGATTGAACGACAAACGCACAAACATTCATATTTTGTAATATTAATATGAAAGTATAATATAACAAAGTCCTTGAAGCTGTTTTTAAGTTAAATCTGTTCAAACACACATGCACACATACATATAATTTTTAACACATCTTAGCTTTAATTATAAAAGGAGAGGAATAAAACTTATGTCATCCGAAAGATAGCGTGCCTTGGATATATATATATGTACATATGTGATTTCCATGTTCATATATGGATTTTTTTTATCTATATTGAAATATGGAAATTATGTATGTACGTTACCGTTGTGGCAGGTAAAGTAAAGTGAAAAGCGGACGGGGTAACTTTCTCCTTGAAAATTAAAAATTCACATACAAATAAACTCAAGAGAGTCGTAATAGTCCTAGTGGTCAAGGAGCTTTCTTTAGTGTCACAGACCGCGAGTGACCTGGGTTCGATCACCAGTGCCGTCACCACTAAAATTATTAATAGCAATTTTAGGTGCATTTACCTCGTGTTCGTGCAGTGAAGGAAATAATCGTTAGGAAACCTGCATATCTGAGTAATAAAATAAAATATTATTTCGATGACATGGGCCCTTTTCAAAACCCTCTCCGATATGTAAGAAGGAGGCCTTTGCCCGACAGTGAGCACTTACAGATTGTTAAACTCCAATCATTAACATTACAAACACATTTGATCGAATTACGTACACAAACGTTACCAGTATTTATACTAGATAATATTCGGTTCTAATAAATAAACTTCAAATGCAACGCTTCTGGCAAACATCACAATTTTATATTTATGTAGGTTCGCAGTTAGCAACCAAGGCAGCGCGGTCGTCTTCAAGGGACAGCCCATTACTGAATACTTTATAATGACAGAAGGCTCGTTTAATTCCTTAGGCGGGTATTACGCACATTAAAGCTCACTTAAAATAATATATATCAAATTACGAATGAAATCCTCAATTTACGGTCTAACGCTGAATATTGGGTCACAATGAAAATCAAGCGCTAAGTGGCCGCGTAATGTAGTGAGTGCATGGGGATACGGTCGCAGTGTAACGGTTTAATACAAAATGAACGTCTTGTGTTGAATACACGAGCCTCTGGTGAAACAGGTGCTGAGTACACTGCGTGACAAAAGTGTTGTTTTAAATTATTGAACATTAAAATTCTTTTGACATCCGACTGTGTGTTAAATAAAAGTATTATAATATTTTATTGAAGTTGGAAATTTTATCAAAACTGGACTTCAGCTTCTCTGAAACTTCGTGGGGAGTTTGTTCGGTCCGGCACTTATATAGTTAGGTAATAGAGCGCGAGTGACTTGGGTTCGATCCCCGGTGACAGCACCGCTAAAATTGTTAATAGCAATTTTAAATACTGTATTTACCACGTGCTCGGCTTTGAAGGAAACCTGCATGTCTGAGAAATGTTACAAAAAGATTTTTTCGAGGATATGTGAAGCCCGCCAACCCGCACGGGAGCAGCGTGGCGGGCACTTCCCGGCCTAAACCCTCTCTGATACTAGCATTTGAGAAGGAGGCCTTTGCCCAGCAGTGGACACTACTTTACTTTATTTTACATACATCTGCAATAGCAGAAGAGCTGCAAGTGCGTTGCCGGCCCTTAGGGATATTTGAGAATGTATCAGGGAAAGGGGCAAAGGAGGAGCCAGAGGAGGCTCTCCGGTTACATCACTCACTGAACGAAATACATACAAAAGATTTTAAGTGCTGTATTTACCACGTGCTTGCCGGTGAAGGAGAACATCGTGAAGAAACCTGCATATATGAGAAATAATAAAAACATTTAAAAACCATTCCGTTTTGCACCGGATTTATTTTTCCATCAAAAACAATTTACAATATGTTTTCCTCTGCACTCCTTATTATTTCATTTATAAATATAAAGATACTTTCTTGTACATAACAACGAAAATTATATATTTCATATTTCTTTAAATACCTAATTATGACAATCATTTTATCATTAAAAATTGCGGTACACTTTACGTTGGCCCGAAGTGTACGGAGCTCACGTCACCGCCGCCTATTGTCGGCACCTGCGCTGCCGGCTGTTCACCTAACCCTCAAACCGTCGCCGTCTTGTTTTCATAAGCACTCTCCCGGACTTTGTATCTGTCTGTATTTTGTTAATATATGTATATATATAAGATACGTTTTGTTCTGTCTAATAGCCCTTTCAAATTAGCGTTTGTTTTCTTATTTACTGTAACGATTATTACTTTTGTATACATTGAACAGATAGATTTTTAGATTTACTAAATAGCCGAGTGGTTAGGGAATCTGTCTCGGAATCAGGAGACCCAATTTCGAGCCCCTATGTGGAGGGCATCGAACTTATATACGGTTACTATCGTTGTTCTGGACTAAGATGGTGACTTGCTTTATGGGGTGAGATCAGATGTTAGTGTTAGTCATTACAACTAATGACTAAACTAAATCTCCAGAACTCTGATCACTCTCTCTCTCTCTCTCACTTATACTCTGGTATACGGTAATGAGAGTTTAAACAAACTGATTTGAATTTATACCAAGTGTTTGTTTTTTTATAGAAGCTATGCAAACGAGCTAGCGGCTCACCGGCAACACAGAGGAGCTACAGATGCATTGCCGGCCTTTAAGGAAGGAATAGACTCTTTTCTGGAAGGTCCCTAAGTCGTAACTGTTAGGAAATACCGCTGGCGACTGCTGATTCCACAAAGTCGAAGTATGTGGCAGAAAACTTCGAGTAAAACGCACTGTGGTTGAATGCCAACCATCTAAGTGGTATTGGTGGAACTGGGAATTCTTTCGCGATGTACGATGGTGAAACAAAGCGGCTGGAATCATTCCGAACAGTTCCTCAGAACATTCCCCGTTGGTAAATTTTGTAAAAAATTTAAAGAGAAGCAACATTTCTACACAAGGCCAAAGGATTAAGCTGAAGTGTAGAACAGAGAGTACGTACGTTAAATAGAAAATTTAAAAAAAACATTGTATATTATAATATTATCCGTCACCGCAAAGTCCAAGGTGAATTCGGCAATCAAAATGGCAATTAATAAATTCAGTGTTTTCTTTTTATGTTAAAAAGGGCAAAGGAGCAAGCAGCTCACCCGATGGTAAGTTACAACCGACGCCAGCGTACATCTGCAATATCAGAGGAGCTGCAGGTGAGTTGCTGCCCTTTAAGGATGTTTGGGAGCGAGGATGAGTATGAGGGATGGGAAGGGAGAGTGGGCATCCGATTACCATCGACACACATCACCGAACGTAAAGCATATTATGCTTCTGCATAATATGCTTCGACTTAACGCCGGTGTTCTGTGAGAACGTGACACTACCCCGATTCGAGGAGCAAAAGCCACTGCTTGGCGCTAACCCTTACAGATGTCGGCACCGGGATTTTAACCCTGGTCAAAACGAGCGCCCTGATCAATAAACAGCCGCGGCGCTCACTGAGCTACCTCCTCCCTATATCACAATAAATATTCATTAAAATCATAGTTAAACAAGGCTGTGTGAAATCGCTTTTCATAATTCAAATAAACCTAACCGCATACCAATTGTTTTGACAGTTTTAATACGGTGTTCGTTATTAATAATTTTATCGTCAATTTTCAGATAAAACCCGGGCGTTTTGCAGGAGATATTAATATGCATTATGCTTTTGTTGTGCGTTTATTACATATTTTTTTTTATGGGAAAGGCGGCAAACTAGCAAGCGGTTCAGCTGATGGTAAGTGACTACCGTCGCCCACGTACATCACCTCTGGTGTTGGAGGTGCGTTGCCCGCCTGTAAGGCGAGATGGGACTCACCGAACGAAACGCAGATGCATAAGATGCCTCTTCTTCACGCCGGTATTCGGCGAGCCCGTGATACCAACCCGGTCGCCCGGCCCATTCGAGCAGCAGCAAAAGCCGTCGCTTGGCTCTACCACTGTTGAAAATTTACATGGAAACACAATATCCATGGAGTGTACAGATTCGAAGAAACACGTGCGTGGGGTGGACATTTCTAAGACTGGCCACTCATATTAAAAGTGATGCTTATTATTTAAAATAGGAACTCTTGGTTGGTTTAAACACAACAAGTATTCTTTTACCACTTTAATTTTTTTTCTTCTAAATCAACACCAGTATCACGTCTGTATAATATGAGGTAAAAATAAAAATCTCAACTTCGCATCCAACCTGTATAAATATTTGTTCAAGCAAAATTGGCAAAATGTTTTAAGATAAAATGTTTCTATATAAATTCCACCAATATTTCGTTCTAGACAGCGCCACTGCTCTACAAATCATTCACAAGGCACGGCGAGGCGTGAATATTCTATGGGGATTACTTAATAGCGAAACATATTTATTAGGAATGGGAAACGTATCTTTTACAAGTGTTATTTATAGCTTTATAACTAATTTCACCGAAAGACACAATAAGGACATGGCTGTTACTTAACATTTTCTGTAGTTTATTTCATGATTTTGATCGTTTATTTCATTGGTCTAGCTCTTACGGCATTTTTTTCTTAACAGGGAGGGACAAAGGATAACAAAAGTGTTAACCGGCTACCTGATGGTGTGCCCACTGCACTCCATGGCCACCTGCAAACAACCCTAAAACTCCATGAGAATGATTAAATTGCGCTTCAAGTTCCTTACTATGTGCTCAGGTGAAGGAAAACGTCGCGAGGAAACATATGTCTGAGAAATAATAAAAACATAGTTGGAAGGGATTTGATGTCAGCTAATACTGGAATAGTGTGACTGATTCTTCGCTGAGAATGACTGCAAGCTTTTGCCACAAAATTTAATTGTAAAACTAAGTTTTATATCCGTAATTACAGTATTTACGATTACAGACGTCGGGACAACCATCGAATTAGTCTTATGGTTTCCACATCGCTGATGGGATGTAAAGCCCAACTTACGAGGTGTCTGGCAATGTTTTTACATAAATCGATTCAATTATAGTTAAATGGAATCTGATTTAGACTCTAAGTGGACTCCTTTTAGACTGAAGATAATCGTTATATAATATTGTTATTTTTTTTATTCATTTATTTATTCTTCATTGCATACACTAAGGGCTACAGTGGGCGGATTTATTGCCTTGTGGTATTCTCTGGCAGTCAACCCGGGGAGATAAGGAAAAATATTGACAGGTGCAATGAGGACATAACAACAAAAAAAAATTTAAGCTAAGATCTGAGATAAAGAAACAATTACATTGTTTGTATTTTTTTCTCATACAAACATGTTTCTTAGTATACATAGATGAGCTATATTTATCAGTCAACAGTGTTTGGAAAAGATTGAATGTGACAAAAGCAAGACAGCGAGATTACTGGCTGGCTGAATTCGAGCAGTAATGTTAGTATTTTATTTTTTGTACGAACTTTTTTACTATCGGCTTCCGGAAGTAAATTAATAGAAAGTATAAGATAGTGATGATAATGATTAGTTTTGGACTGTATGTGGGATCTACCAAATGTCGAATTTGGCCGAATTTTCGGTAAAAATACATACGATAGCGAAATTTTTCGGATGTTCAGACGGTTCTTAACTGAATTTGATATAAATCAATACAAAGGTAAACCATAAGAATACTAATTAAAATAAATTAATGTACACTATAATAAATAAAAACGTACATAAACATATACAGATATACATAAATACACTTATAATACATCTATATTTATTTAAATAAATAAGTAATATATAATGTCTTGGAATTTGTAAGACCGAAACGGACTGCAGAAAATATTCACGAATCAGACTTTTCAAAGAGTTTTTATTGCGCGCGTTTCTGACAGCGTCGGGGAAGGTCTTCCAGAGCAGTATAGCCTGTACAGTGAAAGATCCACTGAAGAAACCAGTGCTGTGTTGTGGAATACTAATCTTGAGACTATTAGAAGAGCGAAGTACTCGATCATGAGACGAGTAAAGAAAATGTAAAGTAGATAGGTATGTTGTTTATGTTTATGTTATGTTAAAAATTAAATCTACAACCCTAACGAGCACGTTGCATTCTAGCTGCGTGCCGTGGGTACGCGCCACACAAATAACTATACCTTGGGAATATTTCGATTCTTAAATATTTTAAAATGAGCGTGGATTTTGTGAAGAACCTTTAGAGGCTTATTTACAGAAGCCCAATACAAAATATCCAATGTATGTCAGCGTACGGAAAATATTGTGTAACGTGTGTAATTTTCGTTTAAATATTGGTATTTGAAATCATGCAGGCGTCTCCAACCCTTGAATGTTTTATTTTTAAATCCTGTTCCATTTTTAAATATTTACAAACATGCTGTATATATTAGTTTCGAACTCTACTTCGCAATTTATCTTTTTTTACGTTGGTTATGCTGTACTTCTGAAGTTCGCGGATTCGATTCCCTCAAGGAAAGTATTGTATGAGCTACAAATACTTGTTCCGTCAGTCAGTGTGTTCACATGCAATTCATGGATGGTATAGCTCAAGAGAAAATCCTTCATTTAGGCGGTAATGTTACATCGTGGATAATAAATAAAATAATTCTGGAAAATTTTGATAAACATAAAAACTAATAAACAGGACATTTACATATATAATAATCCACAGGAAATTATCTACGATAATTTTAAATTGAATTCTGTATGTCTGAGTATTCTGTAATCGCTCAGATATAATCTGGTAGAGCACAAGCTATGTAGCTACAGTATAACATTAATTAATACATACATTAGACTATTAAATAAACTGCTGTTTAAAAGTCTCCCTGAAAAAGCCCCAACTAATGTTAGTATAGTATAAGTTTTAGAAGATTTTCCTAAACTCTGGTACTCACGCACTAGTGATGCTGCTCGCTATCATTTGCCAGTGAATGTCCACCATCAGACGGTCATCAGAGCTTCGTTTGTTATTTAGCAATGTGCACCTGGTGTGGCATGCGGAGAAGAAGATGGCATATCCTATCACACACACATCATAGCTGGGTATGAAAAGTTTTCATGTAAAAACATATACAGGCAAACGCAAACAGACAGCTCATACAGGAAAAAAAAGTGGAGCGACGATTACTGCAGGTGGCAGTTTTTGTACACGGATTTTCTCTCGCTGCTCGAATAGGCCGGCTTGAACAGGGTGGTGCCACAGCCTTGGAGAATACCGGATTTGTATGTATTTCGTTCGGTGAGTGATGTTTACCCCTTTCCCTGATCCATTCTCAAATATCCCTAAGGGCCGGCAACGCACCTGCAGCTCTTCTGCTATTGCAGATGTATGTAAAAAGAGTCAAGTAGTGTCCACTGCTGGGCAAAGGCCTCCTTCTCAAATACTAGTATCAGAGAGGGTTTAGGCCGGGAAGTGCCCGCCACGCTGCTCCAGTGCGGGTTGGCGGGCTTCACATATCCTCGAAAAAATCTTTTTCTATCATTTCTCAGACATGCAGGTTACCTTTACCGCCGAGCACGTGGTAAATGCAGCACTTAAAATTGCTAACAAATTTAGTGTCGCCGGTACCGGGAGTCGAACCCAGGTCACTCGCGCTCTATAAAATTAAAACAAGCGCCCTATCACGGCTCAGGCTTCAAATGCTCTGATACTATTAGAAAATGTTTTAGAAAACCAACATTAGAAAATGTGAGATGGTGATATTGGAGTGGCCTCATAGCATGCGTAGATTGGATTTAATGGGAATATTGCATTCATTTTTCCAAAAGCCGGCCTCAACCAGCCAGCTGATAAACGAGGCTCAGGCGACCGAACGATGACGGAATACCCATCTGAATTTGCCGAACTCAAATCCCACAGAATAGTACAATGCAAGGACCCCGACACAGCACTCACCATCGCATATTTAAAGTAAACTAAAGTAACAGCCTGTAAGTGCTCACTGCTGGACAAAGGCTAGCTTCTCAAATATCTGAGAGGGTTTAGGAGCCGGGAAGGGCCCGCCATGCTGCTCCAGTGCTGGTTGGCGGGCTTCACATATCCTCGAAAAAAAAATTTTTTTATCATTTCTCAGACATGCTGGTTTCGTTCAACGCCGAGCACGTGGTAAATACAGTATTTAAAATTGCTATTGACAATTTTATTGGTGCCTGCAACGGGGATCGAACCCAGGTCGCTCGCGTTCTACGAAACTAAAGCCTACCACGGCTCTTCCCCTCTTTCCGTTAAAAGAAAATGAGATGATAAATTTGTAATTTATAAAGTCACGAGTGTCAAAAGCTGTTGATAACGACTTAGTAAATTAATGTCTTTCGCTTGGTGAACGTTCTTTTCAGCCGATGAAATTTCGAAAAATTTCTGGTAATTTTTATGTTAAAAATAGCTTCAGAGTTTAGTGCTACTGACTTCTTTAAAAAAAAATAAGATCTCGGGACCGGCTTAGGTTTTTTTTTTTTATTCGTCACAACCCATTTTTCACTAGTACTTATTGTGTTCAATGTGACAGGTGGTGAACCTGACGCAGTAAGACTTGTATCAAGCCAAAATCCATGGTTATAATCCAGAGCATTGAACTCAGGTCACCTTATACGAAGGCAGATCTCGTAACCGCTCAATGATCATCAAATGCACACGCTCCGTGTCTAATGACGAACATGAAAGCTTCCACGTAAACCTTGCCATAAGACAGATAATTTTATTTACCAATGACACTTCTAACTTTGTTTTTATATCTACCACCGTTTAGTGATAAAGGTCTGGTGCTGGACAAGCAAAATAAACTCAGCAGGTACCTTCTTTATTTGTTTTTTAATAATTACAATATAACACGTTGTGATAAAATAAAATGAGACAGTGAAATATTTCACATTTCACAAAATTTTGTTTTCAATTTGTTTCGCTGCCGTACACAAAGGACTCCATAATTAATGCGGAACGTTGTATCTGTGTAAATATTAACGATACATTATTGTCAAACGCTACCGCATCAAGAAATTAAAACGACCAAATGCAAATAGCGTTTGTTTCGAAGCGATTTTTATCCATTTCATTAAATGCGAATGTAACATTTGGTTTGTCACTTTAGATTTTACAACTGTAACCTTTAAAGTCTAAATTGATAACCCATAATGACCACTGATAGATTTAAAAAAAATAATGTCAATTGACAAACGAAATCTGAATTTCTTACGACAAATAAAGTTTTTTCATTTCATTAAATTCATTTTATTTCGTACATATCATAATTTTGCCCTGCCCTGCCCTGGAAGGAGATAAAGTTTCTCGGTGTATGTACAAGTATGTATGTCTACTTCTTGAAGCATTTCAACAGATGAGGTGTCGTTAGATTCGTCTTCATTGCAGAAGTGAAGAATGATATTTTAAAATGGCGTCTGTGATTCAATTGTAATTAAAATGCCTCTTGTTTATGAACATATCAAAGGCAAGCAGGTTTTCTTTTACCATCGAGCGCATGCTTATTACAGAACTTTAAAATTTGGTATTAAAAATCTAATTGGTATCTGCTGGAAATTGAATTTATCACCTATGAATCAACTTTTAGTTAGTCTAACTACAGGGTCGTCGGGTGTTAACTTAGGCACATAAAATCACCATAACTCTGCAGTTAGAAACTTTAGACATACACACACACACACTAGCGCAGTCATCCTTTCATTATCATCATCGTTGTTATCATTACAGTCTGCCATAAATCCGCTGCTGAACATCGGTCTCTCGATAGAAAAAGCCTCTAAATGCACGGTCCTTCTTTTTTTATACATGGGGAATTGCCTATCGCCCACACGTCCTTTCAGCGGTAAGGAACCCGCCCTTGCCTTCGTCGAGCTTGCACCGACCAAAACCCCACGGTGTTACATCCTCACAGCGCGACCCCATCCGCTTGAGAGAACATCGTTTCCACTCCGCCCTGGCTAGATACAAATGCGCCTACCTACTCGGACTCCAAAGCCAGTAGGACAATTGACCCCCCGAGTCCACCACCCGGAAGAGGATCAGAAAGGCTGTCTCTTAAGCAGCAGCCTTCCCGATACCCCCCACGGCTCCGAAGCTGACCGTATTTCGGCAGCGAAGGCTGGATAGAACGGCTCGTCCTAATGCCAACATTTCTCTTCTCCAACGACTCCACCTCGGCTGTGGAGGGCCAGGAGAGTGATGCTTAGTTAACACGGAGAGTTTTACCACAGTCTACCAAACAGCATCTGAAACTCGCCAAGCCCACTCGGAGCGGCCACCTCGGGCCAGACCTCCCCGCGAAGACAAGCAGGCTATGTAGGTTCCTCTTAGTTCACCGTGGGGGACCAAACCACGGTTACTAAGCCCCTGCGTCTCGACAAGGCCGTCCTTGGTCAACTACTTCGAGGGGGTCATACCATCCTGCACTACGTTTATCTGTACGTGGTTTTCACTCCAGAACCTTTATTCACCTTTATATGGCCCGTTGCCAGTTCAGTCGACTTATATCTAGATATAATCGGAACTTTTCTCACGAACGCTATATAACTCTGTATTAACATATTCTAGCGTTTCTTGCTTTATATTCCTGGATTTATAGCTGCCACTTGTACGTTGCGAGGTGAGAAAATATATCTTTTTCGTATAGAAAATAGTTTTCATGATTTGATACTTGCGTTGGTGATCTGGATACACTGAAAAAAAACATTGATCATGCGTTAATTCCAATACATAATCTGAGTTACAGTGGAGAATTAATTGAATATTCCCCTGACACATAAGACATCACTTGAGAGTCTATCGTGAATAACTTGTCTTAAAAGGTGTTAGGGGAAATATGAATAATCATATTCCTAAAGCGAACCTCGATAGCATGCGTTACCCTACTGACTAAAAACGAGGCTCTGGTGATCGACTGACGGCGAAAAATCCAACTCCATAGTAAAATTTCCACATAATATACTATATAAATATTATACAATATTTTTTTCTTATGGAAGAGACGGCAAACGAGCAAGCGGTTCACCTGATAGTAAGTGATTACTATATTTTTTTATTAACTCTCAGATATGCAGATTTCCTCATAATGTTTTCCTTCACAGGGCACGTGATAAATTCAGCAATTAAAATTTCCTTTAACAAATTTTAGAGTATTGTTCTCTTTGTTTTATGTTTCCATGATTAATAAGTTAACCTTGTGAAGGTTGGCAACATTTTTCAATGTTACTTGAACTTATCTAATAACCTGGCCCTATGTTTCTCTGCCAGTGTGTCTCATTTGAATTTGCCAACCCATGGAAATGCTGCGCGGGGGGCAGGGACCTCCGGTCACCGAACGGAACGCAGAAGCAAAGGCCGCTGCTTGACGTCTGAATTACATTCTTGAGCTTCTCATGTGGGGAGAAAGATCGCGCCACGCGTGAACTTCTTTATGCTGCTCTTTGGGAATCGAACTTTGAGGAAATATTTATGTGGAATTGCGCATAAGGACCCGGGTGTCCGGTGAAAGAATGAATGAAATGAAATGAACGAATGTATGAAAATTCCTTATTCTTCGACGTAAGAAAGATAATTTCGTACAACCCTTATGTGTCTCTTACCTTCGATACATAATCACCACGCACGGCATACGGATGGGCGATTGTGACATTGCACTTCCCGATCTGGTAGTTATCGAGATGTTTATTCCGCCATTTGTCAACCTCTTAACCACAGCAGTCATTTATGTTTTTAATTTAGAAGCTAATAAGTATCTTAATATCCGCTTCGAACGAAAAGGATACGTAATTAAAACTTGAACACGAGGTATACGAGTCAATATTTACGACACGCAAACAATTACCAGAATTTTGTCGTACGGAGAGATGTAAAACTGTTAAATCTATTTGCATTTGTGGCTTCATTAACTTACGGTGTTCCGTAACGCCAGAGCAGAACGATTAGTGATAAATACATTTTATAGAACACGACGTTTCGTTATGTTCTTTCGTCTGTTCTTACTATCAAGAACTGTTTAGTGGAACAGACGGACAGTTACTTTTTCATTTGTAGATAGAAGTTAATATTGATGCGGCTCACTTGAAGGTAAGTGATTACGTTACTGATGTACGACGCCCACGTACATCAGTAACACCAGAGGAGCTCCAATGCGTTGATGACCTTCAACGATATCTCGGGATGAGAGTAAGGGGCGAGGGAGAGGGGTGTTGCGTGGCCTCCGGTTGGCCCTCCGGTTGTAGTGACGATCGGCGTAATGTTGCGGAAATTCGAGCGAGCTGCGTGGCAATCTTTGAGAGGAGGCCTAAGTTCAGCAGTGGACTTAGGATAGCCCATCCAAGTAACCACCAACTCACAACGAGCAGCAACAAGCGGCCTGGTGCATGTCGGTACCCCCACACCAGTAGTACTGCTCCCTATCACTGGTCAACAAATCACTGATGTACAAACGCTATCGCGGCGTTAGTTAACTAGCACGGTGGACCAGGTGCGGGTTGGCATATGGAGAAGAATTTGGTATATTACCCCTTATACTACTCCAGGGATTTCCAAACTATTTTGGGCAAGAGACCCCTTTTCAAAACTGATACATTAAGTGAGTAAACTTGACATAATTTCTTCATCAAAGTTTAACAAAATAAATAAGCATAAAATTAGTAAATATCAAGAGTGATTTGTAATTATTAATACAAACAACTTAAAACAAATAAAATTACAACAAAGATACTTCCAACTAAAAAATTAGTCATTCTTACAAAAAGTTGGTACACGTAACACAACTTATACAGTACCTTGAAAGTTTCAAATAAGAACTTGTGTTAATTGATAGGGGGCGATTTTCAGACCTTGTCGACCCCCAAAATCAGTTATTGTTTATGTTGACCCCCGGGAAACCGATACCCGACCACTATGGTAAGTCCTGTACTACACTATACTTATATTATAAATGCGAAAGTAACTCTTTCTGCCAGTCTGAATACGTTTTAACGGCTCTACATTTTAGCATTAGTGGTATTGCTTTCCGCTGGAGAAGTAAGATTCTCGAGTGGAAACCTCGTACAGGCAAACGCAATGAAGGACGACCCCCCACAAGATGAAGTGACGAAGGTCTTTACACCTCTAAACAGAAGTCGATGGACGCAGATGACTCAGGACCCTGCTTGGTGGAAATCATTTCGGGACGCATATATTCAGCAGTGGTTTTGTAATAGGCTGAAATGGTGTTACCTTTTTTCAAATGAAACTATTATTTACGGATTTGATCGTGTTTCTTTTTGTTTTTATATTCTCGACGTTTCGAATGCTTTGGGGAGTCCAGATGTCAAAGTTAACTCGGGCTACTTTCAGCTTTTATTTGTTAGTTTGGGTCCGATCTACGCAGAATGTGCTCACACTATCTAGCGGTATGCTTGGTTTCCGGTTTAATGATACGCGATAAAACCTGTAAATTATAGTTTCAATTAATTAATAATTAATGCGTAGTGTTCCCATTAATACAAGAAATCATTATATGACGGAATAAAGTTTAAAAGGACGAAAATTTTAGTATTAAATATGCCATGCAACTTAAAGTATTAATGATTATGCTATTTCATGCTATTTATTATAAATAAGTAAAACTTAAGTGTTGATTTATAGTTTATGTGTTATAAATCAAATTACACTTGGACCGATTTTATATCTCTAACGGCCGCGGGACAAAGACAAATTATGCTATTAATTGTAATTATGCTAACACCAATTCACCGGGGTCTCTATTGTCTTCACTCAATTATCAGTTAATGAATTTACGCCCGGCTAACATAAACGTCTTGAGATTATGTTGTGACGGCTCAGACTCAATACTCAGCGTGCTTGGGTTCGAATCACAGTTTAAACCAAATAATCAGGAAGAAAAAAAACAATGTTTGATGCTGCAAGATGACAAAAATACAACAGATAATACACGGTATTTAATAAATGACTATGTTGGATTATAGCAACGAAAAGGCATTGGACTCAGCAGGACCGAGTCTCTACATACAGCATTGGGACTGGCTGAAACTAAGTTTATTCGTGGCTACAACACAACAAAGATGAAGTATGTTGGGTTGCAGCAACGTATAGGCGTCTATCTCAGCTTTAAGCTGCAGCAGTATAACTGCACTGCTGATATTAAAATTCTGCCGATTCTCTTCGGTTTAAGGATCAAAGAAGCAGCACAATTTTTTGAGGAAAGGGAGGTAAACTCCGGCCAGTGGTGGAGGATCGAGGGATACACAATGGCGAGTTAAACAGAGTTGACTCACTCAGCATCTTATATGGACCTGTAATTGTTATGCCTGGTGAATGAGAAGCAAACGAGACTCACCAAAACACAGAGTATATTTACTGACGGGAGCAAAATAAAGGGATTTTTTTTTTATGGAAGAGACGGCAAACGAGCAAGCGGTTCACCTGATGGTAAGTGATTACCGTCGCCCACATACATCTGCAACACCATAGATGCTGCAGGTGTGTTGCCAATCTTTAAGGATATTTGGGAGATGGGAGGGAAGAGGAGGAGAATAGGGAGGGGGTGTGGGCCTCCGGTGACCTAATTCACCGAACGAAACGCAGAAGCACAAGATGCATCTACTTCGCGCCGGTATTCTGCGAGGCCATGGTACCGATCCGTTCGAGCCGGCCCTTTCGAGCAGCAGCTAAAGTCGCGGCTTGGCTCTACCATGCTTAAGGCTCACGCTGGAAGTAGCACTATCCTTTTGATATGATGCAGCCGAGACCCGGCCTATGAAGCTCAAACTGATGGTCTATTGTACCATCTATCAACCTGAACTGTTCGCCATAAACAATACAACGGAGTGAATCCTGAATAGTACAGAGGAAAATATCGGAATTTACAGTAACTCAAGATCAACTCTCGAAACCATTGTAATCACATTGCAGATCCCATCATGCATCTGCGAGCTGGATGCCGAGGGGACTGCTCTGCACATCCTCCTTGGTCCCAGTTTCGAAGGAGAGAAATAATTTTGAGACTTTATTAGAAATCGATGGGTGTAATAATATTACAAAGGTAAATAGTGAAATTTGTAATAAGTTCTTAAAATACTCTGAGAGTATAATTAAGTAAGTAGGTAAGCATAAGCGTAATCAAGGATATTTACAGCGTTAATTGGTTTTGCAACCACTGGTGGCTTATTTGTGTGCTGGTATAAACAAAAAGAAGGCACTACTTTATTTATATGATTTTTAATTATTTATCTATGTAATATTCATATATATTCATTTGTGTGTATGATGAAAAATATTTTTTAAGGGACAGTATATAAAAATTATAAATTATTTCAGATGTCTGTAAATTTGACACTAATTTTGCCGTTAAGGACTCATTCCAAGTATGGAAAAATATATATCAAAAATTTGAAAAAAGGAAAGAGAGTAGAGATGGTATCATCTCTAGCATCTTACCTGTCTGGACCTTTCTGCCCGGAAAAGGGTCTGGCGATACGTTCTAAGACAATGTAATGAGTTTTACTGATGCCTTATTGGAGAAGACTATGTTCAGCAGTGTACTAAACTAGGCTGATGTTGTAGAGTTAAGTAACTGTTTCGGTTAATTCTTGTACATAAGTTTTAGCAACTAGGTAGGGTAGGGTGAGTTAAAAAACGAGCTAACAGTTCACCGGACTGTAAGTTACTACCATAGTCCATGGACACCTGGAAACAACTACAATCGAAGAAAGTTACAGATGCACTTTTTCCACGAGAAACCTTTACCTATCATGAGATAAGTATAAACCCTAGTGGGGGCGAGCTTATGTCGGTACTGGCTAACCCCATGGCATTCCGCCTTCTTCGCTAGTCAGAAGAGTCACGGGAACGCGACCCCACCACCATCACCTCTGTGTACCAAGTTGGAACGCCTCACAGCCTGTAATTGTACTGGCTCTCTATACCTTTCAAACCGGAACACTACTGTTATTACACTGGTCGGTGTGAAGGTGGTACCAACCCAAACAACTCATCAAAGAGAAAGTGCCTACCCATAAGGGATTACAGTTATTAATTATGTCATAGTTCATCCAAATAAAGGCTCAAAAACATCTTTAATTGCCTGATATTAAAGTAGTAAAATTAATGTTACATCTCGAATTATCTTTCCCTCTATATCATCTTGTAGATTATCTCCAATAACTTTATTAATATTCATCTACTTCGCTAGTAATTCTCTCAATCATAAATTGTTTCGTTAAGTTATAACTTAGATGTCCCATACTGTGTTATATATGTATTTAATTGTGACTAAACTCACTAATTATTAACTCACCGTTATCTTTTTTTTAAACAAGAACTATTATTTGTGCCTGTGTTGTGGTCGCATCCTCAACTTGGTTCGTCAAGTTATTTATATTATGTTTAAATAGCCGAGTGGTTATTTATTTATTTATTTATTTAATCTTTATGCACAGATTGGTACATATGACGGACTTAATACCTAGAGGCATTTTCTCCCAGTCAACCATAAGGTTAAGCAGAGATATATACGTAATAGAGGCGATACAGCTAAGAGAATAAAACAAGTAAAGGGATATAAATATCAAAATATATACTTACCCAGACAAGTAGATACATACATACATACATACATAATTAGATACATAAATAAAATGTAAACAAATATACCATATACATATAGAATAATGAAGTTTAATAAAAAATACATTTATTGTGTCATTTTATTTAAATTCTATCTAAAAATCTGCCTCCCAATCAGGAGACTCGAGTACGACACCCCTAAGTGTAGGGCACGTATCAATGAGTGTTTCTAACTTAACCTTAGTTACTTGTGTGTACAAATATACGACTTTATCAGTGTCCTGGCATACAAAGACGGCGACAGTGAACCTGTTCACCACCGGACTCGTAATCCCAAATAAGCTATGATAAAAAATGGGTCGAAAGGACTAAGATTTTAGACCTCTGACGTTTGACAGTATACCCAATAATAGGGTGGCATTAGGGTATACAGTTCGGAGAGATTATTTTTTTATTGTCTCTGCGACTGACACATACCCGGGAGAAAACTTGGAATGCCTCTTTGAAGGCCTTCTTTACGTCTAAAATAAAAGAAAATAGCAAATAAGAAAATACTGTTCCCGATCATGAAACCGGCAAAATTAAACGAAATGCATTTGCATTATGTATTTGAGACGACGAACGATCTAATTGCCCATGTGATGGTAATTGGCGATTGTAGCCCGTGGGCATCTGCTAACAACTTCAAACGAAACTTAGGACTTAGATACTTAGATAGAATGTCACATAGCCCATACCTATACTAGCTCTCTATACCCATCGTAACTCAGCTTTAATACACTAATTTCACTGCTGATTGTGAAGAAATGAGAAATAGAAATAGAGAGAAGAAAAGAAGTTTAACAACTCCATCCCATAATACTTCCTATTCTAAATCCATTTCCATTGATGCTGTTCGGCTTTGGAACTCCCTACCACTTCATATAAAGCGTGCGCAATCCCGAGATACTTTTAAAAGGCTGGTCAAAGCGCACTTCCTTCCTCCCTAAATAATTATTCCTTCATCTCTCATTATCTGTTTATTCTTTAACACTTACTTTTCCTTGCGTCGTATGGCTCTTATTTTATTTATTCTTTACTCTTTATGTTCCTGTATATGTATGGTTATATATTGTGTATTTATTTAGATATATCAGTATATACGTGAGAGTATATATATATAAATATGTTTGTGTATATATCAATGTATATTTATTATATTATATTTTAACTTCATTAATTTAAAGTCATTATTTCCTCTACAAAGTGGTTGCCTGGTAGAGATCGCTTCTAAGCGATAAGGCCGCCAATTGTACCTTTGTGTTTTTTATGTTTGTTTTTATTTATTTACTTTCCTATTTTTGCTAATTGATTGAAGAAGAACCTGTCCAGACAACTCCTAGACACCCACAGGTAGCTAATGTCCTCTTGTGCAATTTCGCCGTAAATTTTACTGATATATGTAGAATGCATATTCAATTATATGTAATATATATATATATATATGCAAATTATTGCATAGTAAGGGCATCGTCAGCACGCCCAACGTCTGAGCGTTAGCTCTAAAATCATTCATTCCTTTTCCAACTAATTAGTAGTAGATTGGATGGCATTATTTTAACTTTTCCCCAATTGCTTTGAAAGGTTATATTACAAAGGAGCATTCCTTTGTAATGTAACCTGGAATTAATGCTTTTAGAGCTAACGTTCAGACATTGGGCGTGGCGACCATTCCGATGCGATTTCTTAATCAAATAAAATCACAACAGTGATTTAATTATGCGCAAGTAGCAAACGAGCAGATTGATTACTTTATCAATAAACTTTCTAGTTACAATTGCGAAAACAATTAAAATGGCGTGTAGCGTTTATAAAAATTTTCAATTTATCAAGCTATGTATACTGTATGTTTTTCGAATAAAATAAAATAATATAAAATAAATTCCAGTCAGTGTATTCCAGTTCCTCGAACCCAGTACTCACCTCTTCAAATATAATATATTATTAAGTGTCATAAAGTTCATTAGTGAAAGCTTTTTTTTAAAAGTCCGGACGGGAGCCCCGTGTCCCGTACGCGCAAACACAGAAGCAATCGCTATACTCTATCTTCCTCTATCCGATAAGATTAAGATCTGCGATAAGATTAGATGCAGAGGAAAGGTTAGACGCAGTGTCACATACAGCAGACGAACACCACAAACAATATGTGCTTTTGCGCAAAATCTAGACTTCGGCTGTGATCGAACCCGGGACTTATGGCTCGGCCGACAATGATGCTAACAACAAAGTCGCGTCTAAGTTAAGTGCCACACCAAACATTGTATGCTAGTTTAATTGTGTCGGAATTCGAACCTAGGTCACTCGCATAATTTGTAACTAAAAGCTGGCACTGAGGCAGAGTTATGCTAAACAGCTAGAATAAACGCTCAATACATATTATGTATTTAAATATATTCCTGCAATTTTGTATTGTGAACCTTGTGTCCATATCTTAAAGCCAGCGTGGATATGAATCTACAGACTCCACTTTAAATAAGATATGTCAGAAATAGTCTTGCGACGTCATGCACTGGTGTAAGTGGCTGAAAACGGAAAAATATTTCCTTTAAAATGTTAGTCGTGAAATGATTTCTACACACAGTAATCTACTTAACGTCATGGTCTCATATGAGCGGAAATTATGAGTTCCTTTTGCTGTGGTGCAAGTGTAAAGGGAGTAGCAAGTTTGTTAAAAATAAAAGATAAAAGTGACGCAACATGGGACGCAGATGTGAAACACCTAAATTTATTATTATTACCAGCTCTATGACACTGCATCCGAGTCTTCTGTACAACTTACCGCATGAGCCTGACGTTGAATGGAAAAGAAAGAATATGTGAGTTCCTATGCGCTTGCGCATACACTTATGGCACTAAAATACAGCCTCTGCACTTGATAAATTTCGATTTAAAAGATTTTATAACGTAACTTCAACGAGTTTTCCTATTAATTCTCTTTTCTTAAATACGAGAGAAGAAACACTTGAAATAAACTTGAGTTAATTTCTACCTAGTCGCCATCCGCTTATGACTTGACTCAAGGAATATCATTTTTACTTCTAAGGTGACGCATGAAAGTGACATCTAACATGTTGCAAACTGAGAAATACAAAAATATTTTTATATTCTTAATTCAAGTTTACCTTTCTAACTTCAAAGCGGAAAGTAATTAATGCTTTTGATATTACATATTCTTTTTAATATTTCGGAGTAATTGTAAATTATCGCTACTAAGATCTGAGGAGCCTTTTGAATAACGTTTGTACAGATAAATAAAGTGACGTAGACGGATTGTAGATGCTCTCATGACCGACCGATATCCATTCGCTTATGCCGAGCAACGGATCTAATACACTTTAGGAAAGATATTCCATCGATAGAGCATGAGTATTGGTTACACCCGGGGTCCAGAGTAATGTTGGAGCCTTCCAAGGAAAATTCTTGCACATGCTCGACCGGTTTGGTACCACGGCCTCGCAGAATACCAGCGTGAAGTAGGGGTCATCTTATGCTTCTGCGTTTCGTTCGGAGTGTGAGGTAACCGGAGTCCCTCTCTCCCTCCCCTTGCCCCTCCCTATCCCTATTAGATCACATCCAATGCAG
Source organism: Bhutanitis thaidina (assembly GCA_029286595.1). NCBI lineage: Eukaryota > Metazoa > Arthropoda > Insecta > Lepidoptera > Papilionidae > Bhutanitis > Bhutanitis thaidina. The sequence goes on along the minus strand of JAGSMS010000007.1, from coordinate 1,495,967 downwards.
GAAGATACTACTGCCCAACTTCTAATATAAATTTTTCCCTCTATCTCCGTCTGTCGAATTTTACGACACCCACAGGACGAGACGGGATGGCAGATTCTCTTGTACCGCCACCACACGGTTATATCGTACAGATGTTAGACTTTTTACCATTAGTCGTATTTCACAACACCCATGGTCAGACAGGGTTGGCGCTATTCTTTACTTCCGACAACCACACGGAATAAAAGTAAACGCAGCACTAAAATTTGCTATTGACAATTTTAGTTGAACCCTCGTCACTATGAAACTAAAGTGAGATCCCCACGGTAGTATAAATAGAGTTTGTATGTTTGTAATACGGAAATTAACTTGCGGGGCCTCCTGCTCGCGACTCTCTACCGCTGAAGCTGTAAAGGCCGCTAGGCCAACAGCATATCTACCGGTGGTAGTTTTAGTCAGTCCGGCATCTTCAATGCTGATCCCGACATAACACCGGAGACAAGCACATTTCCCCCACGTTAAACTAAAAAAAAGAATTCTATCTTAATTTTTTTTTATTTGGTTCGATACCTCGTTTATTGAGGAAGATAATAATACATACTCGGACATTATCACGATACGACCCACAGGAGCGGAGCAGTAACCATAAACCTTAGTCGTATATTTATCATGTGCAATTTAAACCCGCGTAACGCGCTACATAGTAGAGTTGACAAATATGTTCTTTAAATACGACACGATACGATACGATTTATTCATTTACACAACACAAAAGTTACAAGAAATACAATCATACAGAAAGAAACAATAGATATGTTAAAACAAAAAGAAATTAATTTAAGAGAAAGACTTTATAATTTATAACCCGTGTCGTGTCAAATGAAACGGTGCTGACTCAGCATAGTGTCGCGGGGTTAGCCGCAAAGCTGATTTTCAGTCAGCACCGACCCTAAATATTACATAATGATTCAGAAATCATTAAGAAAAACAATTCGAAAATATTCTTCACTTTAACAATGTAATGTAACATGTACTTTTTGTACTTTATTAGTACAGTATAACTGTGGTAATCAGGTAAATTATTGAATCGGACTCAAAATTAATATAATGTTTTCTTTTATTAAAGCAAACACTACACATTTGCAATTAAACTATTGTATACGGATCTTATAGCGTTTAATTTTGTTTTTATATTCCCGACGTTCCGAGTGCTTCACAGCGGCCGCGGTCACGGGGGGACCGAGATGTTAGACATCCAGATGTCATATGTCAACTCGGATTACATTCGGCTTTTATTTATTAGGCAAATAATAGTTTCGTTCGTCAATCAAAATTAACACTTTATACCATGGTATAATCTTAAGGAGGTATGTACAATTTTCTTCTCCTAATGCACGCGATGCACCCGGTTGATCAATTAACCAAGCTCTGGCTGCCAGAAGAAGCTCCATCTGAATTTAGTGGTTACATCACAGACTACAGATGGTGATCAACGGTGCAGAGCTACTTCGATCTCCGATTCTTCATCTGTAAAAAAAAAAGCAAGATATCTATATGAATATTGAAACTGCTAGAACAGTTTAAATCGGTGCAGTTTTTTTTTGGGTGATGAACAGGCAAACAGATAAACAAACAGGCAAAAATTACACAAGATTTTTTTATTATAGTATAGATGTATATTTATAATAGTATCTGAACACTGAAATTGTAGAGTTGGGAGGAGAATACCTAGGCGAACATTTCACGATCAAATCGGAGACGTCTAAACCAACGAGCATGCATGCGAAGATTGATGTAAGTGGAAGAAGCGAAAGACGTACTTCAGGACCGTAGCAAGTGGAAGTCTCTGCCTACCCCGTTGGGAACAAAGCGTGAATATGTAAAAAAATATATCTGAACACTAGGAACAGACATAAGCTTGTAATAGACTCCATGGAGTTTGTAACTCGTTCATTGGGCAAAATATAACGTAAAAAGTATATAATTTTTTAAAAAAATAGTTTAAGATAAAACTAATTATCGTTACAAAAACTTAAACTAACAAGATTTTTTCTAAACTTAACCAACGAGTCAGATCATTTGGCAAAAGCACGCGAGATCGAACCCAGAACAGCTTTTGCTAGGTGAGGGGAATATAATCCTAGCCTCAATTGGATTCTGAGTAATTTAAACAAAAACATCATGTCCCAGAGCTCCCTGCGCTTTTATAATGTAATCATTTTATAATTTAAGCCTAGCGAAACACTAAAGAATTTTTTTTGTCATCCCAACTGAATATTAAATATATATGACTTTTAATTAATAAATAAGCGCCAATAGGCAAATGGGTTAGAGTGCGGACTACGAAACATGACGTCGTAAGTTCGAGCCCGCCATTCGACTATTGTCGTGAACCACTCCATATACAAGCTGTAATGCTTAGTTGGAAGGTTAACAGGAATATTAGTAATGTTACTTAAGAAATAGCATTGCTAGTATTCTTAAAAATAAAATTATATATATATATATATATTAAAGGTCTATTCTTTCAATTGTTGAAACTGAAAGAGACACAAGGATGCTTTTAACATGTTTAACCGTATCTAGTGAGGTTTGATGTGAACCACCTAAAATGACATATTTAACATTTCAAGAAAAAGTCGTTTATTTTCAACAAAATTGACCAGGTGTTGCATAAAAGTTAGAATCTGCAACCGAATTACTACCGCTGGGTATCGGAAGAGGCGACTAAGGTTAAACAAAGGTGATCAGGTTCTTCCTTTATTTAGACATAGTACTGTTACTCGTTCAGCGTGTTGCACAGACTTTTGGATCCTATCATCATCATCATCATTTCAGCCTATCACAAGTCCACTGCTGAACATAGGCCTCCTCCATAGATTGCCACGGAGCTCGGTCCTGAGCCACCTGCATTCATCGACTTCCCGTAACATTGCGCAGTTCATCACTCCATCTTGTGGGGGATCGTCCTACACTGCGTTTGCCTGTACGTGGCTGCCACTCGAGAACCTTTTTTCCCCAACGGTTGTCAGTTCTGCTACCTATATGGCCGGCCCATTGCCACTTCAACTTGCCGATCCTTACGGCTATGTCGGTTACCTTAGTTCTGCTGCGGATATCATCGTTGCAGACTCTATCGCGCAGAGAAACACCGAGCATAGCCCTTTCCATAGCGCGCTGAGAAACTTTAGGCTTCCTCATCCGGCCTGCATTGAATATATATATATATATATATATATATATTTGGATCATATATATATGTCTTAATAAGTCTAATTTGCTTCACTCCTTATAGTATTATTAACTATTATAGTATTATAATATCATGTTACAGTTATTTTAACCGTAGTATCATTCTAGGTGAACTGCTTTTTTACTACTGTCGTTAATCTTTCTCATACGTTCGTCGTTTTGAGTATTATACTAAAAACTCTCAAAACTATCTGAGATCACAGTTAAGATAAACAAATATTTTATGTGCAGAATAATTTAACGAGTTTAATCTATGCGCAATTAAAAGCATCAAGACACGATATAAATCAGCGCCGAACAAGATAGCTGTGATGTTCCACCGCTAACAAAAACCCAGTCAAGTTTCCAAATGACCGAGTTCGCTGTCCAACCGCAGCATGTACATAGAGGTGCGACGCATCTGTCCAGTTGTACGTATCGAGCATGCACCTGCGTCTATCGACCTGTTACTGTCGCTTTTTATAGAGATAAAACCGGTTTATGTGACTCCTGGGATGGGTTTATGCGCTTTGCCACTATTTAATATTTATTGTAAAAAGTCCACCTGACTCAGCGGTTAACGCAACTGACAATTGAGAGGTGCAACCTTGATTCGAATTCATTCGTTTATCTGTTTCTACACGTCGCCCAGTCTCGCATTGAGATTCTCTGTGTTCGGGAATTAGATGGTGATCAAACTGACATGCATAAACATGTTGAACTTGACAGAGTCAAGCGGCGGCTTTTGCTGTTGTTCGAATAGGCCGGCTCGACCGGGGTTGTACCAGAATACTGACGAGAAAGTAGAGGCATCTTATGCTTCTGCCATTGATTCGGTGAGTGAGGTTACCGGAGGCCCACTTCCTCTAACTTTGAGGCTTTTATCCCGTGGGCGTTGTAAGAGGCTACTCGTATTGAGGTACTAAGCGCAAAGTCTTTAAAGTTGTATAACAATCTCCGGCAGCAAAGCTTACAACTATGCTTGCTACTAGAAACTCCTGCGAGTCTCCGGCATAGGTGAGAAATTCATCCATGAAAACTGTAGTCTCTGCCTACCCGTTGAGTCAATACAAGCGTGCTGTTAGCCAACAGTTATAGTTAAATATATTACTCTAATTAGGTGACAAAGGTAATACAATTACTGTTGCCATCCTGTATTATACCTTCCAAACGTTTTATCCAAGTCACCGCTGATACCAGCCGGACGTGGATAAGTTTTTTTTTTTTATTTCGTTCTGTGACATCACATTGCGTTGTATCTATTTTTGAATTATTATTATCGATAATGGACTACCTTACTTTAACTATTTCTAATGTTAATTGTTTTAATGTTTTTCTAACAGCCAACGAGTAAATAGTCAGCAAGTGAACATAGGTCTCTGTGTAGTATCAGACGTCTCGGATCTTAGACGCTTCTCTGATCAGTCTATGTTGTTTCAAGTATCGTTTTACTTAAAATGGTTAATCTCAATTTGAGTCGGACGCTGTAACATTCCCATTGCTTTGTTAAAATCCTACAGCACCAGCGTAAAGTAAGAGGATTGTAGATTTATTCATATGTTGTGTAACATTGCAGCTTCTCTTATTCCACAGTTATGTGACCTTTACTCTCCAAAGGTCAACCTCATGTGCACGACGACCTATCTCCACTCTGCTAACTAATAAACGAGGCTCTGGCAGCTGGTTGATAACGGTATAAACATCCCGATATTATTAGAGATGCTGCACCATCTCTAGTGCGTGGGCACTGCACTGACAAACCCACTTACACAAACGCATGCTGGCTTTAGACCGTAGGAGAAACATCAAGAGACTCTCAAAGCCTTGATTACCTTAGTTAGAAATGAGAGTAGACATAATGAAAGATCAAAGAAACAATGGAAAAGCAGATCACTCACTCCCCCCGAGCGACGCAACAAAGTGTTGGTATAACAAATGATCATCGAGCCAGTTCCGAAGTGATTTTATTGGAAAAGGAAAAGGAAAAGCGCGAAATATTTATGGGATCGCGATACTTGAGCTTCTCTCGCGGAATTATTACTACTACTGTTTCATTTTATCTTATTTACAACAACATTACAACCTGTTCGCGTTAATTATGTGGTTTTTTTTTATAGACTACGCGGCAAACGAGCAAACGGTTCGCCTGATGGTAAGCGATTACCGTCGCCCACGTACATCTGCAACACTAGAGGTGCTGCAGGTGTGTTGCCGGCCTCAAAGGGTTTTTGAAAGATGGATGGGCAAGGACATAGAGCAAGAACTGCATGCAATGCATATTGTCAAAGGTTCTGTATGATATATATATATATGCCTAAAGAGGATTTCTACACACGGTAGAGCCACGCGGCGGCTTTTGCTGCTCCTCGAATGGGCCGCCTCGATCGGGTTGGTACCGCGGCCTCGGAGAATACCGGCGTGAAGTATAGACATCTTGTGCTTCTGCGTTTCGTTCGATGAGTGAGGTAACCGGAGGCCCCATAACCTTAACGTCCTCCATCGCATCTCTCAAATACCCTAGGGGGCCGGCAACGCACCTGCAGCACCTCTGGTGTTCGTGGGCGACGGTAATCACTTACTATCAGGTGAGCGGCTTGCTCGTTTGCCATGAGCATTATCGCCTGACTTCAGCATCATCTAGTTCATACAGTAATCCACAGAGCATGTTACTCACAGGAGAATAAAACATAGACAAGAGAAATAAAATATAAAAAAAATCCGTGATATATATTATGATAACGCTGATTTTTATACGACATAAACATGTTTAATTTCGGTACGATGCACGGTAAAACTGTGTAAGTTACAATAAGTTACACGTACGAATTATTAAGGAAGACGTAAAAATGTGAAGAAAGGTCCTATCTAATTACTTCATTCGCTGGTCTACTTTTGTAAGCTCACGTAGTAAATATAGTGCCTTCTTTAGCCGAGAGCCCTCCATCAAGAGACCATTGTTTTCGTCTTTATTTTGCGTGTCTTAGACGAAATAGAAAAAGGCTGGATGTCATCCATCACTTTCATGTTGTTTTCAACATTCTTCCGGCTCTGTGTTGTAACGGTTAAGCACTTTTGAAACGAAACTATTATTTGCGGATTTTATCTATGTTTAATTTTTGTTTTTACGTTCCCGACGCTGAGGTGTTAGACTTCCTTATGTTATAATTACCTCGGGCCACCTTTACCTTTTAATAATTAATTAATTTTTATCTAATCTACGCAGAATGTGCTGTTAGAGAATGCCTGAATGAATATTTAACCTACATTTAAAATATATATTTTTTCTCCGCGGTAGAGCCAAGCGGCGGCATTAGCTGCTGCACGAATGGGCCGGCTCGACCGGATTGGTACCGCGGCCTCGCAGAATACCGGCGTGAGGTAGAGGCATCTTGTGCTTCTGCGTTTCGTTCGGTGAGTGGGGTAACCGGAGGCCCACATCCCCTCCCATCTCCTAAATATCCTTGAAGACCGGCACCGCACCGGCAGCATCTTGGTGTTGCAGATTTATATGGGCGACGGTAATCACTTACCATCAGGTGAACCGCTTGCACGTTTGCCGTCTTTTCCATAAAAAAAAATAATAAACCTTCGTTTGTACGTCTCTATCAATCTGCTCGACATGGCGCCTTTAACTCGAACATTACGCACTCTTACTAGAATGACTTAATAAATTGATTTGTTCTGTAGCACTCCGAGTGAATGCACAAGAGTATCATTGTTTGTAATTTATTATACTTAGTACCTAAGAATTATATTTTGTTACTTTCACCTGTGTTAGATACTAAATTCCTGTTGTCATTGTTGTATGTTTCAATAATGAAATTAATAAAAATTATTATTATTATTATTATGTACGTACTTACTGGCTCCTAAGCACTCTCAGATATTTGTGAGGAGGCATTTGGCCAGCTGTGGGCTCTTACAGGCTTTACTCTACTTTAAAACCTCAGTTGGTTGATACTGAAAAAATCAGTATCAACCAACACAAAAGAAAGGAACGTATTATGTAATATTTTTTTACGTTCAACTAATTTTCTTTAATTAAACCCAAGTGTGAACTAAACGTAGTACTAATATAAATGATACCATTCGATATTCAACGGTGATTTCGAAACTTGTACATCCGTTGGTAACATCCAGTGGCATTAAGCAATCCAGTTGCAACAAAAACATTGGCTACCGGTGAGAAACTGGTTCCACGGACAGACAGAGGATGTTGAGCATTAGCTATAGTCCGGACTTTGTTTTTGAAAAGAGTTTAGTTCATATGTCTTTTTCCAGGTGCCAACCTCATCTGAAAAGGACAAACAGAGTCTGTAAGTGCCCAATGCAAGTGCCCAATGCTAGGCAAAGGCTTCTCAAATACGAGACATCAGAGAGGATTTAGGAGCCGGGAAGGGCCCGCCACGCTGCTCCAGTACGAGTTGGCGGCCCTTGCCTTGACCTGCCAAATAATTACGTACATACGTAAATCCGTGCAAATATGCCGAACCCACGACCTGAGTACACCGGTAGTGTGTCTGGCACCGTTGAAGACACTATAGCACAGCTCAAATTTCGACTGATTCGAAGGATTTCTTATGTTCCACGTTAACTATATATTGGTACATATAATATTATACATACATACATATATTCACGCTTTGTTCCCAATGGGGTAGGCAGAGACAACCTCCTTCCACTTGCTACGGTCCTGACATACGTCTTTCGCTTCTTCCACTTTCAACAATCTTCGCATGCACGCTCGTTAGTTTAGAGTACTCTTGACCTGGCCTTTTTCCAGAACGTCTCCGATTTGATCAAAAAAGGTTCGCCTAAGTCTTCCTCTCCCAACTCCACTATTTACACTCGTTTCATATATTTGTTTCGTCTACCTACTTTCATTCATCCTCTTCAAGTGGATGCTGAGCTGGTTGGACACATGTCCAAACCAGCTCCTCTTTCTCAATTCGTGTCACTACATCGTCATTCACGCCACAACGCTCTCTGACCACATTAATAATTGGCTCCGATAGTTGACAACAAAATACCAATACATATAAGAGAATAAAAATAATAATTTTGACCAGTGATATTATCTTATTTACACTACAATATTATTAAATAATAAATATATATTAATTTATTAAATATTATTATAAGTCTTCTATACAATGTGAAGACTATGCACGTAACTGTACGTACTATACTATAGCTTTTTCGAAAACCGGTTTGTCCGGAAGCCAGAATATCTTGAAGTCTGCTTACTAGTCGATTCATGATGACTTTGAATGAAGGAATAGAAGTACCGGCTTTCCAACCGCTTTTAGATGCTCATCTGTGATTCCATTCTCACACGGCATCATGTCTAACTCGGTCTCACTGTAACTGCTTATTTTTTGGTGGTGAGGGAAAGGGGACAGGCAGGGGAGGGGAAGAAGAATGCTATAACGTTATTTTATTATTATTGTTATTTAATGGGAAAGGTGGGAGGGATAGGGGCTTGGGAGAGGGAAAGGGGACAGGCAGGGGAGGGGAAGAAGGGGGACGATCCGGTCACCTCACTCACCAAATGAAACGCAGATGCACAAGATGCCTCTACTTCACACCGGGATTCCGCGAGGTACCAACCCGGTCGAGTCGGCACATTCGAGCATCAGCAAAAGCCGCCGCTTAGCTCTACCACGTGTGAACACTACTCCCGCTGCAGGAATTTCTCCTGTATTGTGTAGGCAGTTTATATACATAAATCTCAGACGGTTAAACAAGTTGACGCTCGAGAATCATACGTACACACAAATACTTACTTGTGGGAATTGAACCCGCGATCCTTAGCTTCGTTACCCATGGCAGGGTCACTATCAAGTATGCTATCGCGTCGACTAAAAAAAAAACACATACAATTATAGAAAACGTATTTCATTATTTCTTTAACTTACGCTCTTGTAGTACCTCTCTATAAATACGCCCCGTAAATCTCGTTAGAAAATTTCTGTTGTGAATTCAATAGCACGTTCGTAATCAAAGCCTTGTATGTGCTACAGATAATAAATAATACAGATAAGTTATAAGATCGATTTTTTTCAATCTACTATAATGACCTCTTTCCTTTGCAAGCAGCATCTGGCTACTTTTTCCTCGTTTGTCCACTGCCTTATTAACAAGTAAATCTTATTAAAAAGACAGGTGGGTGTATCCTTGTGTATGCTGTACACTCGAGGCACTATAATATCACCTGCGCAGTTGGCAACTGAATTCGGATAGTTTTCATCATCGTCGGCTAGAAAACGTATGGTATTACAAATTTCAACCATCGGGGGTCCACTGCTAAACATAGACCCCTTTAACAAACGCTTCATAGCCCAATCCCGATGCTGTGGAGCCGGCGGTGTATTATTGCATATGACAATCATGAGAGATTGTACTCTTAATCATTTATTTATTTATTTATTTATTTAAACTTTATTTAAATACCTTTAAACATAGTATTATAAAGGGCGGACTTAATGCCTCTTGGCATTCTCTGCCAGTCAACCCGGGGCGTGGAGAGATATAGTAAGGGTGCCGAACAATAAATTTGTTAAAAAAAAAAAAAAGAAAAGATACATAAATAAATATATAAAATACACATACAATTATATACATAAAGACGGAATAAATACATATAAACAAATATGAATACATATATATATATACATAAATACATATACACACATAAATACATATACATATATACACATACATACAGCATACAAAATATTATTATAATTACAAAAATCATCCCAATTATCAAGTGAACTCTGAACTTTAAATAAAGCTCTGGCCGCAAAAGTCCACTGCACCAAACTGTATACGACGTAGAGAAACGCTTACATGTCTTGCGTAAAAACGTGCTTTGATCTTCAAGTATTAGACGGAACCAAAATTATTAAATAATATTTACTTATCACCTACGAATCATTCTGAGGAAGCAGCCTATGCTTGAAATTATGTAATAACAAAATAATCTCTCTAGACTATACCGGAATATTAACTTTTAATTGCATACATAAGTAGTCACTAAGGTTGAAATCTGACACTATGACGTCGCCGTCATCGCTTCTCCCTTACATACCGTGGGTGTCGGGAGACGCGACTAAGAGTAAGACCTTGAAAATCACAATGGCAACCGGCAGATGGTAAGACCTCTAAAAAATCAGATCAAAATTAGGCAGACTGATGACGGGAAGGAGCGTCTAAGGTGTGAGGTATCCGGTGCTGCGAATTCGCTTCCCGATCGTGGCGTACGGCAATTCCTCCTTATGCGAGAGGCCCATGTCCTACAGTGGACATAGGCTGGGAATGCACCAGCAACGTCTTCGGTGTTAAAGATGCTCATGTACGATCAGTGGATCCGCTAACTGTTCTTTAAAACAATAAACTTGTAAATTCCCTACGTACTGCATTCTTACCTTACCGAACTGTTAATAGCCTACCCCTGCTACCCCAGTACTCTCCCATAAGAAGTAACAAATACTAATTTGATTAAAAATAAGTCGACACGAAATCTTGAAAATTCCATGGAGCATAGAAATAAAACGGCGAACCCAGTGTCACAGTGAAGAAAATATCTTAACCGAAATTCCGAAATTAAATCAGACCCGAAACGTTTATATAAACTTGATATAAACCAAAACGGATCTGATGTCACCCGCTCGACACGTGACATTACAACGGAAATCCAACCGGATTCGACGCCATAACGGCTTGAGCGTCAGAGAAAGGAATTACTCGCATTTTTGGCGGGAAACGCACGACTTCCGTTTCCGTCGACACATTCATATTTCGACAACGGTAAAAATGTTTTGTTAATATGTACAGGAAAGGAAATTTTTATTATTTTTTCATTATTAATTTAATAAGAATACGCCATAATTGCCAAGTTTGGGTGATAGGATCGGTGCTGGCGGACCCATGTTCTGGCATTTATTTAAGTGCTTCACTCGACTTCCGCCGGAATCATTCGTTTTCGCGACAAATGTACGTAGGAAATGTTACAGATGATTCCCTGCCTTATATATGCATGTGCACTTTAAATATTTATTGACTGGGTGGTCGACTCTTTCTCTGGTTGGACATCATCTAGGGTGGGTTTCACACGCTCTGCTGCTAAAGACTAGTACAACTACTGTTTTGGTCCAATTCGAGAGTAAGCATTATGACGGGCTGTGATGGATTCTATCTTAGTTCTTTGAGATGACAACGCGATTGAAGTTGTTACCATGGGCTTCACTAGCCACTTGCCATCAGGTGGACTGTTAGCTCGTTGTTCACTTAGACTTAGCTCGTTGTTCAACCACGGCTCTATTATGTTCGTTTTTTTTTTATTGTATTTTAAAGTATTAAATTATAAGGAAAGGAATAGGTACGTCAATCTATACACTCGATACGGATACACCACTAAGAACATTGCTTTCTCGTTTTGTCATATCCTTGTTATAAAATTTGCCAAAGTTATTATATTCAAACAACCGTTATAAGAAATCGTATCTTTGAACGGGTTCGAAATAATACGATCAGAGAGCGTTGTGGCGTGAAAGACGATGTAGTGACACGAATTGAGAAAGGGATCCTGAGCTGGTTTGGACCTGTGGAGAGGATGAATGAAACTAGGTTGACGAAACAAATATATGAGGCGAGTGTAAATGGTAGAGTCGGGAGAGGAAGACCTAGGCGAACATTTCACGATCGAATCGGAGACGTTCTGGAAAAAGGCCAGGTCAAGAGTACTCTAAACCAACGAGCATGCATGCGAAGATTGGAGCAAGTGGTAGAAGATAGTCTCTGCCTACACCGTTGGGAACAAGGCGTGAATATATACATTCATAGATATTTTTAAACGTGGTAGAGTCAAGCGGTCGCTTTTGCTGCTGCTCGAAAGGGCCGGCTGGACCGGATCGGTACCGCGGCTTCGCAGAATACCGGCGTGAAGTAGATCTTTTGCTTCTGCTTTTAGTTCGGTGATTGACGTAACCGGAGGCCTACTCCCATCCTCATCCCTGTCCTCATCCTCCCTCCAATCTACCAAATACCCTTAAAGGCCAGCGAAGCACCTGTAGCGCCTCTGGAGTTGCAGATCCACGAGAACGACGGTAATCACTTACGATCAGGTGAACCACGTTGAAAAAAAAAGACACACAAGTACAATATCGGAGAAGTTCAAAATCTGATTTGACAAAATTGTGAAATTCTCCATTTCCAATTTGGATTTTCCACGTTCCGCTGCAAGTATTTCTCTGATATCGACCGCCAACATTGAAACGTGGAAGAGAATTCTAAAAATTTCAATTTCAACCGTTTTTCGTGTATTGTGTCGCAACGGCGGAGCTTTTGAAAGACGGAGTCGAGAATTATGAAACAAAAACAATTGTTTTTTTTTTTCATATTTCCGTTATCTTTACGTATTAATATAAGTATTTTAAAGAAGTTGGTTATGTTGCATGCTATTTACATTTTTATTAGGAATATACGTAGACGAAAAATCACAAATTTTCTTTCATTCATTGTCTTTCATCAGTTATAGTACTGCTTGGCAACTCAAGTGCCAGGGGACTCGCTTTAACTTCTCGGTGAGGCCCGTGAATTCGAATTCTTGTACCGATTATATGGTAAATTGAGCGAGTGCTCCTACATGCCTGCCTTGCTCTAAACAAAAACAAAATTAAAACCTTGAAGGATTGTGCAGTCATCTATCCCCCACTAGATCACAGGCTATCAAAGAAGAGTGATCAAAATCCCTGGGGATTGTGATGGAGCAGGAACACAGCAGTACTTGCATTGCTAATTAGTAACAAGAACCGAAAAACATTTAGCAGTTTATTTCACAAAAGTAAATGCAAAGTTGCCTGTAAATGCCCACAGCTGGGCAAGCCTGTTCAGAAATATCTCCGAAAGCCGCCACGCTGCTATTGAGCGATTTAATTAATTTCACACGTCCTCATTATTATATTTTATTAATTCTCAGACAAGGTTTTCTCTCGATATCTTCCTTCACCGGAGTGAACTAGGCGAGCCTCCTTTGAATGGACTGCGTTTGCGTCGTTGCTTTGCACTTCTCCACCGCCAAGGAAGGCCCGCGGGGAAAAAGGGTTTCAGAATTGGCTATACGCCATCCTCCTGGTCCTCCGCAACAGTGGTGGGTGCCGCATCGCTGATGCGGTTGGGAGCCGCTGGGGGTGGGGAGTGTTGGTATTACCATGCGTACTTTCCATATCATGTGCAGCTGAAATGGAATTTGGCGACGGATTCATAGACCAGGACTGACACAGACAGACCATAGGCAGGTAGAATCTCACCACGTATTGAAGAAGGACAGATTACTGAGCTCAACACTGGTACTCTTGCACAAGAGATGCTGCTATCATCACAAGCCTGCTGAATTTGGGTTCGGCAAATTTCAATTATAACACGCCATCGCGAGATACGACTGCGAGAGCCTCGTTTGTTCAATAGCAGAATGCACCACCTGCAGACCAAAGTAGAATTAGAGGAATGAGATGATGTATTACTCCTATACAACCCTTATGGTTTTTGGTTATCAAAAGATAATTGTGACATGAGTAAATGTTTACCGTGCAATATTTTTAGTAGCTCCCCGTTCTCAACTGCATCCCCTTGTACACAGTTTTAAATTTCTCCTGCAATCGAGCTCGGCGGGACGTCCGGATTGTCCGGATTGTCCGGATTGTCCGGATCGTCCGGTCGGAATAGGAATGCGATCGGTGTTTGTGTGAAAGGGGACAGTTGTAGTTATTCTGAACTTTTTGTAGTCTTCCTTTGTGGTAAGTAAATAAACGCTTTTAAAGACAGGCTTTTTCCACGGGGAATGTTCTGAGGAACTGTTCGGATTGATCCCAGCTGCTGAGTTTCGCCATCGTACATCGCGACAGAATTCGAAGTTCCATCGATACCATCTAGATGGTTGGCATTCCACCACAGTGCGTTTCAATCGAAGTTTTCTGCCATGCACTTCGACTTTGTGGAATCAACTGTCGCCGGCAGTATTTCCGAACAGTTACGACTTAGGGACCTTCAAGAAAAGAGCTTATTCCTTCCTTAAAGGCCAGCAGCGCATCTGTAGCTCCTCTGGTGTTGTGGATGTTCGTGGGCGTCGGTGATCACTTACCATTAGGTGAGCCGCACGCGCGTTTGCCCCCTTCTTTACTGCTGCATTCCTGTGACAAAGCAACCAAGGAATGGTTGCTTTGTCAAATATAGTAGCGGCGATAATCTGCTACCCTGTGAAAGTCGACTAAGAAACATAGCAGAAAAATCTAAGGACTTCGGACAGGTGGAGGAATAAGCATCTCAATTATATTAAGTGGAAGGCTTCTTCTTTCTCTAAACCCGAACTATAGAAAGAGAATATTCTTGTATTGCATTGACGTGTCTTGTATTGACGTCCCTTAAGGTGTCCTTACAATGGATGTTGATTGTTGTAATACGTCGTCAGTCATCACCTTCTTGTTCTGAGTCGGTGTTATGTGGGCTTATTTCTTTATTGTCTTTAATTATAAAACAGTTTTGATTCTCTATATCTATTTTTATCGTATTTCTTTATTCATTTCTAGCCTAAAGCATTTTAAAACTATTACCCAGATATTACAAAATTGTAAGGCTCTGGATGATTACTATGATGTTGACCTGGACGATTTCGATCACAACAACCACTTAAAAATACTACCGGCAGTTGTCAACTGCGCAAGAGATATTATAGTGCGGTAAGTATACGCGCAAACAGTGAGGCACTCGCTAGTCTTTACCTTCCCGTATGCAACGTAACGAGTATACGATAAGAACTGTGAAAGAGTTTGAAGCAGTGTAACAGACATAGAAAGCCTTATCATTATATATAATGGCCTAGAGCGTGACGGCTTCGTTCTGATAGGGTTACTGCCAACTACTGCTTTACTAGGATCCGATAGGTGGCGCTGTGATAGAGTTTACTAATTTTATATATATCCCCCAAAATTACTCATATTCGCAATATATGTTGACTAAAACCCAAAAGAGAAATTAAAAAATCACCCGAAAGGTTTTTTTTTTATGGAAATGAAGGCAAACGAGCAAGCGGTTCACCTGATGGTAAGTGCTTACCGTCGCCCACATACATCTGCAACACCATAGATGCTGCAAGTGCGTTGCCGGTCTTTAAGGATATTTGGGAGATTGGAGGGAAGAGAAGAGGAATAGGGAGGGGATGTAGGCCTCCGGTTACCTCACTCACCGAACGAAACGCAGAAACACAAGATGTCTCTACTTCACGCCCGTATTCTCCGAGGCCGTGGTATCAATCCGGTCGAGCCGGCCCATTCGAGCAGCAGCTAAAGCCGCCGCTTGGCTCTACCACGCTTGGTGGCGCCGTGGTCGAGTGTTTAATACATTTTATTTCTCATATTCATCGTATTATGACCAGAACTGAAAACCAACAATTTGAAGGTTACACAAACATTGAATCCCACTAAGCTTCGAACCCTGGACCCGTGACTCGGTAGACGGTTACAGGTGAACTTCAAAAGCGCTGTTCATTCCTTACAAAAAGCAAATCATGAATACAAAACTAATGTACGAAATTACCAACATAAATATAAATGTAATATTTTCACATAAAACAAAACACAAAGCAGCGAAACGGTACAAGGCTTTATTTCGTTGATTACTCACTTTCCTTAGTCTTTTTAAAAATATTTCCTCCCGTATTTCAACTTTCGTGGCCGGCTCGTAAAGGTTTCTTTTAAACCATTGTCTTCTATCCCCTTTCAAGAGAACAATATAACCAATTTCCTGTACAGGTTATCGAACTCGCTTGTATTCAGAATTCGACGTGCCTTTAATTCGTGCGTCCTTTGATTACAGAACAAATGTTGCAACTAATTATACCGATGTGTAATTGAAAATCGGCGCTAAAATCCGCCACCCACTCGCCAATCGCGTGGCTGTCGTAGGTGGCGTGAATGGAAAAGCTTTGAAAATTTAGTAATATCCGGCAGCAACAAGCGAGGAGGCTTGCTATCGGAAAGAGCCAAGCAGGCGTGAAGTAACCGGAGGCACCCTCCCCCATTCCGTCCTCTACCCTCCTCGTTCTCTCCCATCTCCCAAATATCCTTCAAGCCCGGCAATGCAGCTGCAACTCCTCTGGTGTTACAGACGTACGTGGACGACGGTAATCACTTACCATCAGATGAACCGCTTGCTCGTTTGCCCACTATACTGTGCTACCCGGAGTAGTGGCAAAATTAATCCATGCCTGCCTGTATGGGTGACATACGTAAGTGCTTGCATTTGTAATCACGCAACGTCTATATATACGCCAAAAGTTTCTAAATTTAGATTTTCTGAAACTAGAAGCTCTTTTTCTAAGTAAGCCATTGTATTTTACAATGAAATCTGTAGAAATATAATAAGACAATCCTATATAAAATTAAAAACACTAAGGAACCTTTGTTTCGAAAGGCTTACTACAAAATAGATCACCGTATTAAAGACAACGATGTATGGTAGTAACTAGCTAGCTATTATAAAACAGTTAAAACGTAGTTAAAAAAAAAAAATACACATTTGGACGTTGTAATGATTTTACATGGCATAAAAAAAGACCCTAGAATTTCTGGCCGGTTCATCTCCGTGAAGGTCCTGCTATGCAAATCCATATTTATTTCGATGTTCATAAGAGTTTCGTAAAAGGTTCTCGAGTGGCAGCCACGTACAGGCAAACGCAGTGTAGGACGACCCCCCACAAGATGGAGTGACGACCTGCGCAGTGTTGCGGGAAGTCGATGGATGCAGGTGGCTCAGGACCGAGCTTCGTGGCAATCTTTGGGGGAGGCCTATGTTCAGCAGTGGACTTCTGATAGGCTGAAATGATGATGAAGAGTTTCGTCCACGCCTAAATTGAATATTTAAAATTTACTTTGCCATCTCTAGCAGTGACAATAATAAAGTTCTTAAAGATGATTACAAAAAAATTGTTCTGGTCGAGTTAGCAGTGCACTTGCTCTAGTTTGTTGGATCACTGTTGCATTGTACATTATGGCATGGTTTGCCTATAACATACTTTTTTTTTTTTATTTAAAATACTTCATTGCTTTCTCCCCAATTTGAGGTTACAAAGGGCGGACTTAATGCCTATTGGCATTCTCTCCCAGTCAACCCGTGTATTGGTGAGATAGCCTTAGCAGGTGTATTCATTTATTAAATTAATTAAGTAATAAAATGATTTTAAAATAACTATATACAAATATAAATAGATATAATAATGTTAATGAATAAAAATATGATACAATATACATAATACACATAATAATATACTATTACATATGTAGATAGATAAATAAATATAAATAAGAAACACAGTAATAACTAAATAAGTCCATTTAAATTTAAATAATGTATACATTATAATTATTGAAAATAAAAACTCAAAAACGCAGCTACTCTCGGAGTATCTTTCGCCTGTTTCTTCTCCGTCAGAGAACCTCATAAAGAAGCTATGGTAAAAATTAAATCATTCAATTCATTCGTTCCATTCATTTAATTGCAATAATTCATTCGCTTAATCTCATTAATTATTTAATTTATTTATTACGTTAAGTTCGTTCACTTCATTCAATAATAAATTTTACAATCTACCACAGATTATAAAGAAAAATTATAATAGGAGTTGACATTTGACAAACGAAATTTAATACATTTTATTTCTCATATTCATCGTATTATGACCAGAACTGAAAACCAACAATTTGAAGGTTACACAAACATTGAATCCCACTAAGCTTCGAACCCTGGACCCGTGACTCGGTAGACGGTTACAGGTGAACTTCAAAAGCGCTGTTCATTCCTTACAAAAAGCAAATCATGAATACAAAACTAATGTACGAAATTACCAACATAAATATAAATGTAATATTTTCACATAAAACAAAACACAAAGCAGCGAAACGGTACAAGGCTTTATTTCGTTGATTACTCACTTTCCTTAGTCTTTTTAAAAATATTTCCTCCCGTATTTCAACTTTCGTGGCCGGCTCGTAAAGGTTTCTTTTAAACCATTGTCTTCTATCCCCTTTCAAGAGAACAATATAACCAATTTCCTGTACAGGTTATCGAACTCGCTTGTATTCAGAATTCGACGTGCCTTTAATTCGTGCGTCCTTTGATTACAGAACAAATGTTGCAACTAATTATACCGATGTGTAATTGAAAATCGGCGCTAAAATCCGCCACCCACTCGCCAATCGCGTGGCTGTCGTAGGTGGCGTGAATGGAAAAGCTTTGAAAATTTAGTAATATCCGGCAGCAACAAGCGAGGAGGCTTGCTATCGGAAAGAGCCAAGCAGGCGTGAAGTAACCGGAGGCACCCCTCCCCCCCATTCCGTCCTCTACCCCCCTCCTCGTTCTCTCTCCCATCTCCCAAATATCCTTCAAGCCCGGCAATGCAGCTGCAACTCCTCTGGTGTTACAGACGTACGTGGACGACGGTAATCACTTACCATCAGATGAACCGCTTGCTCGTTTGCCCACTATACTGTGCTACCCGGAGTAGTGGCAAAATTAATCCATGCCTGCCTGTATGGGTGACATACGTAAGTGCTTGCATTTGTAATCACGCAACGTCTATATATACGCCAAAAGTTTCTAAATTTAGATTTTCTGAAACTAGAAGCTCTTTTTTCTAAGTAAGCCATTGTATTTTACAATGAAATCTGTAGAAATATAATAAGACAATCCTATATAAAATTAAAAAAAACACTAAGGAACCTTTGTTTCGAAAGGCTTACTACAAAATAGATCACCGTATTAAAGACAACGATGTATGGTAGTAACTAGCTAGCTATTATAAAACAGTTAAAACGTAGTTAAAAAAAAAAAATACACATTTGGACGTTGTAATGATTTTACATGGCATAAAAAAAGACCCTAGAATTTCTGGCCGGTTCATCTCCGTGAAGGTCCTGCTATGCAAATCCATATTTATTTCGATGTTCATAAGAGTTTCGTAAAAGGTTCTCGAGTGGCAGCCACGTACAGGCAAACGCAGTGTAGGACGACCCCCCACAAGATGGAGTGACGACCTGCGCAGTGTTGCGGGAAGTCGATGGATGCAGGTGGCTCAGGACCGAGCTTCGTGGCAATCTTTGGGGGAGGCCTATGTTCAGCAGTGGACTTCTGATAGGCTGAAATGATGATGAAGAGTTTCGTCCACGCCTAAATTGAATATTTAAAATTTACTTTGCCATCTCTAGCAGTGACAATAATAAAGTTCTTAAAGATGATTACAAAAAAATTGTTCTGGTCGAGTTAGCAGTGCACTTGCTCTAGTTTGTTGGATCACTGTTGCATTGTACATTATGGCATGGTTTGCCTATAACATACTTTTTTTTTATTTAAAATACTTCATTGCTTTCTCCCCAATTTGAGGTTACAAAGGGCGGACTTAATGCCTATTGGCATTCTCTCCCAGTCAACCCGTGTATTGGTGAGATAGCCTTAGCAGGTGTATTCATTTATTAAATTAATTAAGTAATAAAATGATTTTAAAATAACTATATACAAATATAAATAGATATAATAATGTTAATGAATAAAAATATGATACAATATACATAATACACATAATAATATACTATTACATATGTAGATAGATAAATAAATATAAATAAGAAACACAGTAATAACTAAATAAGTCCATTTAAATTTAAATAATGTATACATTATAATTATTGAAAATAAAAACTCAAAAACGCAGCTACTCTCGGAGTATCTTTCGCCTGTTTCTTCTCCGTCAGAGAACCTCATAAAGAAGCTATGGTAAAAATTAAATCATTCAATTCATTCGTTCCATTCATTTAATTGCAATAATTCATTCGCTTAATCTCATTAATTATTTAATTTATTTATTACGTTAAGTTCGTTCACTTCATTCAATAATAAATTTTACAATCTACCACAGATTATAAAGAAAAATTATAATAGGAGTTGACATTTGACAAACGAAATTATCTTTCTTACGTCGAAGAACAAAGAATTTTCTTTCGTTCATTCATTTTGAAAAAAGTGCTTTCCGTAAATGATCGCTGGTTATGGTGATTTTTTATTGAAATGTTAACACTTTTTAGAGAAGACATTTTTAAACTAAAAGAAAATACATATTTTTTTCGTTTGCAGTTTTGTTCACGTTAAGATTGGACCGGAGTTTAATAGTCTCTTTGTAGTCTATAAACGGCCGATTTCAATATTCAACCAATCGTAGGATTCACTTACGAATTATAATATTTTACACGGACACTCCCAACAATGACATTTTCCGAAATGTATTAAAAAAAAATAAGTTCTCACGTCCGTAAAGTACATTAAGCAATCGGCTGTTCTATTTTTTATCTGGTAAAGGTGCCACCGAGCAGGCCGGCGCCCACGTACACCTGCAACACCAGAGGAGCTGCAGGTGCGTTGCCGATCTTAAGGATATTTCGGGAGGAGGGAAGCGGTGAGGCAGAGGGAAGTGGGCGGCCTCCGGTTACCTCATACACCGAACGAAACGCAGAAGGACAAGATGCCTCTACTTCAACCGGGTACTTTTAAGGTGCCGTGGTTCTACCCCGGACCAGCCGGCCCATTCAAGCAACAGCAAAAGCCGTCGTGACAAGTTTGAAATACTTAATCATAATAATTAACTTGACTTGATTATGGATTCGAAATTCGAATTTTAACTATCGATGCAACGTGCCATATTAATAATCCATAACTAGAATTTTGAAACCGCTACGATATTGTTTTGAATAACCAACACATGTTTATAACGATTAAGAACTCGTTGTAGGGTTTTGAATTGGAAGCATTGCTACAAATGTTCTGATAGCAGGTGATGGGCGGGCACCTTGCCAGCAGGTGGGTGGTTAAAAAAAACCTAATAACT
Organism: Bhutanitis thaidina; assembly: GCA_029286595.1. Classification (NCBI taxonomy): domain Eukaryota; kingdom Metazoa; phylum Arthropoda; class Insecta; order Lepidoptera; family Papilionidae; genus Bhutanitis; species Bhutanitis thaidina. The sequence continues at coordinate 1,474,828 of JAGSMS010000007.1, read as the reverse complement.
ACGTTTTGTACTGTAGGCACCGGTGCCCTTCGCATTATCGTCTCGGAGATGTTATGGTGTAAAGGAGACACAATCTATTTGCATCGGCGTATGTCCATAAAAATGCAATACGTGTTCGCCATTTTAAACCGTAAATGTCACGATTCCTTAACGAACAAAAAAATTTAAAATGTCGCTAACAAAAATAACATTAGCCAATTAACATTTAGTTCTGCCTATCTGTCTCTTAATGAGGAGATTCAAATTCTATCCACTACGTCGACGGGTCGTACCAATGATTGTTTTTCAAAATCATGTATGATTTGTATCGTTGTTGGCTTGAAAGTTCACGGTGAAATGCTCACCACCTGTCACTGTTCCAAATAAACTCAGGTTAAAATTAAGTTGAAACGACAGAAATAAACCTTTAATAAAGCTTACCCAAAACGGTTATAGAAGCACATATGCTATATTTTATTCAAACACACAGCCAATTAGCTATGTTCATTTGTGTTTATTAAAACACACGGCCAATTAAAGCTTAGGATCATTGTGTTGTTGGTGTAGCAGTCTCGAAGCCGTACCTCACGACAGAGAAAAAAAAAACAGCTGCTAAGCACGGACAGAAGCACCTTTATTTACATCTAATAGATTACTGTTATATAACTTCTATTATTATGACACGTGACGGGATATGCTGAGCAGTTGTCAGTCTGTGTCACATTGGTACCTTGAATTAATGTGTGAAGTTGGAAACTAACGAATATTCCCTTCTACTATACATTGTTGCATGGAATTGTGACAGTAGAAAGACATAGGAATTAAATTAGCAGCTCATGTTCCAGGTGAATGTCGAACAGCTGGGCTTCTCTTACGTTGGAGTAGGGTTTAACCCCGGAATAGTCACCTAACTTGCGGGTTTCTACAGCCGAATAAAATCTACCGGGTTAACAGCGTATCTACCGTGGGGGGTTTTAGTCGGTCCGGCATCTTCAATGCTGATCCCGACATAACCAGTTAACCGAAACTTTCCGCCACGTAAAACTAAAAAAAGAACCAGCAAGAGTCTGCCACACATATCCTCGGTTGGTCCAGGTTTCCTTACGATGCTTTCCATCATCTCAGATCGTGTGGTATTAAACACTTCAATTCTAGTGGTGCCGGGATTCGAACACTGGCCCTTTAGGAATGAAAGTGTGTGCCTGAATCCCTTAGTTTTAATCATCAGGACATAGTTTCTCTATTCAAAGAAAGCAATTCAATTTCTTTCCAAAAATGCTACAAACGACAAAGAAAATAGCTCATACCCGTAGGTACATTTTGGTACAAAACACCATTCCTATATAATGGTTATTGCTATCATCCAGGAATACCACGTTTCCTATAAGCTTCTTGGAAACACGCTTCGCCTTAAACGGTGGCACGCGCCTTGCACCTGCCGTGGCGGCGCGTGCTGGAGGCTGCATCTTAACTTAGTTGTAGCGGTTTGAGGTGTAAGAGAATGGCGTTTTCATACGTTCTTTTTTTCATTATTCTATCACCATGTATACATAGACCTTTTCGTGAAATCAGCACGAGAAGCTGGGATGCATTACTGTACCCGAGGGAATTACAATTAAGATTAATTTTATTTTTAATATACATAAGGAGGTAAACGAGCAAGCGGCTTACCTTATGATAAGTGATTACCGTTACCCACGTACATCTGCAACACCAGAGGAGCTGCAGATGCGTTACCGGCCTTTATTTGAATGGGAGGGGGGACTAGAAGGGGGACGGAGGAGGGAGGAGTGGGCCTCCAGTTGCCTCGCTCATTGAACGAAAAGCAGAAGCACAAGATGCTTCTACTTCACGCCGCTATTGTGCGAGGTCGTGGTACTACCCAGCATCTAAAGACGCAGCTTGTCTATACTACGTCAAAAAATATATTACACTTGTACTTTGTTATACTCTGCTCTAAAGAATGTTTGTTAAAGATAAAATGTACATGTGGCCGAAATGTACCAAAATAATTCATGATTTCTTTTTCTCTATCAGCCACTCTACCTTTGGACTATAGCTATATCAATGGAAAGGCGCTTGTAATAGATATTTGGACGACCAGAAACAAGAGAATACAGTTCTCAAAAAAAACTATTCGGAGCTCAATCACATTTCTACGATCCTGGCGCTGTTCTGGATCACGCACGCGTACATACAGCTGGCCAGGCGAGCTGGTGACCACAGAATTGGTACCGGAGCATAAAAGATACGGCAGCCCAACACTAGTCTGTGTCAGGTCGAGCCCTTCACATAGAGGATCTAACTCCAGTCTCTCGATACGGAAGTAGATCACCTAACCTCTGACTCTACCTATCGAGGCAAATAAAGTAGAAGCCTGTAAATGCCCACTGCTGGGCAGACGTCACCTTCTCATATATCTTTAGTGGTGCCGGCATCGGTATCTGACGCAGGTCAATCGACCACAAGGCTACCGCGGTTCTCGGCACTCAGCAAGTATTTTCAATAACTTAAATTACTAATATAAATAATAAGATACTTGAATTATTATTAAGCTATTCTGTATATTTTTTCCTATACTTTTTTTTAAAAAAAATTTTTTTGTTTGTTTATTTTTTTGATATTTTTTATTCCGTTATCTATATTAATCTAAGAAGTGATAAAAAAGATATTACTTTATAATTACGGATAAAAAAAACTTGTTAAAACTATTACATAAGTACAACTTCCTATTGTAATACAACTTTAAATTATTAAATTATTTAAATATAAAACTATTGTAGGATCGCACGCCGGCTTGTCGGTGACGTCACGAGGCTCCAACTGCGCTGCAACCTCTGCAGCGTTACCCTGAGTTGCGAGACCTATTTGGTACTCATTTTTATTGACTGTATTAAATGTTATATTTTTATTATTATTTTTTTTTAATTTATGTATTTTGTATTCGTAATATTTTAAATATGTGTACCAAATAAATCGTTCTTTCTTTTTTTCTTTCTATTTATTGAATGATTTCCCCATACTCACAACGCTAGGCAAGGGCACGCAGTTATATCCTCATATGTGGTATGTGAATTCATCAAATTCGAATGAATTTCTCGTACTCGTCCGTTCGTTAGAGCCTCGTCTGTTAGCTGCCGGGAGGCGTGTTTGGTGCTTGGAAAAAAAACATGGTATATTCCTGCACTTAAACTTGGACCAAACACAATCGTCGGGCTAACCATGTTGCGCAGCGTTGAGAAGGGAAAAACTTAATTAGTTCTTATGATGTCACCTGTGTATTTCGCATTTAATGGTAGATGAATGTAGAAATCCTGGCAGCCTTCCGGTGCTCCGTTAGTCCGCGACATCTGTTCATTAGTTCGTATTGCGTTAACGAGATGTCGCTGGTTAGTAACATTTTTCATTAGGCGGCTCGGTGGCCTAAGGTTGTGGCTAAGCGTTTAGCTGCGGCTATTTGGGTCGCGGGTTCGATTCCCGCACGGGACTAGTATTTGTATGGCCTACAAATAATAGTTCCCGGTCTGGGTGTATGTCCATGTGCGATTCATGCATGTAAACTGCCTCCGCGACTCAGGCGAAATTTCTACAGCGGAGGGACGTAAATTGTAGTGCATTCTAAGCGCGTTCCTTAGATGGATGATCAGGGTTTAGGAGTAAGGAGTTCATGATTATTTTCAATAGCTATTGTTGAAACAGAGGTAGTTAAGAAGTTGGAGATCACGATTTAATTTGATAGGAGGGGAGTGACCCGTGCGTGTCTGAATTCCGATGCTGGTACAATCATCAATTACATCATTTCAAGGTGGAGGAGAACATCGTAAGGAAACCTTCATATCTTAGTTATTATTATTTCAAGATAACTGCTGCCAGCCCTCACTAACGCAGCTAGTAGATTACAAATGAGAATACAGCTCTAAAAAAAACACAATCTCCAGAGTTTCTCGCCGGTTCTTCTCTGTGAAGGTCTTGGTTTACGAACCGGTGCTTCAATAGAGCTTTGGAGAAGCCTAAAGTGAATGAAAAAAAAATGACTTTGACTTTAGAAATAACCTTTCCAAGTATTGAGAGGAGGTCTCTGTCAAATAATGACACGTTTAACGACTGATAATTTAATTAAAGTAACAGCCTGTAAGTGTCTACAGCAGGGCAAAGGCCTCCTCTACAAATATCTGAGAGGGTTTTGAAGCCGGGAACGGCCCGCCACGCTGATCCAGCTAATTAAACAGCTTAATTTACTTTATTTTCTACGTGGTCGAATTTGAGCCCGCTGAAAACTTGGATCATATATAACATAGTTTGCGTGCAGCCATTGAAGTGACATTCACGAGTAAATAAAAAAATAAACTTACGTCCGCCTCGTATCGAGAATCCTAATTAATGCGCCAATCAAAAAGACCAAACCGTATAACGATGATAAAACCCAATTAATCTGGGAAAGGTAACGCATCACTAAGGGTGTGAAACTAAAACTATTTTTTTACTAACATGTAGCCTATTGTCTTTTTACTGCAGGCCGTATGAGGAAGCTCAAAGTTGCTCAGCGCGCTATGAAAAGGGCTATGCTCGGTGTTTCTCTGCGCGATAGAGTCTGCAACGATGACATCCGCAGCAGAACTAAGGTAACCGACATAGCCGTAAGGATCAGCGAGCTGAAGTGGCAATGGGCCGGCCATATAGCTCGCAGAACTGACAACCGTTGGGGAAGAAAGGTTCTCGAGTGGCAGCCAGATACAGGCAACCTGCGCAGTGTTGCGGGAAGTCGATGGATGCAGGTGGCTCAGGACCGAGCTTCGTGGCAATCTTTGGGGGGAGGCCTATGTTCAGCAGTGGACTTGTGATAGGCTGAAATGATGATGATGATGATGAGCGTATTGTATGTTGTTGCGGCGGAGGAAGGGCACTGGCCACTCCATTATACAATATAAAAAATAAATAAAAGATAAAAAAGCCTCCTTCTCAAATATTTGTGTGGGTTTGGTTGCACCGAAGGGCGCGCCACCTTGCTCCAGTGCGAGTTGACAGGATTCACATATCTTTGAACAACTATTATTTTTCAATATTTCTCGGATACGAAGGTTTCCTCGCGACGTTTTATCTTCACCGCTGCGCACTTTCTATTACCAAAGTAAGCTCTGCCGACACCGGGATCGAACCCTGGTCAAAGCATCCTTGCTTTGAAACAAAAACACCGCCCTGACCACCAGGCTACCACGGTTCAATTGACGTACTTTAATGCAATCTGTGAATTCTTGTAATAAATATTGCTCTTTGCTTATTTTATTAGCTAGATACGTTTTTATGTTTGTTTTGTTTGTTTATTATAGTAGGTAGTATATACACAAGCATAAATAAGAACTTTAGTCATATAAATATAAAAACACGCGGAAAAACTGCGTTAAACGGAAGTTAGCCCGAACTATAGCTTAGTCCGTGTACAATTTTAAACGTTTCGCCTTTTTTTTAATTCTGACCAGCTCTAATGTCTCACGGTGATCTCGTTATTGGCCTTGCTTTTATTTATAGAAAAGAAAACGCTATATATAGCACTAACGCGTTCGGATAATTATTTCTAGTGTTTACGCGAACATTACACATTTTAAATGAAACTATTATATAGCAGACGTGGTCGGCAGTCCGGCCGTCCGGGGGACTGCTGTAAGGCTATCGAAAAGTCGAAAATATAAAAACATAATTAAAGGCGATAACATTTTTTTTATGGGAAAGTCGGAAACGAGCAATAGGTTCACCTGATGGTAAGAAGATTACCATCGCCCATATACGTCTGCAACACCAGAGGAGCTACAGGTGCGTTGCCGGCCTTTAAGGATATTTGGTAGATGGCAGGGAGGATAAGGAGTGGAATGGGGGGGGGAGTGGGCCTCCGGTTACCTCAATCAAAGAACAAAACGCAGAAGCACAAGATGCCTCTAATTGTTGTTTTTTTTTTTTTTTAAAAAGGCTATAGATTGAATAGATGATGAATTTAGTTTTTAATTAAACTTTTGTTTACTTTATATTAAAGTTCAATGTATATAATGCTGACGACATATTTCCTCACGAGGTGAGCTGTAAGTGTGTAGAGATTTAAATTAATTCCGTCAGATGAGCGGCGGCCGCGTATTTCCTGACTTTCTTTTATGAGAATACCGTGGCTCCTAACGCAAGGTACCGCCTTGCTACGTAAAATTTTCCGGGGGGATATTTTTTACTCGTACTTTTGTGTGTATGTTAAAGAGACAGAAAGACAGTCAGTCAATCACGATTTCTTCTTATAACAGCGAGCACGCACAATATCTCTTCTTCTCGTGCAAGGGACGATGTGATCGGAACATGGTAATGTATAAAAAAACCAATATGTGTACTTATGTTCGCACGTAAGATGTTATGCTTCTTTAGCGTAACTAAACAATAATAACTAATAATAATAATTTATAATCTAAAGAAATAAAAAGAATACATACCGACAGTCAAACTCAAACATATAAATCCACTTGAAGAAGTGTATAATATAAAAAAAACCTTCCAATAAATTATCATTCAACACCATATATCACACACATATTTCAAGTGTTCTCTCGAAAACTTGAGAGACAATTACCGACCAACTTCATAGTGTCGCGTTTAGGTGTCGGTGTGCGCGCGCATCGTAAAAAAATCACTCTCATCATTATTCCCAAACGCGCCAAAAGAAGTATAAGTTCAAAATATTGTTAAGTAAAGTCAACTGTTATCCACTTATTGTATTACATAATTTTATCATACTTAAGCAAATATCAGTTACATAGCTGATAGATAATTGTTTATGCAATTGTATAAAACTATATACACATTAAACGGCCTCGCAGAATACCGGCGTGAAGTAAAGGCATCTGGTGCTTCAGCGTTTTGTTCGGTGATTGAGATAACTGGAGGCCCACACGCCCCTTTCCCCCTCGTTTCTCTCAATCTAGCTTTCTCACTTCTCTGTCTGCCAACGGGTTATCTACTCCCGCCAATGATAACGGAAGTGGTCAAAGGAATAATCCGCGACCTAAAAATCCGTAAGGCTCCAGGTGCCGACGGAACTTCAAACAAAATTATAAAACCTCTTCCATCATCCGCTACTATGCTTAATAGTAGCGATCTTCAATGCCCTCTATGCCAGCTGCTTACCCGGACACCAGGAGGGAGGCTCGCCTTGTAGTCATTCACAGAATCGGGAAACTGTGAAATCAATATGAATACTACTCATTCTTACTAAGCGATTGGTTTAGGACATAGGGAATCGATTAAAACCCTGGAAAAGGTCCTTTTTACAAGATTCTTTGTTAAAAAACGTATGCAAACAAATAGATTCGGCTAAACAATACTCTAAACGACAGGCTTACTGTCGTTTAGAGTATTGTTGGTTGGACTCGAGGTTGATGGAAGTTAAACCCCTATATCCTCGACGACCCTGTATCATCGACGATTACGACATCATCACCATTCATAACCACGCGTTCGAGGCCACGCCCCCCATGCACGTACCCCAAAAAAACACACAGCATGCGCGCACAGCGCTCCCGTAACACGTATGCAAGGACGTTTTTAAAAAAAAATATCCATTTCCACCCTTATAAGTAATATTTAATGATAATTAACTTTAAATTACATTTATCCATTTAATAATAAAAAGGTTGGCTACTGCAAGCATCCTCATATAACAGCAAAATAAAAAAAAACTAGAGAAAAATCAAAGCGCAGTAGGTAGGCCGTACCGTTCCCGGAGTTCATGGAGTCAAATAATTTGAAATGCTTAAAAAAAAAACCTTTCTCGTTCCGAGTTTCGAACAATTAAAAACAGTCCAAGTGGAACAATCGTCGCCTGAATTACTTCTACGCGTTTGGCTTTTATATTTCGTATCGCTGATTTTTTGATACGCTTGCAAAGTAGCAAATATTTCTCCTTTGACGTTCCGCGATATAAAAAAAAAAAATGCTATCGTACACAGACAGATCTGTAATATATAAACTAAATTTTAAACGTGGTAGAGCGGCTTTTGCTGCTGCTCGAAAGGGCCGGCTCGTCCGAGTTGGTGTTACGGCCTCGCCGAATACCGGGATGAAGTAGAGGCGTCTTATGCATTTGCGTTTCGTTCGGTGACTGGGGTACCAGGAGGACCCCTTCCCCTCCTTATCACCATCCGACTCCTCGTCCTCCCTCTCATCTCCCAAATAACCTTAAACGCCGGAAACGAACCTTCGGCACCTGTGGTGTGGCAGATGTACGTGGGCGACGGTAATCACTTACCGTCAGTTCAAACGCTTGCTCGTTTGCCGCCTTTCCCATAAAAAAAAGAATATGTTACATAAAATAATCTTAATTATAGAGATAACCGTTCCGAAATCGATTTAGAACTTGAAAGAGTTATTTGCGAATACACAGATGAACGCGAATGGCGAATTTGTTTTGCACTATTTAATATAATATGGAGGAAATATATCTTATTTTTCACATATCAACCTCACTTGCAAGCGGTGCACCCAGACGAGGCTCCGAGGATAAAGGAGAGATAGTAAATCGTATCGTGCCTCACTTTCAAGATTTGTAAGATGTTGGGAAAAAATTACTACAGCTTTAAACGCACACGGTACGTGCACAACTCTGCATCAAAAATATATTAAAAATGACATATATTTCCTAGTCCTAGCATCGCAACAAGACACCATGTCAAGTAGCAGCCTGTAAGTGCCCACAGCTGGGCTACGGCCTCCTCCATAAATATCTGTGAGGATTTTGGAGTAAAGAACGGCCTGCCACACTGCTCCAGTGCGGGTTAGCGGGCTTCATATCCTCGAGATAATATTTTTTCCCATTTATGCCGCAAGACCAAACCAGTCGGTTACTTATATAATAACTAAAATGTGTTGTGAAACTACAAGAGAGAATAATAATTGTCAATATTAAAATAAGTTAATACATTCCTATTTTCCTAAGATAAAGTTGCTTCAAGTGAAAATACTAATTTTAATACCTAAAACATGGAGCAAAGCTGGAATGCTCTTGTTCAACATGACCTTTAGCGAGTCTCCAAACATACTTAAAACAAAATTAGTTTCACCCAAAGGAATTTTACATTAACATTAACCTCTATATGAACCCTCAAACATAATATTGTAACGGATACCCGATAAGGTCTCGTCAACTCTTACGTTTTCGAATGACAAGTCAATAGAAATAATGTTTTATAAATTTCCAGACGATGTTAACGAAACTCTTTGGTAGGTAAATAAGGGTGACTGTACACCGGTTGAGATGTAATAATAAAAAATAAATATCGTTTTGGGAATATTGTAGAATAATCGAAAATAAAAGACAATCATGCACTAGAGTGCACTAAGAACAGTTCAGTAGTGAGCTTTGAAATAAATAAAAGAGGAAGATCACGAAGAAAAGAAGGGGAAAAGGAGAAAAAGGTGAGAGAAGTGAAGGCAAAGTAGCTGGACTGGTCACTGTCAGGAAAGCCCGAAGAAAATCACGCGCGAGGGACAGTGCATGAGGAAGAAACTCTGCGCCCTTTGTAAGTGGTCAAATAAATGGAAGTTTAAAATACCGACCTTTTACTCCAATCTAACGACCCGTAGATCGTAAGAATAAGTTAATATTTTTGTTAAACAAAGAATGAAGAAGAAATTTTTTGTCTGAATTGAACAAATATTCTTAATGCAATTTATTTAATATTATTTTGGGGGCATCTGAGGAGCAGCGTGGCGGACCCTTCCCAGCTCCAAAAACCCTTTCAGATATTTGAGGAGGCCTTTTCCCAGCAGTGAGCTGCTAATTTATTCAGGATACCTGTATATTTTGTTCAATGTTAGGATGATATTTATTGAAAGACATCAGGATATGTTTTGTAAACGGGAGCAACAGGGAAATCGTGTAATCCTGATCCAGAAATAATTACTTCCTTGACGTAATCGTTATTTACTTAGTCGCCATTTTGTATATAGAGCTCCATCCAGTAAAAGTTATTATCTGATTGAAGTCTGTCACTTTTTGTTTTACTCTTTAATCGGTTGTGTGGTGACAATGAAGTATCTACATCACTTTCCTACTGGAACTGAAGGTCGTCGTGGAAGCTTAATGGTCAAGAAGTCGTGGTAGCCTAGTGGTCAGGGCACGCGCATTAGTTTCATAGAGCTCGAATGACCAGGTTTCGATCCCCGATGCCAGCACCACTAAAATTGTTAATAAAAATTTTAAGTGCTGTATTTACCACTTGCTGGGCGGTGAAGGAAAACATCGTGAGGAAACCTACCTGTCTGAGAAATGATAAAAAATATTAATTCGAGCATATGTGAAGCACGCCAACCCGAACTGGAGCAGCGTGGTGGGCTCGTGCCGGCTCTAAAAACCTCTAAGATATTTGCGAAACAAGCTCTCGGATGTTTTTGATGACATCGGGGCATCAGATGTTGATGTGCAGTTTTGCTATGCTATAGCGACAGCCTCCGGTTGCCTGGCTCACCGAACGAAGCACAAGATGCATCTACTCTCACGTCGGGTTTCAGCAAAGCTGTAGCACTACCCGCGGTTGAGCTGGCCCGTTGGTACCGCAGCAGAAGAGCAGAAAGAAGAAGAGGAGCCGTAGCGGATTTCTTTCTTTCTTACTGCGAGAAATAGGCCCCTCCCATCAGGAGGATTACGCGTAAGGATAAGCGATCACAGTATCAGTGCACCTCAGACACTGCATCCCGTCATCTGTCCGTCTTATTTCGATCTGGTGTTTTTTGCCATATTTATCCCGCTCCCTGTCAGTTGCAGATAAGTCACCTACTGACAGAAAGTGGAACGCTTCCAAATAAAAATTAAAAAAAAAAATTTCATGCTGTAAAGCAATCGACACGTCGGGCTATAAATAATAGTTTCATTTATAAAGTGTAATGTTCGCGTGAATACAAGAAATCATTCTTGGTGAACCGTACATTATTACCACCGCCGCTCCGGACTGAAGCACAATATTCAAAGTATTTAGAATTCATAATGAAAAGACCTTTTGCGTTCGAATTTCCAATAATTAAAAAGCCGTTTCATGTGAAACCGAACCAATCGACGGATGGTGTGCTTTATACATTTAATTTAAGTAATATTTAACGCTTTACGGCCCGTTTGATATACAAAGTCTGTGGTCTGCTTTTTTTTTCCTTTTTTTTTTTAGCTTCATGTGGGGGAAAGGTGCTAAGACTAACCGGTCACCGAAGGCTTTGATCGGTTATGTGGTCGGTGGTGGACCGAATAAAACCCTCAGGGTAGATACGCTGCTGATGGTGACCTTTAAAGCATCGCCGGCCCGCACAACTTACGAAAGCTTGTATCTTAAGATAGCAAAAAAAAAATTCTTTCTGAAATTATTTCTGTTAGGGCGAGATCTTACCTTCGGACGATTCATTCTTCGTAGTCTTAAGTTGTCGCGTCTGTTCCACTTATTCTATCCCTCCTGATTTAGGGGACAGTAATTAACACGAATCACGCGCGGCGTGGGACGGCCTACATACGAACCACGCGATGACACTAATGCCCTTTTGACATCTCGACAAGCATGGCGCCCGCGCACCCCCGTCCCGCCAAACATTCTGACGTCACGCTTTGGCGTGTACAATTTCTATCATCATTCTTACGTCCATATAATGTAATAATATAATTTAAATCTCATTGCAAGCACCTCCTACATACTGTATGTACTGAACATTTCAACAATGCCGGTTGGACTTGTAATCCGGTCGACGGCCGGCGATTGGGTCTAAGTAATAAGATACCTGCGATTGGAGATGGGATTTTACATCAGCTATGATAACATTGGTCCGTGATGCCTTAGAGGTCAGAGTCGCTTTATGTTCATAGCACATAAATGGTTGAAGGATTAAAAAAAGTGTGTGTTTACATATATACGCACGTAAGAAGTTATATACTTTATTATGTAAACAAATAAAAATACTACAAACCGACAGTTAACCTAAAATCTTTAAACCCACTTAAAAAAGTTTATAATATTAAAAACCACTTTTACCTGGAATACTTACAATAAATTATCATTCACCACCATATATCATTTAAAATCACACACATGTGTATATTTATGTATAAATAAAGTTTTTTTATCTCCTCTGATATAAAACACGTGTTGTAGATTCATATAGGTATATTTGTATATAGTTACCAGTTCCCACGAAAACTTGAGAGACAATTACCAACTACCTTAAAACCTAAAAATTCACTGTCGTAATTTTTTCCAAAACCCGCCAAAAGATATATAACTTCAAAAAGATATTATTTTGATGACGTGCGAACATTTTGGGCTGCAAACCCTCACAAATATTCATAGGATGCCTTTGCAGCCAAGTCTTGGGACATCTACAGGCTACTTCACTAATTACGATATTGAATCAATATTCTATATGACATATTTATAATAATCATAAAAATTAATCGCTAAGTATGCGGAAATCCAATTAATCCCAATGAATGAACCGTCCTCACAAATTTCCTGACACTCTTTTGTGTGGATATAACGGCTTCAGTGGTAAGTGCCGTCTCTCTACGTCGAATTATTTTTATGAGTTACTTTTTTCTACCCGATAATAAGTTTTCCAAATGTACTATATTAGAAAAAGAAATGGTATTATGTCATAATTTTTTTTTCCAATACTCAATCTTTCCTTGTCGATTTCCGGGTGGAAAATGGTCAGATCATTTTATGTGAAAGAGTTGTATTTTAAATAGAGAATTTATAAACCATTGCTATTTAAAAAAAAAAATATGTTACTAACAAAACTAATGTACATTCATGAAAATCTATGCACCGGTTATTGTTAAAACACACGCACACATTCGTAAGGTATGAATTTATTAGACTCGGAACCCGGAAGCAGTTGTAAACAGCGCTCGGTGGAATTGCACACAACTACGATATAGTCGTTGACCATAAATAACAAAATTTTTCGGATATTTTTAAATAAAAGTATAAAACTTTAAAATTTTAAACTTAATGATTGAATTTGGATACACTGGGAAAAATATCTCGGTGTATCTGTATCAAATAAAAAAAAATTGCTCTGTCAACATTTTAGTTTACTTTCAATATTTGTATATTTTATCATCACGATTTTCCTGTTCAGGCTGCACTACTCTGGAAATCCTTGCCTGAAGACATTAGGAAAGTGTCCAGCAAGTTATCGTTCAAGAGACTGGTACGTGAACATCTCTTCAAGACATCCGTTCCCACTTAGTGGAATTGCTATCATCGGTCATTGTAATTATAATAATACTGTGTATGCTGTATGTATGTATGTATTGTATGTATATATATACATGCAAACCATTAGATACATGCTAATATATATATATATTTATTTAAGTGTAAGTTATTCATGTATTTTAGTTCTTTTTTTTTTTAAGTTTGCACCCTTACAATATTTCTCCACGCCCCGGGTCGACTGGCAGAGAATGCCAAGAGGCATTAAGTCCGCCCGTTGTAATACTTTTATTTAAAGGTATTTAAATAAAGTTTAAATAAATAAATTTTGTTACATATCCGTCTGTGAAGTCAACATCGATGAGGATCTAATTGAACTTCACACCATTTTGGTTTTCCAATGTTTTTCGGTTTTTTTTATTCTCATTAGTTTCTATACTTATGACATTGGAAACTTTAAGACATTGGAAACTTTAAGACATTGGAAACTTTTAAGATATTGGAAACTTTAAGACATTGGAAACTTTAAGACATTGGAAACTTTAAGACATTGGAAACTTTAAGACATTGGAAACTTTAAGACATTGGAAACTTTAAGACATTGGAAACTTTAAGACATTGGAAACTTTAAGACATTGGAAACTTTAAGACATTGGAAACTTTAAGACATTGGAGCTTTAGGACATTGGAGCTTTAAGACATTGAAACTTAAGACATTGAAACTTAAGACATTGGAAACTTCTTTAAGACATTGAAACTTTAAGACATTAGAAACTTTTAAGACATTGGAAACTTCTTTAAGACATTGAAACTTTTAAGATATTGAAACTTTTAAGATATTGAAACTTTAAGACATTGAAACTTAAGACATTGAAACTTAAGACATTGGAAACTTCAAGACATTGGAAACTTTTAAGATATTGGAAACTTTTAAGACATTGGAAACTTTTAAGACATTAGAAACTTTTAAGACATTGGAAACTTTTAAGACATTGGAAACTTTAAGACATTGGAAACTTTTAAGACATTGGAAACTTTAAGACATTGGAAACTTTAAGACATTGGAAACTTTAAGACATTGGAAACTTTAAGACATTGGAAATGGCGTGTAATACATGATCATTTTCAAGTATGATGTAATCGTATTACTGTAAAATTACTTTAAAAAATGGTTTCCTCGCAAATCTCTTGAAAGCTACCTCCATCAATGCCGAAAGACGGGCCTCTATGTAAAAGGACGCTTCCGTTCCCTTTAATACCTAGCAAGGCGTGATGGAAAACGAACAGCTTTCGTGTAAATTTCTAGCAGGCGATTTCTTCAGGCAATTACGGATACTCACAAGTCCATCATCATGGGGTCAGGAAAGTGAACACTCGAAAGGATATGCCCTCTGGCCACAAAATGTGGAACTGCTCTGTCAGCCACATATCGCCCGCTGAGTGAAGGGGTTGCGGCGCAACGTAATATCGACATTCATCTCCTCCCGCGGAGCATCAGCCGGAGTCGTGGAGAATAGGCAAAACGGAGGAGGAGGATTTTTGACGGCGCCAATCTTCACCCGCAGTCCATCAAATGGCATCAAAAGTGAACTCGCGAAATCTCCTCGGAGCGAGCACCACGGAACGGCTACGTCACGTCAGCCATGCCTAATTACGACGGCCCATAAACTAAAACAAATTGGTATACAATACTTCTCCGTAGTGAAGAACGTCGCGAGAGTATTTTGCGGCAAATAATTCATTAGTGTAAGACTTAAATTAAATCACAGCCATTATACTACCACCGCACACTATTGTTACAACGTCTAAGCCAAGATTAATAATGGCTTTATTCGTATTAGCCCGGATCGGTGCCCGCTGAATCCTTGCCTTAAATTATAAGAGTCCGTTATAAGGAAGCATCGATTCAAACAAACTTCATGACACATTTGATATACGAAACTTTTATCATGCACAAAACAGAAAGCAAGAATATATGCAATTTAATCACAATTTTAACCTAATTTGAAAAAGGAATGGAGGGAAGAGGCTGCCACCCCTTTCTTCATGGGTGGCGTAAGAGACGACAGAGACAGAGACGAAGAAGTTACGTATTAGGGACCTTCAAGAAAAGAGCCTATTCCATCCTTAAAGGCCGGCAGCGCATCTGTAGCTCCTCTGTTGTTATGGATGTTCGTGGACGTCGGTGTTCACTTACCATCAGGTGAGCCGCACGCTCGTTTGCCCCCTTCTTCTATTAAAAGAGAGACAGAGAGCAAATGTTAGGAAACTACGTTTGACGAAAAGTTGGCTAATTAAAGTAAGTTTGACGCCGCTGAGTCATACTATATAGAAAACCATTACATCTGATGATCCCTGCTTACCTCTATGGTTGACATGAATAAGTACTTATAAACATTATCGATCTGTTCAGTTGGTGGTCTAGAATCTATGACTTATATTGGTGGTGCAAATAAAGTACTTACCGTCAATGGAAGCTGTACGGGCTTTAACACAGCGCTAGAAATCAAAATATCAAGTTTTGCAATCCATAGTCTAAAACTGTAGTCCTAAACCGCTAGATTGTAGGATCTTAGATATAATAATGCAATTTAAGTAATAAAAAGTAAAGTGGAAATTGGCCAATGCTGGCCAAAGGCCACTTCTCTAATACTTTTTGGAAGAGATTGGAGTCGGGAAGGGTTCACCGCGCTGCTCCAGTGGTATTGTTTCAATAAACTCTCAGAATACGCCGGTTTCCACAGGATGCTTTCCTTCACCGCCGAGCACGCGGTTAACTGAGCCGTGGTACCGACACTTGGTACGTTATACACTTCAAACAGGAGCACAACAGTGGTTGCATTACTAATAACCGACAGAAACAGGTAAAAGGGTGGTTCCTTGTCACTTCTCCTCCCGAGGGTTTCATACAAACCGAATGAAGAATATCCTATGAAATATCGGTGATTAGTTTTGTTGCTAACCATCGTTTAAATCACCATTACAGCAATCACTGGTCCACTGATTGTTGGTCTCCCGTATGGATTACCATAAAGCACGATCCTGACCTCATTAGATCTAACGTCAGTAACGTTCTGGTTGCTTCGGCTTGTGGGAGTGTTTGCTATTGGAGGTTGCTAGAGAACCTTTCGTTACCAACAGCAATGTGTTCTAAGTGTGAGACACATTGCCACATAAGCTGGCTGATTCTTTAAGGTATAAATCCTTAAGCATAATGCTCTCACGACTCACCCAATACTGGGGTAGTCAGAGATCGAGGCTTTTCACGAGCCGTCTTAGTATCCCCCCACCTACCCTTGCCGCCGCCTGCTCCCATTCTCCTCCTCATCATTCTCAAAGGTTGGCAACACACCTGCATCTAATCAACGCCTAGGTAATCTTTCTTTACTTAACCTACCAAAAACTTACCATCAAGTGAACCACTAGCGTGTTTGCACCCTTTCCCGAACAAAAAAAGGAATGTATAGGACAGGACATTCAGAAATTTCGGCCTACCTAACTTAATTTGAATGATATAAATTGAAATAAATAACAAAACTTATTATAAAATCTTTAAAAAAATATGATTTTTCTCTATTGTATAATAGTAATAGTATTCAAGATAGATTATTAAAGTCAACTCTTGAGACTTCACATTTTACATCAATCCTATCTTTGTCTTTGTTTTTAAGCGCCCGCAGAAGTTTTAATACACTTATTCTAAATTCAAACTTTGAGTCGTCTGAAAGCAATTTAACAGAAGACAATATAGACTTAAAAAAGGATTTGTCTTCGTCCTCCTCCCTCTCAATTATATTACCTAATATTGAAGCAAGCGATTCTTCTTCTCCAGTGCAGGCGTGTCGTTGCTCCAGGAGATTATCATTCACTTCTGTTGCTGATGTATTAACCGTTCTAGATTTCTTCGTTGGAGGTTCAAAGATATCGTCTTCCACCTCCAAATAAACCTCTTCCTGGAAGTGTCGAGAGGATATGCCATCGTTATCTTCCCCAATGTTACTGTTCTCGTCATTCTTCGATTCATCGGAGTTCTGTTCAGATTCTGTGTGGATTTGATCAAAATAAATGGGGTCTAGAAATGACAGATTTTCCGCGTATACGTATGGACGCTTCAGTTTAATATTTTTACGAGATTTAGC
Organism: Bhutanitis thaidina; assembly: GCA_029286595.1. Classification (NCBI taxonomy): domain Eukaryota; kingdom Metazoa; phylum Arthropoda; class Insecta; order Lepidoptera; family Papilionidae; genus Bhutanitis; species Bhutanitis thaidina. Next base: position 1,457,493 of record JAGSMS010000007.1, on the reverse strand, counting down.
ATAAGCATCTCTAACGTTGTACCATTTTTTTGTGATCTGCAACCCTACGAATAAAAGAACAAGTTTAGCAAGCGCAGTGTTGCGGGAGGTCGATGAATGCCGTGGACTTGTGTAACGATGTTGATGAAGCATAAGGAGATAAGGGTACTTTTAATTAATTTACTATATATTCTACCTCCAAATTAGGGGATTCCAGAATCAGATGTGGAGGACGAGTACCAATATGTTATTCAAGATTTTCTTACAATTAGTGTTTTTTTACTGACTTTTACATTAAGATGGCGACAGGCTCGCTGACTATCTTGTTATCCCAAGTAAGCTTTGATGAAAAGTGGACTGAACGGACTTAAATGTCAAGGCCTCTGACCACCCCTGTAATGGGTATACGATCGTTTGAGCTAATATATACACATACAATTGAAGATAAATATACTTATTTATTTTTAATAATTAAATCTTTTCACATGTACTCCACCTTACGTGTTGATATTCCCCAATGGGATGACCATTGTAACGTACTACACGAGTATATAAGTACGTTCTGCTTATTTATCATTGTAACGTAAAGCCTATCTAACTCATGAGTCCCGGGTCTCGGCTTGGAATATTAGTACAACGCACAAACTGCTCGTATGGTTTGTGTTCGTGTTCCGTTCGTGTTGCGTTCGTGTTGCGCTCGTGTTGCACTTAGATGTAGCATCCGACGTAACGCACAAGCGTTTACGGGAAGATGAAGACATGATTACATCTGTTAGCACATACATTTACACTACTATAACAAATAGTTAATGTTGTACGTGGAAAGAGTCAAGCTGGGATTTAAGCTGCTACTCGAATGAGCTCCACTTAGCACTCTTACTCGTCTCCATCACATCTTTTCCCCTCCTACCTTCTCCTCGCTCGTTACCCAAACGTCATTAAAGGCCGCCAATGCTAATGCAGCTCCTCCGGTGTTGCAGTTATATGTGGTCATCGGTAATCACTTACAGAGGACACACGGGCCTTTGGCTCATGTGATGTACCACCTTTACCATAAAAAAAAATTCTAAGCAGTTGACAACTGCCCAAAGTAGTCATAAGTTGTCGTGGTTGAAACTGGCTAGAAGATTTTTTTTTATTGTAAAGACAGCAAACGTGCAATAGGTTCATCTAATGGTAAGTGATTACCGTCGCCCACATACATCTGCAACACCAGAGGAGCTACAGGTGCGTTGCCGGTCTTTAAGGGTATTTGGGACATGGGAGGGAAGATAAGGAGTGGAATGGGGAGGGTTAGTGGGCCTGCGGTTACCTCACTCGCCGAACGAAACGCAGAAGCACAAGATGCCTCTACTTCACGCCGGTATTCCTCGAGGTCGTGGTATTAATCCGGTCGGAAGATCACCATCATCGACGTCGAAAACATCATAACCGTTCGAAACATGTTTCTTACCAAGTTCAAGTTTCTCCGAGCCCGACAGATCGTCGAAGTTCGGCTCGAATTGTTTGTATATCTCCCTCCATGTTTTATCTCGTTTCGATCTGTCCTTGTAGCATGCGGACGTCCTGTCCCACAGGCATTTCTTCTCTTTTACTGCTTTTATTAACGTCACCGTTGGCACGTATCTACTGTTGCCACTGTTGTCCAGAACCGAGGCCATTGGACGATTCTTCACCCAATGATTAGTACACGACGTCGACCAGACGAAAAAGTCTGTAAAATTATACGCAATGTTACAAACAATCAGGGACACGAATTTCAACAGTGCCCCAAAATCGAAAGGTATGCAATTATATAAAGAAGTTAATAGTATCCAAGGGGAGAAATATGTATGTATGTATTTATATATTCATGCCTTGTTTCCAACCGGGTAGGCACAGACAATATTCTTCCGCTTGCTACGGTCCTGACATACGTCTTTCGCTTTTTCCACTTTCATCAATCTTCGCATGCATGCTCGTTGGTTTAGAGTACTCTTGACCTGGCCTTTTTCCAGAACGTCTCCGATTCGATCGTGAAATGTTCGCCTAGATCTTCCTCTCCCGACTCTACCATTTACCCTCGCCTCATATATTTGTTTCGTCCACCTACTTTCATTCATCCTCTCCGCATGTCCCAACCTGCTCAGCATACCTTCAATTCGTGTCACTACATCTTCTTTCACGCCTCAACGCTCTCTGATCACGTTATTTCGAACCCTGTCAGTTATCTTCACATCGATCATACTTCTTAACGCTTTTATTTCTACTGGCGTTTATCCTGCTTTCATACCTCTTCTGCCATACCCAGATTTCGCTTCCAAATGTTAGTGTTGGTACCAATACCCCTCAATGCAGAGCCAAACAAGCTTTGTGAGATATCATTTGGCTGTTCATAAATGTATGCAATGCCCCATTCCCAAGTAATCCTGCCATCGTTCTCCTTTCAATGTCACATTCGTACCTCCCATCTCTCGTAAACATTGGGGTGAAATATAATATACAATAAAAAAAGAATCATTTTTTGAAAACTGTTAAAGACTGTAATATACTTTCTAAACCTTTTATTAAAGAATACCAGCGTGCGAGATTAAGTGTTGACATTCATAAAATTTCTATTAACCATTCCAACTGACACTAAGGTCTTGTACCTGAAGTAGTCGAATTGGAACGATGTTGCTATCTACCTGTTTCGCATTCCACATCCTAAACTGTTAGGCTATTGGAGCTTCGCTTTTTAAATTTTAATTCATAAGCTTATTAGCCACGATAGCAGACTGGGTAGAAGATCTGCTAGTGAATAATGAAACCCGAGTTCGGTCTTCTATGTAGAGGCCATGCACCAGAGAGTTTTAAGAAACTTATTGTACGATTTGTACCTGTTGTAACCACTAAAAAAAATGTCTCGACTTCTGCCCACCCCGGCATCGTGAGAGCTTATATTATACGCTCACTATTACACCGTTCTAAGCCTGTCTTTAGTCGTATTAGTTCGGATTTCTACCCGTTTAATCCTTGCGTCGCATAACTTATCATTAGGGGGAGGTATCAATATGAACCGCTAATTTCATAACTAATTTTGACTATTATCATAAGCCATAGATACCATATGTATGCAGTGGGGAATATGCAATTTGTTTTCCAAATTCCATTCGCATAACCTTGTTACATATATAAATTACACACGGACAAACACTGCAACATATGTATGTAACCTTCCTTTGGAGCCGTGGTAGCCTAGGGCTCTCACTTTACTATCATAGAGCGCAAGTGACCTGGATTCGATCCCCGGTGTCGGCACCACTAAAATTGTTAATAGCAATTTTAAGTGCTGTATTTACCACGTGCTCGGCGCCCGGCGAAGAAAAACATCGTGAGGAAACCTGCATATCTGTGACATAATAAAAAAAAATATTATTTCGAGGATATGTGTGTATGTGAAGCCCGCCAACCAGCAATGGAGCAGCGCGGCGGGCCATTCCCGGCTCCTACACCCTCTCAGATATTTGAGAAGGAGGCTTTTGCCCAGCAGTGTGCACTTGCAGGCAGCTACTTTACTTTAACCTTCCTTCGCGACGCGGGAGTCCCTGAGTCCCAACAGTGGAAGTAACGTACTCATATTCGTTAAAGAAGAAAAAAAGTCAAGTTATGACTGCAATCCGGCAGTTGATAACAGCGCTCCGTATTCTATCGGTAGACCCAATGCCAAAAAAAAAAAAACATTGTTTGGGCTTTTTATTTTTATTGACTTGACATTCGAACCTGATAAAGTGTGCAGGTTCCTACGCTTGCCACTGAGCCAAGCATAAGGTGGGTAAGCCGTATCTTTGATTCATTGATAACGTTACAAGATAACATTAGTAATACGTATTGCCTGTCATTTTGTATTCAGAATCTAAAAATGTGTTTACTTTAGTCTAAAAACTTTTAAAAGAATATGTATCGCTGGCTGCATGTCTATCAACCCTTTGCTCAAAAACTATATATGAATTATGATGTAATTTGTGTGAACAATTCGTTATTACCAAGTTATTATATAATTAAAAATATTTATTAGTAACATGCATTATAATTATTTGATATTGTAAGGAGAATCGAGAAAGGAAAAAAACGAATGTTAACATAGAGTACGAAAGAGAAACAAGATATGCGACTAAACAATGATTTAAACTAGGTAAACATATTAAAAGTTACCACATGCCTATTGCAACCTTAAACCTATCTAATAAAGACAAAATTTGCTTGCGCGTGCACATACCTTCGCTTGTTTTGTTCTTGATAACGCATTCAAAACCGTAGTGATATCGTGAATTCTATACGTTTCTTACATAGATCCTCGAATATTTAGATTACGCAAAGACATACAAAGTGACAGTTAGTTGCATTACATTAAAAAATTGAGTTTGCGATGCAAATTATTAAATCGAAAATCGCGCCAAAACGACGTACCGTCCGCTCCGGCACAGAGGACGACACTGACGCCGGATCGGTCTCGGTCGAAAGCCGGACGCAAGTCGTCCGGTTACCGGATTGGCAACGCCGCACGTACTAAAGTTAGGTAACGGTTTGGCAACGTCGCTTTGTTGTGAGTACATATAGTTTGTTACTATTGCTGTGCATCGAATACGGGGTAAAAGATAAAACTATTGTTTGTACCTGTAGAAAACAATTCAGGCATTTAACCTGTACATGCTCGCCGTACGGGTGAAGAGCTTATGGGGCCATAACTAAGCCGTGGCAGCCTGGTGGTCAGGGCGCTGATTTTAGTTTCACAGAGCGCGAACGACCTGGGTTCGAGCCACCCTGCCGGCACCGCTAAAATTGTTAATAGCAATTTTAAGTGATGTATTTACCACGTGCTCGGCGGTGAAGAAAAAATATCGTGAGGTAACCTGCATGTCTGAGAAATAATTTCGAGGGTATGTGAAGCCCGGCAACCCGCACTGGAGCAGCGTGGCGGGCACTGCTCGGCTCCTAAGCCCTCTCTGATATTCGTATTTGCGAAGGAGGCCTTTGCCCAGCCGTGGGCACTTACTGGCTGCTACTTTACTTTACTTAAACCACGTCTTGGATTCTTCTCTGATGTTATCGTTAAGCGTGAGATTGGTTACGGGAATAAAAGCCAAGACCCATGGCTAAACAGTCGGCTTCGTTAACCATTAATTTCGACAAATATAAATCGTCATTTCATACAATCCCATTCGTCATGTCATTTTATAATTATTCGTTACTGCTGAATAATAATTCTAGTTATATAAGACATTCTTAACGACTTCTAAGCCAATCGGGTCTAGGATTTGAATTCCAGCCGAAGCCAAAATATGTCCAGAAACATAAATCGCTCGTTCCCCGGTCTCTTCCGTGTTGTACTGCCTCTCTTGTCTATTGCATCTGACGTTTCTTCCGATGTTATATAACAATAAGAAAGGCAGGCCGAGACAAGCATAAAATACACCAAAAGAGGAGAAGATAAAAGTCAAATATTACCAATACACAATATTATAATGTAGAGTCATTTAATTTTTTTATTTTCGAGTTTCTCTTGAAGTTTTCGACGAATACACTTTTACCATGTCGCTTTCCCTACGCCATTTAGGTATTTAACATTATGTGTACCAGAAATCAAAAATCAGTTTTTTTTTTAACTTACTGGCAATCTCGTTATTACGAATCCTGCCAATGTCAAGTCAGTCATGGAAGTAACACAAACGTCAAATGCAGAAATCAGATATTAGGTGTTTAACTTTCGAAAAGCTGATGATGATGATATTAAATTATCCCTAACGGGAAAGGCAAAGGACTTTTGTCCATACAGCCAGGTCTGATGCACGTCTACTCTGTTCCACGTCTCCAACTACACTCCTTCGAAAAGCGTCACCAATGACATTAGCCACTGATCACAGACTAAGGTAAACAATAGCGCTAAATAGTCAAAGATTATGTAACCACTTCGCTTAAATAGTGTTTATCTATGGCACTAATATACTCATAGAATGAGGACTTATGTGTGTCTATAGTTACTAAAATTACCAGATAATGGAATCACTATTTATTTAGACGTATAGACGTTCTAAACATACAAACGTTCTCGTTTATTATATTAGGAGGATTGTGCGAATAACCTTCAACGAAAAAGAAAAATTCACACAGTTACGTGACGTTTTAGTTCTATCAGACCTTTACTGATCCTTTATGAATAAAATTTTGTCCTACTGGAGTTTCACTAGACGTTATATAATAGCTCGGTAAATCAAAAAAATTATTTATATAATCTTTATTGCCGTTCCTTAATACAGAAGGATACAAAATGTGAACTTAAGCCTATAGTCGTTCTCTATCAGTCTACCTGTGCTGAGGTCCAGTTTTATGGTGGGAGCAACAAAGTACTAAGAATAACCAAAAACTAATAAAAACTGAACTACTTATAAGTACTCGTACATATATTACATAAATAAAAAACTACTGCTGAAGACTACTGCAAGCTCATAGAAGACGTATGAATGAAAGAACGAATGCAATGAATGAAGAAATTAATGAAATACACATTATTGTACACCAATTAGCAAAATTAGGAAAAAAAATAAATAAAAAGAAACATAAAACACACAAAGGTACAATTGGCGGCCTTATCGCTTAGAAGCGATCTCTACCAGGCAACCACTTTGCAGAGGAAATAATGACCAGTGAGCAAGGGTTAAGGGTGTACGCAAGTAAATAAGTGAAAATATAATATAATAAATATACATTGATGTATACACAAATATATATATACATATCGTATAATCGTAATGTATTTCCAATAATATTTTTGAGCGATTTTAAGTTTTTGATAACAGATATTTTTTTATGGGAAAAGAGGCACACGAGCAAGCGGCACACCGAAGGGTAAGAGATTACCGAAGCTCACGTGCATCTGTAACCTCAGACGAGCTGCAGGTGCGTTGCCGGCGTTTAGGAGGATCTTGGGCGTCGGGTTACATCGCTCACCGAACGAAACGCAGAAGCGCAAGATGCTCGTATGATATAGTAACGCCGGCTTGAAAAACGTTTTTATAGAAGCCCTCTACAAGATACAGCCAATCTTGTCAGTAAAGCCTCTGATGTACGATAATACAGCAGGTACTCACCTCGTGGCCGGCTTCACGCGGTAACTGTAACTGGATTTTCATAAGATTTGCTAAGTGTTTCTCTTAGTCGAGTCTTACGACACTCATAGGAAAAGTGGGCGGCAGATTCTTACTCCGTTACCTAATTACTCCGATATTCTAATATTTCCATAAAAGTGTAAGTGCCCACTGCTGGGCAAAACCCTCCTTCTCAAATACTAGTATCAGAGAGGGCTTGGGAGCCGAGCAGTGCCCGCCACGCTGCTCCAGTGCGGGTTGCCGGGCTTCACATATCCTCGAAATTATTTCTCAGACATCCAGGTTTCCTCACGATGTTTTCCTTCACCGTTGAGCACGTGGTAAATACAGCACTTAAAATTGTTAGTAACAATTTTAGTGGTGCGGGCACCCCACTCGAACCCAGGTCTCTCGCGCTCTATGAAACTAAAGTGAGCACCCTGACCACTAGGCTACCACGCCACGTAACAATATTTCCATACTACTTAGTATAAGCCTATAAGATTATTTCGTTTAAATTAACAGGTATTTCAGAAATACCAATAGTGACAGTATTATAACAAAAGAATAATAATACAAAAGAAATAAAATGACTGAGTCTAGATATGGCATTCCGAAGATTCTCCGATTCCAATGAGCGTAGTCGGCGCGAGCTCTTTATGTTGGAATGTGAAGCGAATGTACAAGCAATTTGTTCACCCGTGCTTCCGACTAAGGACTTACGTGGCGTGCATTTTTTGCTATAAGTTGATAATCTCTGATTGTCTTTTTTTTAAGATGAAATGAAATAGTTATAAATAAAACAAAGATCTATTTTTCTTTTTTATTGTAAAGACGGCAAACGAGCAACCAGTTCACCTGATGGTTAGTGATTACCGTCGCCCACATACATGCAACCACAGAGGAATTACAGGTGCGTTGCCGGCCTTTAAGGGTATTTGGGAGATGGGAGGAAGAGGAGGGGATGGGGAGGGGAGTGGGCCTCCGGTTACCTCGTTCACAGAACGAAACGCAGAAGCGCAAGATGCTCGTATGATATAGTAACGCCGGCTTGAAAACGTTTTATAGAAGCCCTCTACAAGATACAGCCAATCTTGTCAGTAAAGCCTCTGATGTACGATAATACAGCAGGTACTCACCTCGTGGCCGGCTTCACGCGGTAACTGTAACTGGATTTTCATAAGATTTGCTAAGTGTTTCTCTTAGTCGAGTCTTACGACACTCATAGGAAAAGTGGGCGGCAGATTCTTACTCCGTTACCTAATTACTCCGATATTCTAATATTTCCATACTACTTAGTATAAGCCTATAAGATTATTTCGTTTAAATTAACAGGTATTTCAGAAATACCAATAGTGACAGTATTATAACAAAAAGAATAATAATACAAAAGAAATAAAATGACTGAGTCTAGATATGGCATTCCGAAGATTCTCCGATTCCAATGAGCGTAGTCGGCGCGAGCTCTTTATGTTGGAATGTGAAGCGAATGTACAAGCAATTTGTTCACCCGTGCTTCCGACTAAGGACTTACGTGGCGTGCATTTTTTGCTATAAGTTGATAATCTCTGATTGTCTTTTTTTTAAGATGAAATGAAATAGTTATAAATAAAACAAAGATCTATTTTTCTTTTTATTGTAAAGACGGCAAACGAGCATGCGGTTCACCTGATGGTTAGTGATTACCGTCGCCCACATACATGCAACCACAGAGGAATTACAGGTGCGTTGCCGGCGTTTAGGAGGATCTTGGGCGTCGGGTTACATCGCTCACCGAACGAAACGCAGAAGCACAAAATGTCCCCACTTCACGCAGGTATTCTTCGAACGAGCCGACCCATTCGAGCAGCAGCTAAAGCCCGGCGGCTTGGCTCTACCACGTGAGAAAAAGAAATAAAATGACTGAGTCTAGATATGGCATTCCGAAGATTCTCCGATTCCAATGAGCGTAGTCGGCGCGAGCTCTTTATGTTGGAATGTGAAGCGAATGTACAAGCAATTTGTTCACCCGTGCTTCCGACTAAGGACTTACGTGGCGTGCATTTTTTGCTATAAGTTGATAATCTCTGATTGTCTTTTTTTTAAGATGAAATGAAATAGTTATAAATAAAACAAAGATCTATTTTTCTTTTTTATTGTAAAGGCGGCAAACGAGCAACCAGTTCACCTGATGGTTAGTGATTACCGTGGCCCACATACATGCAACCACAGAGGAATTACAGGTGCGTTGCCGGCCTTTAAGGGTATTTGGGAGATGGGAGGGAAGAGGAGGGGGATGGGGAGGGGGAGTGGGCCTCCGGTTACCTCGTTCACAGAACGAAACGCAGAAGCACAAAATGTCCCCACTTCACGCTGGTATTCTTCGAACGAGCCGACCCATTCGAGCAGCAGCTAAAGCCCGGCGGCTTGGCTCTACCACGTGAGAAAAAGAAATAAATATATTTTGTCAATGTGATGTCATGGGTTTGTGTTGATCTAATTTATCTTAGATTAAGTCTGGCCGTATGATGTCGACGTAAGAATCTGTCACCACTACTAAGAAATGAAAAGAAAAGAGAGCGATGACAGATGACAGAGACGTATATGGTACTGCCATCGCGAATTCGTTCGCATTACGTGGCGAACATGGTAAATCCACCTAATGGGAGAGACCTGACTCCTGCAGTGGACTATTTTCTTACTTTTATGGTAAGTCTGTACGCGTTGAGCAGCTCAACCACCAATAGTCTGTGTAGTGATAGAAAAAAAAATCGTTATGTAACTTCCTGGCTGAAAGATATATGATCAGAAACCTGGATGGAGGATAGACGATCTCTCCCTTCGGCGTGGACTTAGCTCGCGAGCTAGGAATGGTCCCACCAACGAGACCACTGAACACCCGTGGCGTCTCCAAGGTTGCCGCGTAGTTACTAATCAATTCAGATCATCGAGGATTGTTAGCAGTTACGGCATCTGCGTGACATTTCGGTGGAATTGTGTTGTTTTTTTTTATTTTTATGAAAAAGACGGCAAACGAGCATGCGGTTCACCTGATGGTAAGTGATTACCGTCGCCCACATATATCTGCAACACCATAGATGCTGCAGGTGCGTTGCCGGTCTTTATGGATATTTGGGAGATGGGAGGGAAGAGGAGGGGAATAGGGAGGGGGTGTGGGCCTCCGGTTACCTCACTCACCGAACGAAACGCAGAAGCACAAGATTCCTCTACTTCTCGCCGGTATTCTGCGAGGCCGTGGTACCAATCCGGTCGAGCCGGCCCATTCGAGCAGCAGCTAAAGCCGCCGCTTGGCTCTACCGCGCTAAAATTTCCAATTCAAACACCAATAAGATATAAGCTATAGGTCCTTAATAATACTCCTTAATGCTATACGTAGTGAAGCCAAGCTACGGCTCTTGATGAGAAAATTTGAACGCAAAGCAAGCGTATATTGCTTGGATAAGACAATTGGCAATTGATTGGCACGCGTTGTTGTAGTCGTTGATGCGACGATGACGGAAGATAAAGAGAACCGCTATATGTGTGAAGAGCTGGAAGCATTCGCAGACGAATGCGTAGTCCCTGGTTCGCGGCCTATGTGAGTAAATCTCGTGACAGGTGGTGAGCCTGCCGTCGTCTTTTTTTTTATTAGGCAATCCGATTTACAAAATAATTAATACATCACTTCTAACAATAAATAAGGCCAAATAGGGATTACACAAAAATATCAAAATTTTATAGAAACATTGTGCTCAACTTGCAATCTCTGGTTTGTGTGTTTGCGTATGTGAGTGGGTGTGTGCGGGTGTATGGATGGGTGTGTGTATGTGGGTGTATGGATGGGTGGTATGTGTTTGCTACTATTAGTTATTTGTCATAATATGTATATGAAATATGAATAAATAAATATTAATTGGATCGGTGCATCTTTTCGACTTGACGTTTAAAACATTTTTAGAAAGATGAAATACGTCTAAGCTAGAGTAATCTAGCGCTCTAGAGTCTTAGTACATGCTTCAAGTAACTTATTGGTATGAGCTTATTTGTATTGATACGAGTACGAGCCACCTATACCCAATACGAGTCTTCTGATTCAGAGCCTGGTTGCCTCATCCATCCGGCTAATGGGTACAGTTAATATATAGGCTATAACCATAGTTTAAGTGATAAAGGCCAGCGGCCATGGATAGAAAAACTTATGTAGCGTTATGAATCAAAATAATGACTACAATAATTCGGGGAATACATCTCGCTACACGGGACGTAATTCGCAACACGCGATTGTTGCGGGAAGTATTGAAAGTAGTTTTTGTGAAAAACGACCATCTAGAAAATTGGATTAATATAATAACATTATTCTGATCGAGTATGTGTATAAAATATGTACATATTGCATTTTTTTTGTGTTTTGTCATCTAAATCCGATAATTCTGTTATACTTAAGATAGGTATTTCGCCATCTATCGAAGGGTACTAGATTGTCAGGCAATTTCGTCTTATACGACAAGCTCGAGGTAACGATAAACGAAAGAACCCGGCAAAGTGTGAGCCGTACTCACGTATCGAGGGTTCCGTAAACCACACATTATTTTCTTTCATTTACGTGGACGGTGTTTATTACTTTAGAGTTTGCATTACAATTTGAAATCAAAGTAGGCGGTTTGGTAATGGCGTAAGAATTTCGAAACTCTCTTTCTCCTAGCGGTCGTCGTAAGAGGAGACTAAGGAAAAAACGATGAACATCGCAACGGTTACTGATAAATGGCCATCTCGGAAACTAAGCAGACCGATGACGAGCAGCAGCGTCCAATGTGCGAGGTCTTGGATCCTGAGGTCACCGAGCGTGGCGATTATGACTTATCATATTTATGCAGGCAGAGAGCCATGCTCAAGCGGGACCCGCAAAGGTTGAAAATGGAATAAATTTTTTCTCGATTCGACGCCTCGGTGGCGTAGTAGCTAAGCGTTTAGCTGAGGTGGTGTAGATTGCGGGTTCGATTCCTGCACGGTATTCCCTTCGTATTTGTATGGATAATTTTTTCCATGTGCATGTAAACTGCTTATTGTGTAAACTGCCTCCGATACACTGGAGAAACGCCTACAGTGAAAGGTAAAGTAACGTTTAATCTTTTAAAAAAAATGTATGTATGTATATGATTCGAATCGATATAGGAACCAAAACACTGATAATCCTAGTTTGGGACGGGATGACATCTGTGATTGTTCGATATAAATTATATTATATTATTAATTGTTAATGTTTCACGCACAACGTACGGCGGTTTTTAGTAGAAATATTAGGTAAATTTTTAAATTTTAATGTAGTTTGTTAAACAAAGATTTAATAACTACAGATAAAATAGGAAAAGATAAAAAACAAAATCCAACAGTATTATTTGAAAAACAAATCAATCCCTCCGTTATATGCTTTTGGTATTCATTCCACTTCCCGAACTGTCATTATTCATAAAAACTACTTTCAATACTTCCCGTAACATCCCCGCATTGCGAAACAGAATACCCCGAAACGTATTCCCTTAAATTATTGTAGTTATTATGATGATTCATGCAGCACTAAAGTTTTCCATCGACTGTCGTCAATAACAGTTATATTTAGTTGTAGTACATTAAGTGCAATGTATAAATATTTCGTTTATATAAAAGAACAATATTATTCTCGAACTTGGGATTGCCTCCGATCCGAGTTAGATCCCCGGGGCACGTACCAATGAGCTTTTGTAAGCTTACGTACGATTTGTACCGTTGGCTTGGACATTCAGATGGTGATAGGGTCACGTTGTCCAAAATAATTTCTGGTGAAAAGTGAGTAGAGAGGAAGTCTAAAATGTCTAAACTTTTGACCACTCCAGAAATCTTATTCGATATTTTTTTTATATTATTTTTATTTTTGTCCTAGCTTACCCCCGCGACTTAGTTCAGGTGAAAATTTGTTTTCTCTTCCCTTCCCCAGTGTTCAAATCACCTATAGTGTATGTAATTTATTAAGGACGTTATCTAATTATTTCTCGCTTCTTCCATTAATTCTCGACAGAAATCGGTCGGTTCTAAATTACAATACCATCATCATCATTATCATTTCAGCCTATCAGAAGTCCACTGCTGAACATAGGCCTCCTCCAAAGATTGCCACGAAGCTCGGTCCTGAGCCACCTGCATCCATCGACTTCCCGCAACACTGCGCAGATCGTCACCCCATCTTGTGGGGGGTCGTCCTACACTGTGTTTGCCTGTACGTGGCTGCCACTCGAGAACCTTTTTTCCCCAGCGGTTGTCAGTTCTGCGAGCTATGTGGCCGGCCCATTGCCACTATTACAATACCATACAATACAATAATTATATTTCTTAATTAAGTGGAGATTAAGAGGGATGCCGAACCCTGTTAATACTAGTTAATAAACAAAGTATCTCAAAACTTTTCTCAGTATGTTGTTTAGTTTATATATTTGTGTACGATTATCTATGGGTCTTATTTAACTATGCATCTGTCTATGCTCTTTGCTACTGCTGTTTTTACGATGACTATTATGTAGGTATGATGTGTATTCCATAGTCTGTGTGTTTCACGTTTGAGGAGATTATGTTACTTATAATGTTCTCTTTTCGTAGTACTGTAATGTCTATAAGGTATGTTTTGTTGAGTGTTTTATCGGTGTTTATAATATCTGGTCTATTGTTCGGTACTGCGTCTGTTTGATATAATGTCTATCTCACTATTTTTACTGTACTATTTTTTTATTTGTGGTCGTGTCAAGTTTTCCTCGCACCGAAGTTTTGTACTATTCGAATTGTATTTCTTTAGAAGTGTCCAGTGTTTATATTGTACTAAATTAGTATATTGTTGCAGAAATGACGTGTTTTGTTGCACCTTATGTGTAACACGACGCTTATCGTCTATGTTGTAGAAACAGGATGTTTCTTTATCCAGTTGAAAGAGGACTCTCTATCTGTGTATTTTCTTTTTTTCGAAGACTATCCAGGGGTTTGCTTCTTAAAGTATTTATGCATTTCTTTATTACTGCGTACTTTAGTTCTTTATTTGTGACGATTGATTTGTGTTTAGTCGAGTTAATTAAGATTGTTTATTAATATTCTGTCTAAATACTCCCATCAGGAGAATCCATTAGTCTCTTTAGAGGATGCTCATAATTAATAAATTTTTGAAAGCGTATCCATATAAATACTTCAAATGCTGCTATTATTAATATGAAAGTCATCCTGTCTGTCAGTTAAATTTTCACGGTTAAACCACTGAACTGATTTTGTTGTTATTAGGCAAGAAGGCACCTTGAACTTAGGGTAAAAAAGACTACTTCAGGAAAAGCCGAGATAAATTTTTCCACGAGGGCTAAGTCCGGGGAAAGGTAAAATAAAGGCAATCAAAATAAAAATAATAATATTTTTATAAAATATTTCGCAAATAAATATAACCGATATTAATGACACTCGATAGAAAACATAGGTACTGTATACAATAATTATATTTCTTAATTAAGTGGAGATTAAGAGGGATGCCGAACCCTGTTAATACTAGTTAATAAACAAAGTATCTCAAAACTTTTCTCAGTATGTTGTTTAGTTTATATATTTGTGTAAGATTATCTATGGGTGTTATTTAACTATGCATATGTCTATGCTCTTTGCTACTGCTGTTTTTACGATGACTATTGGTACGATGTGTGTTTCTGTATTCCATAGTCTGTGTGTTTCACGTTTGACGAGATTATGTTACTTATAATGTTCTCTTTTCGTAGTACTGTAATGTCTATAAGGTATGTTTTGTTGAGTGTTTTATCGGTGTTTATAATATCTGGTCTATTGTTCGGTACTGCGTCTGTTTGAAATAATGTCTATCTCACTATTTTTACTGTACTATTTTTTTATTTGTGGTCGTGTCAAGTTTTCCTCGCACCGAAGGTTTGTACTATTCGAATTGTATTTCTTTAGAAGTGTCCAGTGTTTATATTGTACTAAATTAGTATATTGTTGCAGAAATGACGTGTTTTGTTGCACCTTATGTGTAACACGACGCTTATCGTCTATGTTGTAGAAACAGGATGTTTCTTTATCCAGTTGAAAGAGGACTCTCTATCTGTGTATTTTCTTTTTTTCGAAGACTATCCAGGGGTTTGCTTCTTAAAGTATTTATGCATTTCTTTATTACTGCGTACTTTAGTTCTTTATTTGTGACGATTGATTTGTGTTTAGTCGAGTTAATTAAGATTGTTTATTAATATTCTGTCTAAATACTCCCATCAGGAGAATCCATTAGTCTCTTTAGAGGATGCTCATAATTAATAAATTTTTGAAAGCGTATCCATATAAATACTTCAAATGCTGCTATTATTAATATGAAAGTCATCCTGTCTGTCAGTTAAATTTTCACGGTTAAACCACTGAACTGATTTTGTTGTTATTAGGCAAGAAGGCACCTTGAACTTAGGGTAAAAAAGACTACTTCAGGAAAAGCCGAGATAAATTTTTCCACGAGGGCTAAGTCCGGGGAAAGGTAAAATAAAGGCAATCAAAATAAAAATAATAATATTTTTATAAAATATTTCGCAAATAAATATAACCGATATTAATGACACTCGATAGAAAACATAGGTACTGTATATAATAATTAAGGGAGTATATTTTTTTGGTTATTGTGTTTAACAACGCAGAGATGTTACGGGAAGTATTGAAAGCAGATTTTACGCATAACGACAGTTCGGCAAATGGAATAAATTGATTCGTTGTGGACGTTTTCAAATCATATATTTTTTTATTTGTGGTCGTGTCAAGTTTTCCTCGCACCGAAGTTTTGTACTATTCGAATTGTATTTCTTTAGAAGTGTCCAGTGTTTATATTGTACTAAATTAGTATATTGTTGCAGAAATGACGTGTTTTGTTGCACCTTATGTGTAACACGACGCTTATCGTCTATGTTGTAGAAACAGGATGTTTCTTTATCCAGTTGAAAGAGGACTCTCTATCTGTGTATTTTCTTTTTTTCGAAGACTATCCAGGGGTTTGCTTCTTAAAGTATTTATGCATTTCTTTATTACTGCGTACTTTAGTTCTTTATTTGTGACGATTGATTTGAGTTTAGTCGAGTTAATTAAGATTGTTTATTAATATTCTGTCTAAATACTCCCATCAGGAGAATCCATTAGTCTCTTTAGAGGATGCTCATAATTAATAAATTTTTGAAAGCGTATCCATATAAATACTTCAAATGCTGCTATTATTAAAATGAAAGTCATCCTGTCTGTCAGTTAAATTTTCACGGTTAAACCACTGAACTGATTTTGTTGTTATTAGGCAAGAAGACACCTTGAACTTAGGGTAAAAAAGACTACTTCAGGAAAAGCCGAGATAAATTTTTCCACGAGGGCTAAGTCCGGGGAAAGGTAAAATAAAGGCAATCAAAATAAAAATTATAATATTTTTATAAAATATTTCGCAAATAAATATAACCGATATTAATGACACTCGATAGAAAACATAGGTACTGTATACAATAATTAAGGGAGTATATTTTTTTGGTTATTGTGTTTAACAACGCAGAGATGTTACGGGAAGTATTGAAAGCAGATTTTACGCATAACGACAGTTCGGCAAGTGGAATAAATTGATTCGTTGTGGACGTTTTCAAATCATATATTTTTTACATTAGAATTTATTTTTACTACTACAAGCTGTTAACCTAAAAAGTTATAATGTAGACGAAGCGCTATGCCCCGCTCATGCTTTTAAAAACATAAAGTTGACCTCTCAATGTTTTCCATCAAATCGGATCACGTGGTAAATCCAGAAATTGACACGAAATTAACTACATTAGCAGTGGCTGGACACGGGAATTCGAACCTAAGTAACACACGTACCGGGATATCAGTAGGCGTGTGAGTTGGGTTCGAACTGATGAGCTACCACGACACAGGGCGGTGACTATGGGTTAATTCACCATGCATGGATTGTCAACACGTGTGGGCGCTTTCACGGGTTTATGTTCAGCTGTGGACTTACACACTGATTACATTTATCGTACGCCTCATTAGCATATATTATACTGACGAGCGCTCAGTGGCTTAGGGTTCGAAAAGTAAAGGCTCGACCGGATTGGTACCACGGCCTCGCAGAATACCGGCGTGAAGTAGAGGCATCTTGTGCTTCTGCGTTTCGTTCGGTGAGTGAGATAGCCGGAGGCCCTCACCCCCTTCCCATCCCCCTCCTCATCCTCCCTCTCATCTCCCAAATACCCTTAAAGGCCGGCAACGCACCTGCAGCACCTCTGGTGTTGCGGATGTACGTGGGCGACGGTAATCACTTACAATCAGGTGAACCGCATGTTCGTTTGCCGCCTTTTCCATAAAAAAAAAAAAGACATGCGGGTAGGAAAACTCGACACAATGTTATCCTTCACGCGCGTGGTAAATACAACACTTAAAATTGCTAATATCAATTTTGGCGATACCGGCACCGGGGATCGAACCCAGGTCACTCGCGCTCTTTAAAATTTAAAGGACCTCTAGGCTTCCGCGGTTCTATGGGTTCGAAACCCAGCCGAAGTCTATATTTGTGAAAACCCACAAAATATTGGTTTTCGGTTGTGTTGTGTTATTTTCGTGTAAATGATACTGGATTTGACCCATTCTCCGGTCTTATAGCGTAAGCGTTACATCGGATACAATAAGGACGAGCGAGTGCCTCTGCGCCAACATTTACGGCACTATAATATCTCCTGCGCAGTTAACTGTCGATCGCATTCGGAAGTTGTCGTCGCGGTCAAAATTGGCTAGCAGTACATTATCATCATCATCATCATTTCAGCCTATCAGAAGTCCACTGCTTCTAAATTCCACAGCCCTGGCTCTGCTAAATGCCACAGCCCTAGCTCCAGTAGTGAATAAATCCAATTAGATAAGGTATTGTTTTTGTTTTTGCTTTATTGTTCCCGCGTTAGCTATTTTCCATGTGACAAGTAGATTAGCTAAACAAATTTATGGCGTTTGAAATCTGTTTATTCGTTCCCAGCGGTGCTTTGTTCGGTTCCAATTTATATCTATTCTATTTGAATAATACGAAAAAGTTTTTCGACGGTATTTCACGTAGTTGTGTAATTTTTTCTGACGTATGTAGTTGTCTTTTTAATGAAATTATGCTGGTTTCCGCTGGCTTCCGAAAACAATTGAGGGTTTTTTATTATTGGCTGACAAACTAACTTTATTGGCTTCTCCAGCCCCCATGGGCACCCGTAAGTCACTTCAATCGAATAATAATTTATTTATTCAAACTTTATGCACAAAGTGGTACACATGGCGGACTTAATGCCTAGAGGCATTCTCTAACAGTCAACCTTTATTAGGCTAAGCAGAGATAAAAATATAATAGAGGCGATGCAGCTAAACAAAACATAACAAGTAAAAAGATATGAGTATCAAATATATATATATATATATATAAATATAATCTCGTTCTTTCGATACAATTAACACCCTTTTATCAAAGATGTCATTCTACGGTTTCAGTGTCCAGACTATATATATATAATTTGCTAGCTATCTTAGTAACCGTCAACAGTTTGTAGAAATTCATAATGTAGATGGAACAATATCTGTATCGAAATGCAAAGTAATAAATAGAGGAGTTCCGCAGGGTTCGATTTTCGGCCCATTGCTATTTATATTATACACCGCCGACTTAACGGAATATATTAAATATAGTAATTATCATACATTGCCGACGATGCTCTGCTGTATATACATTTCAAGCCCACAGAGATTCAAGACGCTGCCATTAAATAAATGAAGACTTGGAACGTATAGCATCATGGTGTAAAAAAAATACACTGGTTTTAAATCCGACTAAGACTAAATTCAAGATCTTGGGTTCGAATTATCAAATCAAAAACATTGGTGAAAATTATACCCAAATTTTTTAATAGGAGAAAGTATTAAAAGAGTGCTCGAAAATAGAAACTTAGGCGTTATTTTCGATGAAAAACTTAGATTTGAAGGACATGTAAAAAACGTCGTTCGTTATTGTTTCTACAGACTTAAGTTATTGTATCGCGTTAGAGATATTATCAGTACTAATTTACGTATCAAACTCTGCGATGCACTAGTCCGGTCGAAATTGAATTACGCAGATGCAGTTTTTGGCCTCGTCTTTTAGCTCGAACCAAAACCTTAATACAGCCTGTACAGAATGCGTGTGCAAGATACTGTTTTAATATTCCACCTCGTTCGCATGTCACTCCTTATCTCAATGATGCAAATGTACTCCAAATGAATTATCGTGGGGAGTTACATTTTTCTATGCCTTCGTACTTATACGAAAAGTTGCAGTGGATGAGCGAGCAGAATTCTGTTTATATAACCAGAGCTTCCACCAGTAAATTAGTTTTCCCATCTCATTGTTCGGCTGCATTTCGAGGTAGTTTTAAATATAACGCCAAATGCTGGAACGACCTACCTCCCCCATTTTGCACTCTGACATCGGTGAATAACTTCAGACTCAAATACAAATCCTTGCTTTTGAGTCTACTAAAATCATGTTAATTTGTTTTTATATATGTAGGTTTATATATGTATCTATGCGTATTTGTGTATATTGAATGTATATTTTATGTATGTTGTATCCACCTATTATATGTATATCTGATACGTTTAAAAAAAATCGTCCTGGCATTTTGTGGCAATTGAATATGTGAATATATAGTGTGTATGTATGTATATGAAAAGGATATTGGTGTACCTTGTATAAAGTCATACCCGTTGTTATGTATTTCACTTTATTATTATAAGCTCATGATTTTATTTCACGTGGTATAAGATGTCTTCTACTTTCTATATATTTTTTTCTTTTTGTATTAATATATAGATGAGCTGTATCTATTGCAGACACTACCGGCTCGATAGCAGTATAAGGCTGCGCTGGAAATCAGTGTTGCGGGAATCCGTAACATAAACTGAGCGTAGACCCATTTGTTGCATCATACTGAGGGCGCAGAAAAAAAATTCTAAAATATTTTTTAGGTTTTTACTATTCTTTTAATTGTTTTATTAATAACTTGTTAACTAATTGTGGTGTAATGAATAAATTTTCATTCTTTCTTTCTTTCATAATATATACATACACAGATAAGTAGATTCATTCATACATAAAATATATACAAATAAACGATATCCATATAGAATTATACATTTTAAAACAAATGTGTATGTCAGAATATGAATATGGAGGTGTCGATTTTGAACGTGGTAGAGCCAAGTGGCGGCTTGTGCTGCTGCTCGAAAGGGCCGGCTCGACCGTGGCAGTACCACGACCTCGCAGAATACTGACGTGAAGTAGAAGCATCTTGTGCTTCTGTGTTTCGTTCGGTGATTGAGGTAACCGGAGGCCCACTCCCCGTCCCCATTCCGCTTCTTATCCTCCATCCCATGTCCCAAATACCCTTAAAGGCCGCCAACGCACCTGTAGCTCCTTTGGTGTTGCAGATGGATGTGGGCGACGGTAATCACTTAGCATCAGGTGAACCTATTGCTTGTTTGCTGCCTTTCCAATAAAAAAAAATCTTCTGGTCGGTTTCAACCACGAATATTTCGTATATTTATATTTTATTTTTTATGGTAAAGGGACTACTCCTCCCTACTCCTACTCTCCCTCCCCACTTCCCAGGGGCTGCAGAAACCACTTAACATCAAGTAGACGGTTAGTTTGATGGTGACAGTAATCCAATTAAAAATGTAATTGTAATAATAACCACAATTCATGGAACAAAGATGGTACTTATGCTATTTCATTCAAATACATATATTTATAAATGTATATTTCACTTACATATACATATTTAGAGGTAAGAAGCAACTCCAATTTTAAAAAATTCCTTTTACGTTGATTCAAGCGTGAATTTTCGCTACGTCGACCTGTCTGATTTATTAGTGGATACTGAACAGCTACACGGAGGCTCCAAGATCAAAATTAAGATAAGCGTTCTATGATATTTAAGGTACTTTAATCTAAAATTGATGGGTATATACTTCACCAGGCTATTTAAATCTACTACTGGACATTGCCCTCTACAGTGAGCCTTCGGTTACCTCACTCACTGAACTAAACGCAGAAGCACAAGGTGCCTCTACTTCACGTCGGTATTTTGCGGGGCCAGGGCACTACCACGGTCCAGCCGGCCAATTCGTGCAGCAGCAAAAGCCTCTGCTTGTCTCTGTCACGTATCAACTTTTAGGGTATTCTTTTTAATATTTTAACCATACGCTGGTAATAACGCTTATGCTATATTATATGCTATATGCTTATTTAACCATAAAATGGTAGACAGACATTTGTCAAGATTTAACGTAGCCAAAATTCCGCAACGTTTGGTTGCCACTCTCTTAGATCGTCGCATCTTAGCTCTGTGAACAATTAGTTTGTTAGTTTGTTTGTAAGAACTTAAAAAAGTGTCGTAGGTCGGCCTAAGATCATTCAGTTGAGCTCTGCCCAGATTATCAACGGCTAAGAAAACGCCGGGTTTGCATAGATGCTCTTTGGAGATCGTCATGGGATTTACAAAATATTTCCATTACTTAAGGCAAATAGTTTTTAATAATTATTGGCACATCACTACCACTTCTTAAGCGCAGATATTCGTGAGTATATATTCGATACAGTCTTACGAATAATAGGTACGTATTTCACAGATTAAAAAAAGCTAACAGATCGTTAGCCGGCCACGAGTACGGAACAAGTTTCACGCGAAAGTCCACTCTCTTGGCGGGTCTTTATCTACTTGTTTGCTCTCTGCGCCGAGTTTATCTTGTTAGCGAGCTTGAAGAATATTTTCCGGTTTACTTTTAAAGTTATTAATGCAAGGAAAATGTCTTTGTAAGTACTATGTGAATAGATAAAGAAAAAGAGAGGTGTAAGTTACAGTTTGACTGGTTCATTGGGCCCATTACAAGGCTTGTAGGTACTATGTGAACAGAAAAAGAAAAAGAGAGTTGTAAGTTACAGCTTATCTGAATCATTAGGCGCTTTACAGGGAAGTCCTTGCCCGTTGCCCATCTTTGTAATGGAATTAAGTTGATAAATGAAAACACTGTTTTGCTAATTGTAAATAAAACTGAAACTGGTTGGCTGTCAAGTGTTATTACTCTGTAAGAGATTTCCTTGCACTAAAAGTTTACATGTATAATTAATAATGATGAAATTTATATAATAAAAATAAAATTAATGACAAAACAAATATTTTTAATTTTATTTAATTATTATATGATAATGTATAATTATAAATATGTAACATGTTAAAAAAATATTTACATTCGCATGTCATTTATGTGACGAAATATGCTACTGTATCTGAAAATGTGTATTCTCATGTTTTATGCAAATAAAGTGAATTGAATCGAAAAGAAAAGCCCCGGTAGCGCAGTGGTTCGGGCGCCCGCTTTAATTTTATAGCACTCCACTGTTACTGGGAATGTTCAGTGCTGAATTTACTACGTGAAACATAGGCGAAGGCCGGCACATATTTCTTTGAAAGATTTGCCCCGCGCTGGGCAAGGGGGTGAGCATAGCGCCAGTAACGTCGCCTTTCTGATCCTGTCCCCATCATAAAACTTGCGTGATTTAGTTTCGACATATTCCAATCGATATTCTGCCATCGTTCGGCCGTTTGGAAGCTGGCAATTCATATATGGGGAAAAAAACTGGAATATGCCGTAGACAATGAACGGAATTTTGTTTGGCATGATGAGCGTAGTGATGCGGGTCTGTGAAATGTATACGCCTGACCGGGCGATAAAGGGTAAAAGGTAGCGAGCTTCTGTAATGAAAGTTTTCTTAAAAAAAAAAAAACTAGCTTTTAAATATAATCTATTGAAGCAATATTTTCTTTTATGATATTGGGGGCAAACGTGACAGGGCCTCATGTGATGGTAATTTACTACCGTCGCCCACGTACATCTGCAACACCAGAGGAGCTGCAGGTGCGTTGCCCCTATAAGGGATATTTGGGAGATAAGAGGGACTATGAGGAGAATACCTCTCTCATCGCAGGAAACGCATAAGCCCAAGATGCCTCTACTTTACGTCGGTATTCTGCTCGACGGCGGTACCAGCGCTGTCGTGTCGGTCCATTCGTGCAGCAGCAAAAGCCGTCGCTTGGCTCCACTACGTATAGCATTAAGGAGTATTATTAATGACCTATAGCGTATACCTTATTGGTGTTTTAATTGGAAATTTTAGCGCGGTAGAGCCGAGCGGCGGCTTTAGCTGCTGCTCGAATGGGCCGGCTCGCCCGGATTGGTACCACGGCCTCGCGGAATACCGGCGTGAAGTAGAGACATCTTGTGCTTCTGCGTTTCGTTCGGTTAGTGAGGTAACCGGAGTCCCACATCCCCTCCCTATTCCTCTCCTCTTCCCTCTCATCTCCCAAATATCCTTAAAGACCGGCAACGGACCTGCAGTATCTGTGGTGTTGCAGATGTATGTGGGCGACGGTTATCACTTACCATCAGGTGAACCGCTTGCTCGTTTGCCGTCTCTTTCGAAAAAAAATTTAAATTTTTTTTTGCTCTAAAACCGTTAATGATTCATGCCTGTTCAATGTAACAAGTTGAAACCATTTTTTTTTAATTAAACTTATTATCTTCATTATTCCTCGGTCTGTACATATTCACTGGTTTACATGATATAGGTTTGTACTTTTGTTTATATATCAATGCATAGAGCCATGGTAGCTTAGTGGTCAGGGCGCTCACTTTAGTTCCAAAGAGCGAGAGTGACCTGGGTTCTAACCCAGGTGCCGACACCACTAACATTGTGAACAGAAATATTTAAATGCCGCATTTATCACGTGTTCGCCAGTGAAGGAAAACATCGTGAGGCAAACTGCATATATGCTAACCCCGCCAACCCGTACTGGAGCAGCGTGGCGGCCGCATTCCCGTCTCCAAGAACCCTCTCAGATATTTGAGGAGGCCTTTGCCCAACCGTGGGAACTAAGAACACGCCGCTACTTCTTTACACCTTCACGTGAACACACGAAACGGCACAGCGAAACTAAATCGATAAACCATTTGCGGGTAGAACAATAGGCACGACATAGTCAATGGAGCGTGTTGTGTGTGTGACTGTGTGTATGTGTGTGTGTATGTGTGCGCGTGTGCCGATAGCGGAGGTTAGACCAGGAGCCGAGCACATTATCGGGACGCATGATTCTCTATGATTTTCACCGAATTCACTCGCGTAATTAAAATTCTCACGGAGCGAGCGAGCGAGCGTTCCGGGTCAGCGGTTTCAATCATCAAAAGTGTACGCCTTGCAGCTAGACGGTGCATAAGACACTTCGCCGGCTACGCCATAGTGCAGCTTGGAAATGAGTATTTTCTATTATGCACGAAACTGGTGCACCGCGACGAGATAATGGTCATGGCTTAGGAACCCGGGTTCGATCCCCGGTCCCCGTCGCCACTGATATTGTTAATAGCTAATATAAGTGCTGTATGAGAGCTAAGGAGTAGTTGTTGCTGCACGAATGGACCGGCTCGGACGGGTTGGTACCGCGGCCGCGCAGAATACCGGCGTGAATTAGAGGCATCATGAGGTGAGTGAGGTAACCGGTGGCCCATTCCCCCTCCCCGTCCCTCTCCTCATCCTCCCTCCTTACGAACATCACTTACGAACTATGTGCTCTGCGGTGAAGCAAAATATCGTGATTAAATCTCCATGTCTGAGAAATAATAAAATATATTATTCCGGGGACATGTTAAGCCCGCGAACCTGGATTGGACCAGTGAGGCAGGCCGTTCCCGGCTCCGAAACCCTCTCGAATATTTAAAAAGAAGGCCTTTGCCTAGCACCAGGCACTCACAGGCTGCTGTTTACCAGTCAACGTCTGGTATCACATAGTCCACTGCTGAACATAGGCATCTTCAAGTAAACGCTAACGAAAGACCGAAGTACCGGTACCATTGGACTTGTAACACTTCTCCCCCATTACAAGTCTGTGGGATTTGGATCTGGCAAAGTTTGGATAGATTTTGCTCAATCGTTTGGTTGCCAGTTAAAAGATTAAGAACGTGTATTCAAATTCAAACATCATCGCTTCGATTTTATTAAGATGAAAATTAAAAAAAAACCGATTCCGATGCTGCGGTATGAGATTTTGTTTCTCGGAAAGAAAGAAAACTGATATTTGTTCCGGGTCAGGTTATCAAGGCATTAGCAATTATGAGTCTATTAAACAGTAAGAGATTTTCTAAACTATAGGACTTACTTATTAAAAAAATCAAAACTATGAATAATTTTTTACCATGTCACGACTCAACTAACTTGAAGGTAAATGTATGTGATATTTCATAATGCCCCATATCTGTCCATTCATCCAAGTTCTGTTTGTTTAAAAGAAATTAAGCGTGGTAGAGCCATGCGGCGGCTTAAGCTGCTGCTCGAATGGGCCGGCTTGATCGGATTGGTACCACGGCCTCGCAGAATACCGGCGTGAAGTAGAGACATCTTGTGCTTCTGCGTTTCGTTCGGTGAGTGAGGTAACCGGAGGCCCACATCCCCTCCCTATTCCTCTCCACTTCCCTCTCATCTTTCAAATATCCTTAAAGACCGGCACCGCACCTGCAGCATCTACGGTGTTGCAGATGTAGGTGGGCGACGGTAAGCACTTCCCATAAGGTGAACCGCTCGTTTGCCGTCTTTTCCATAAAAAAAAAGTGTGATGATGCGTGTCATCTTGTTCTTGCAAAAACACAATATATGCAGATGAAGCAAAGGCAAATTTTCTTTTTTTTTCTATCGCACATATATTGCAGCTTAACCGTGGTACTCTGTACACTACCGGTCTCACTGAGGACCAGCGCCAAGGCTGTTACAGCATCCGCGACCATAGCTCAGTGAGCTCCTTTTCACGGCAACGTTGCAGCACGGAGAGATCGTGGTACAGACAGCATTAAAATTTTATAGCATATTTTTTTCTCTTTTAATACATATTGTTGTAGTATTTATTTTATTTTAAGTTAGTTTTATTTTTCATTTTTGTTAAGTATCGCATTTATTTCTTTTTCTCTATATATAGTTAGCATTGTGTTGTACTTGTGCCGTGAATAAATGATTTTTCTTTCTTTCTTACTATCTGTAAACTTCAGGCGTATAGATGAACATCCTCTTATGGTAAATCCTCTTTGAGTAAGCCTTCTCCATCAAAACTTTCTTCAGATTCTTTTAAAAGGTCCAAAACAAATCTGTTTCTTTAATTGAGTAAATTGTAATACGAGCATAGTTAAGGCGCTTATTCCAAAAAACAGTTTCTTAGTATAAAACAACTCATCTTTGTTTTGATTTTTATTAAAATCATTTATATACTTTTAACGAACACTGCTGTGCAAGATATAGATGCATTCTAATGTCATTATTTTATATTCATAGCAAATATAAATATTACCTGAATGAGTTTTATCTAAATCTCCCTTTTATAAAACGTAGTACAGTCAGTAAACAGATAGAAATATCAACAGCTCCTGGCGTACTTATGAGCTAATAGGGTTATGTTTGTAAGAGTCGTAAACTCGATTATGAGGAAGTATTTAACAATGACAAGCCTTGATTGATTTATAGGCGTTTATTGTTGATAAAATCCTCTTATTGGCTATTGTTTGAAACACACTATTCACTTATAAGGTACGATAAATGCACTGCAGCTATTTCTAGAGACACTGTATATTTCGTTTTTTATTTATGAAGAAAAGCCTTTAAGTTTAATTCATAAAACCAACCCGCACTTGAGCAGCGTGGCGGGCCCTTCCCGGCTCCAAAACCATCTCAAGTGTTTGAGAAGGAGGTCTTTGCCCCCCAATAGAAGCTTTCAGTCTGCTACTGTAAACGCCATGTCCAGCATTGGGCTTACACAGATCGATAAAGACTAAGAAAAAGACCCATCAAAGTATTTTTTTTTATTGAATGTAAATCTTCACCGGTACACAAAATAACCAAACAACCTTTACAGAGAAGAACCGATGAAGAAACTCTGAGGTCTACTTTTTTTTAAACTCCACCATGAAATAATCACAATGCCCAATGTAAATATTAATATCTAAACTTAATGTCAATTAGTCAAATTTTACAATCGCACTGTGGGAGTAGCCAGGCTTGCAAATGCTTTCCTCGCAGTAGAGCCAAGCGACGGCTCCTGCTGCTGCTCGAAGGTCCGGCTCCACCGGGTTGGTACCACTACCTCGCAGAATACCGGCGTAAAGTAAAGACATCTTATGCTTCTGCATTTCATTCTGTGAGTATGGTAACCGGAGGCCCACTCCCCCTTCCTATCCCCCTCCTCTTCCTCTCTCCTATCTCCCAAATACGCTTAAAGGCCGCCAACGCACCTGCAGCACCTCTGTTGTAGCAGATGTACGTGGACGACGGTAATCACGTAGCATCAGATGGACCACTTGCTCGTTTTCCGCCATTCCCATATAAAAAAAACATCTTCGTCCTATTTTATAATGGGCCTTTTTTAATATTTTTTTTTTTAATTTTTGTTATGCATTTACTCAGACAACCGAACATACGAGTAGGGGACGTCTGCACCTAGCCACAAAGCTCGCTCCCGACCCTACATCTATCACACGCAATACCCACACGAGGTTGTCACCGGAGAACCCTTCGTTCCCAACAGTAACCAGCTCTAATTGTAGGCCCAATATATTGGCTGACTGGTCCTTAAGGATACGTTCTCATGACCGCATACCTAATACTGTGGTGGTCAGAGTTCTAGATATTTTATTTCATTCAACACACTTTTCATCAGTTCTAATTTGCGACAACTTAACAGATATTGGCCTAGTCAAATCGTACATAAGTTTCGGAAAAATCATTGGTAAGAACCCAAGCACAGAAGCTCCAACACGAGTCTCCTGATTATTTATCAAATTCTTTAAAGCTATGAGCACTGCTGGGTATATGATACCCTCTACAGATTTTATCTTGCCCAGAATTTCCAAGTTTCCAGATCAAAGACCGGCGTTTCGCATCGGTATTCCTCTAAGACCGTAAGGGCAAGCTTGAGTCTGTAAACGGCAGAACGCAGCATGGGCCGGACTCAAAGCGCCCCCCGACACGTTCTATTTTCCAGAGTAGGTGATCTACTATAAAGAAAAAACCCTAGGTTCGATCTCCGGTGCTTGAGTAATAGAGTTAATTAGCTTATAGCACTCTCTCAGATGAGAGGAAGCTTTCGCGAAGCTTTGGGACTTATTATTTAGGCCGTATTTTTTTTTATTTATATCCACAAAAGAATTATCACAAAAAATTTATACTGTTCTTATATCTGAGAAGAATAGAAAAATTTTAACGACTTGGAACCACTTTCAACGCGCTATTCGTTCGACTTTCAAAACTTTAGAAAATTTTCCAGATAAATGACCACATAAGAAAACTTGTTACTCATACATTCTCCCCTTGCTTCCCCCGCCTCTTCTTCAGTGCCTCCGGCTGGTGCAGGCTGCTATTTAACGAACGAGGTCCTGGTGACCGAATTAAGGAGGAAAATCCTTCGCATATGCCGAACCGAAATCCCACGGAGTATGACGTGGAGCAGCATCACCAGTACAACGATACTAGCGCTGCGCCCACCAAACTGACTGTCCAGCGTGGTGAGTATGGGCAAACTCTTTGGAGATATCTATGATCAGCAGTGGACTTAAATAGACTGATGAAGATGAAGAATATTTACCTCAGGTGCTCAGCGGTGAAAGGATAACATCGCGATAACGTGTTTAAATAACAATTAAAAAACATTCAGAACATGTGGAATCTATTAACCCGCATTGGAGCAGCATGGTGAACTTGTCTGTGCTCCAAAATCGTTTCAAAAATGTGATATTTTTCCAGCAGCGGGAAAATTAATTAAAATCTGCAACCTTACCACTTTAAGTGCCGATTAATAACGTTCCCAAGAGTAATGGGAAACGTCGTGTATTGTACGTTGTGCCCGTTGAAAAAATATTCCAAGGATCTCGAGGACTTATCAGTTTACAGTTGCCTCGCCGCTTGTCACAGACACTGACCTGTCTATGCTCAATATAACGTATTATTCGACGTTCTCAACGTTATTTGAAATAACGCTTTCTCCGCTTAATCATAACGAAATAACGTCGAAAAACGTCTAGGTTCAGATTCATGTCAGTGCGGCTGGGAATAGTCCGCTAAAATTGTAGTCGGTACGGCTTATAGTAGTCGGAGCGAAACAAGTGGATTAATGAAGGTTTTTTCTGGTCGGACCTAGGTGAGTTATGAAATTGAGAAATGTTTAAAAAAAATAAGTTACTATTAGTACTCGTTCTGAAATAAAAATTGAGGAAGATTTTCCCTTACGGTGGCGGTACTTAATATAGCTTTATTGGCCGTATGGTATGGTCATGGTAAGAATTTGCCATTTCATTCATATCGTTCATTTCTTTAATTTCAGTCCATTCATTCGTTTCATTTAATTAATTAATTCATTCATTTCATTTAATTCATTAATTTATTCATTTCATTCATTTCTTTAATTTCTTTAATTTCTTTAATTTCTTTAATTTCATTAATTTATTAATTTCTTTCATTTCATTCATTTCATTTTACACTATACATTGTAGTGGGACTCCTGCTTCAAAATTTTATAATATAGAAGCATTCTCCAGCAACGGGACATTTTGACCGCTACGTTCCTTAACTGGAATTACTACAATATTTGTTTTTCAAAATTCACACGGTGTTTAACAAAATGTTTACCTATGGTTAGTGATACAAAGACAGCCTTGCACAACGTTATAGCGTACTTCACTCGGGTACTCATAGCGAAACGACCTCAACGTTACAAAAGCATACCAGATTCAAGTAACTGTGCATAATTTTGAATTCAGACCTTTGAACGCGTATCATTCATAATAAATTTATTCCTACCTCCATAATGAATTTAATCTTTATTAACATTATGTAATCAATAGATGATGAATCTAAGTAAAGTATAGTAGCAGCCTGAAAGTGATCACTGCTGGGCAAAGGCCTCCTCCTCAGATATCTGAGAGTGTTTTGAAGTCGCAAAATATCCACTGGTATGTTTAGTTTTCATATTTAATATCTATTACTGTAACAATGGGTATTCAATCATCATTAGATTTTATTTAGAAATTGATCTGATCTCCGTTATGCTTTGCACCCATTACATATTCCCTGTCGAACCCAAAGGATAGAGCTGGTGGAGAATGTCTCTTGGCGTTACGTTCGCCTTTTCGTACATAATTTTTTTTTTGTGCAAATAAATAAAAAAAACATAAGAAACAAATTACTCACATAAATCCGAGCGGTCACCGCATCCCAGCCGTGGGAACTACGTCTTGGTTAAGATTGCTTCTGGAAGCAGCTACTAGAAGCATTGCATTGCTCGCTGGCCCAAAACCCTACACCCTTGTGATGTTATCTTGACGCATCGAGATAACGCTACTCGGGCATTGTCCTCTCATAGTTTGTTCACTGGGTTGGGAAGACGAAAACGGCTGATCCATGGGATCTTCGTCAACTGTTCCCCCCGCGTAAACAAATTCAATCGAATGTGGATAAGGTATCGATTTTTAAACGTGGTAGAGTCAAGGTGCAGGTTTTTTCTGCTGCACGAACGCGCCGGCTCGATCGGGGTAGTACCACTACCAAGCAGAACACCAGCGTGAAGTAGATGCATCTTGTGCATCTGCTTTTGCGTTCGGTGAGCGAGTCAACCGGAGGCCCACTCCCTCTCCCATCCCCCTCCTCATCCTCTTTTCCATCTTCCAAATATCCTTAAAAGCCTGCACCTGCAGCTCCTCTAGTGTTGTTTTAGTTTGGTGTTTTTTTTTTAATGTTTGCACTCACAGAGAAATAGAGGGCGGCAGATTTATTCTCTGCCACTCATCCAAAATATTTACTTTCTTAAACTTATCTAGATCTAAACGGGGGCGAGGATACAATCATTGGCGCAATGCAGAACTTAAACAAAGCGTTTGCCTCGCGGGTGTAATTAAATACGTTCGTAACTATTTCGCTTTCCCTCGAAAAGATACTCGTATGAATTAACTTTGTAATGGCATTGTAATGCAGATGAGCTGCGTGAATATTATGGGTATGGAACCAAGTAAGGTTCACGTCGGTTCATGGCGGCCGAAACATGGGGTTACGTTAAAAGGGTTTCTTGAAAATTTTCTAAAAAAAAAAACTTTTGACTTTGACTTCACGTGAGAGAAGACCTCGTGAGAAGAAGAGAGGGGCCTTCATGAAAAGATGGTAATCTTTTTATCAGCCCCTTGACTGCTGGACTTAAGCTTTAGGGATTTCTCGTAGTTGCTGAAAAGGTATGTCAGGCATCCGGCTCCGGTCATAGGTCTGCACAATTATGGTCTGATCTCTTACCAAATAGCTATCAGTGTTTCATAGTTGTTCCTTTCTGATACCCATGGTCTCCGGGTATCGGACTGAAGGGAGAAGGGAGGATGGATCAGTGTAGTTTAAGGCTGTGTTAAAAGGGGGCGGGTTCGTGTTGCGTTGAGAAGGAAAAGGTAGAATATTCCCGAGGAGGCGACGTAGAGAGCTACTGGCGCTGATGAGCGAGAGAATTTTCGTTTCTCTACCAATTTGCGGCAAAGGCGAACATCGTGGACTGTGAGACCCTGCGACCTTACCAGAACCAGTCATTGGCCGAGAGCAGGTATGCGTTAGGTATGCATTGCACTGGCATCTTGTGTTTTACCACTCTCTGTTCGATTCACTCAATCTAAAAAAATTATACACAGAGCGCTCCCTCTAGTTTCATAGAGAGTGAGTGACCTGGATTCGATCCGGTGCGAGCACCACTAAAATTATTTATAGCAATTTTATGTCCTGTATTTACCATGTTCACGGAGGTGAAGGAAAACATGGAGAGGCAACCTGCATGTCTGAGAAATAATAAAAAATGTAATGCCCGTCAACCCGTACTGGAGCAGCGTAATGAGCCCTACCAAAGCTCCAAAACCGTTCAAATTTGAGGAGGTGGCCTTTGCCCAGCAGTGGGCACTTACTGTCTGCTAATTTATACAAATTTTTCCCCCTAGCGGGATTCAAACCCGCGACCCCGGCTCCACTACCAACTATGATTATGGTCCTATGACAAAATATTACGTATTGTTGTTATCTTATTTCTATACATTGCATGTGAGCGGAGGCTGGATAGATTTGTATGTAACCTCTTTTTAATTAAACAGTGGCGGTTGGTTCGTATCTTGCTCGAGGCTGTCCTATATTAATTATTATTCATAGCGTTTTATTTTTTTTTGCAAGCCTTTGAGTATGTCAGGTGCTTATAATTTTGCTTAAAATTATAACTCGAAACGAATTGGACGGGAAAATTGTTATTACGAGGTATTTTTTTTTTAATTTCAACGTGAAAACGTTTTATTTTTTAAAGTAGCGCGAACGTTGCACGTTAACTTCAAAATTCGAATTTCGCGTAATATTAAAAATATTTTAATATTACGCGAAAATATTACATCATCAGCGGAGGACAGTAGCATCTATAGAAGTGTGTGGCTTGTTGATCGCCAGCCGCCAAATCCCCTTATTGTGCATGGTCCATGTTCAGGCATATATTCACGCCACGTTCCCAACGGGGTAGACAGAGACCGTGGTGGAGCCAAGCGGCGACTTTTGCTGCTGCTTGAATAGGCCGGCTCGACCGGATTGGTACCACGGCCTCACAGAATACCGGCGTGAAGTAGAGGCATCTTGTGCTTCTGCGTTTCGTTCGGTGAGTGAGGTATCCGGAAGCCCACTCCCCCTCCCCATCCCCATCCCCCTCCTCATCCTCCCTTCCATCTCCCAAATATCTCAAAGGACGGTAACGCACCTGCAGCAACTCTGGTGTTGCAGATGTACGTGGGCGTCGGTAATCACTTACCATCGGGTGAACCGATTGCTCGTTTGCCGCCTTGCCCATAAAAAAAGAGACAATCTTCTTCCACTTGCTACGGTCCTGACATAATTCATCAATCTTCGCATGCATGCTCGTTGGTTTAGAGTACTCTTGACCTGGCCTTTTACCAGAACGTCTCCGATACGATCATGAAATGTTCGCCTAGGTCTTCCTCTCCCGACTCTACCATATACACTATAATATTATTAAAATTATAATATATATTTATATATATAAATATATAATTAATATATATTAATTCATTAAATATTATTATCAGTCTTCTACGTACACGTTGGTTGTGTTCAGCAATGAACAATTTAAATGTTGTCTTTAATAATGATTATACACGTATTGGAATAGGTAGCAGCCTGTAAGTGCCCACTGCTGGGCAAAGGCCTCTTTCTCAAATACCTATATCAGAGAGAGTTTAGGAGCCGGGAAAAGCCCGCCACGCTGCTCCAGTGCGGGTTGGCGGGCTTCACATATCCTCGATATTATTTCTCAGACATGCAGATTTCCTCACGATGTTTTCCTTCACCGCCGTGCAAGTGTTAAATACAGCACTTAAAATTGCTATTAACAATTTTAGTGGTGTCGGCACCGCGGATCGAACCCATGTCACTCGCGCTCTACGAAACTAAACTAAGCGCTCTGACCACTAGGGTACCAAGGCTCACGGTTATAGATAGACTAGAAATTAATGTAATTTTGCGTCCGAGTGCACAATGTCTCTACCAACTTGGCAGCGCTCAGTCGACTGTAGAACAGGATCAGCTAGCTTTGATAGCCGCTAAGTTGGTGGAACAAGAAGTGATACCTCAAACTAATCTACGTTGCGCTCTCTGTGGAAACTCTCGTCTATGTAACGTTGAAGCGAAAGCTATCGAGTTTCGAGATATGATGTTTTAGATTCAATTAAAATTATTATCTTTTCAAAGTCGTAACATAGATTTCATTACCATTGTTATAGTAATTTCGCTATATTAGTTTCTGAAACGTCGGTACGTATGTTCGGGTTTTTATGGCAATTAGCATATTTTTATAGTGTGATTAATGTAGAGTGCAAGGACCACTTCAAACTGGAATAATGAGTCCATGGGAAGTATAAAAATAAAAAAATTATTCTTGCGATATCTTATTATATACGAAAATTATTATATGAGATTTATACTTCTTTCACGTCACAAGAGTCATAGAGTAATTTTTTTATAACTTTCGAATATCGTATTTGGTAAAATTAAGTTTAATTAAATCAATAGATTTTCAACGTGCAGGATTCCTCACGAAGTTTTCCTTTCAATTATCCGTCAGAATGACATGAAAGATAAAGCTCCATTTGGTATCCGGCATCTCTGTGAAATAGAAAATTATCTGTTTTATCTGAAACCTTAGCTAACAGATGGTTAGATGGTACTGAATCCCATGAAAACTTGGAAAAAAGTACAGTCGAAGATTATAAATGCGTTGTCACCCCTGTGAACTAATATGGAATGTCTGTCCGCCTGTAATTACACTCTGAGACATACCATTGCTTTCAAACTGCAACATAATAATGTTTGCACTGCTGCTTGACGATAAAAAAAGACAGGACGATCGCACCTTCCTAGACAACTCCTAGACTGAGAAGGAGCCTAACACTTAGACTCCTTACTTCCTCTAAAACCCTCTAAATTAGTTTATTATCCGGACACGTCAATCGAAGCCGCATTATAAGAGCAGTTTAAAATACTTCAGTTACCAAATTGTGCAATTATAAATAATTAACTGCAGTTGAACGTCTTGAAACGTTCATCAATCTACGTCCGCTGAACTGTGGGTACCGCTGAGTTTACGAAAAGTTTGCGGATGTTGCAATGAAGACTAAAGTTAGACATTGACGATATGACGTAAATCCTGTAGCGTTTTGCTTAGAAAGTTAATAATTATATAGTGACAGAAACCCGTTAGTTGAGGTAATGTATAACATACCTAAATTATCCAGATCGGCGGAGGATAGCAGCATCAAAACTGCGAAGTTAGTCGCTTGCTGATCGCCTGCCGCCAAATCATCGCATTGGTCGTGGTCCATGTCCAGCGCTGAACTATTTAAATGTTGAAGAAGATTAAGAAATTATTATACATGTATTGATATTGGTACCGCCCGTTATATAGATAGAAATTAATGTAATTATATGTTAACGAAGTTTTGATGGTACTGACTCGATTCAGGTTACATGAGGATTTGCCAACAGTTATTAAACATGGTAGAGCCATGCGGCGGCTTTTGCTGCTGCTCGAATGGGCCGGCTCGACCGGATTGGTACCACTACCTCGCAGAATACCGGCGTGAAGTAGAGGCATCTTATACTTCTTGCGTTTCGTTCGGCGAGTGAGGTATCCGGAGGTATCCCCTTCCCCATCCCCCTCCACATCCTCCCTTCCATCTCCCAAATACCATTAGAGGCCGGCAACGCACCTGTACGTGGGCGACCGTAATCACTTACCATCAGGTGAACCGCTTGCTCGTTTGCCGCCTTTCTCATAAAAAAAATAAAGTTAGAATGATATGTGTATTGCGCCGTGTGCCGTGGAGAAGGATACCTTCAAAAAGATGATGAAAAAGATGCAATAAAAATGTCTTCATTTAATTTCCAATCACAAATTTCTGGTACGATTTTTCTACATAAAAACTGCAGAGGCTTGCCCTCGGTGTCTGCGATGCTACATTTTAAATAAGATTCAGAGGAAATTAAAAAAAAACTAACAAATAGGTATATATATTATTCATTCATTCATCATATTATCACATTTATAATTTATGAATTTAGACATAGAGCCGGTCAAATTCTGAGATAATGATAACGATGAAATTTTGAATCAAAAGAAAGAAAGGAATTAAAAACGACTTTGGCAAAAGTTTAGCATTAAAAAGTTTCTGATATGTCAGAATACGTATTCCACGTACAGAAAACACATAAAGCCACAACTTCTCTTTATTTCCCTATTCTTCCTTGTTTCCTTCTGCCGAAATTTTTAATGACAGAAATTGCAAAAGTGGCAGAGTTTCTTATCCACGTCGAGAAAAATACGAGTGTTTAACCATAAAATGACATATTGTATCGTAAATTTTAGGATAACGTTAGCAGTTCACAAAATGTTGTTGAACTTTGTATCAAACTTATATCCAGTTTCACGGTCGACTGGAGGTTTAAAGTTAGCCGAGGCCTTATGCTGAGGGTCACAGAATTATACAAATTTAACAAACTTCTCGTTTGTCGGAATTCTCAACTTTGCTGTGAAATTCCACACGAGGTGCGCATAGTTTTCGTTGATATGCAGAATGGTATTCTTCTTTACGATTTAAAAAATTGCCTCTGAATTTGCACAGCGCTTTTGTTATCGTAATATATTTTATTTAGTACGCATAGGTTGCACATGGAATACTTGACTATTTGCAATGACAAACGAACAAACAATAAACCCTTTAATTAGGTAAGAGGCTGCAAGCTTCATCGCACTTCGTCTAAATATTCGAAACGCAATGGAAATTAATTTAATATAAGTAAACTATTAAAAATATACGTTATTTTCGGATCCGCAGGATACCCTTCTGCAGATCTCCCCATGCCCTACAAATATGACATCTGTCTATAAGGTATTATGCTCCATATCTGCTTAAGAGTCGTCTGGATACCCTTTCCTCTTTTACAGGAGACATACTCCCGCCAATCGGCAGTACAACCACTATTGAGTTCCGATTTGGAACGTATACTGAGCCAGTATAAGCCTGTGAAGGTTGTATGGCATTCTTAGTTCTCAGCGTTGCCAACGCAACCACACTCGAATAAAGTTATTAGCATGTCACCGTAGGCTTCAGCGCCCAGTTACCATCAGGTGGACTCTCAATTCCTTTGTCATCCCGATCTAATGTAAAAAAAACGTGTGCGTCTCGAGACGCCCGACAGAAGTGATAACTTAAATATAATATATATATTCTATAGATATAGATATAGATAATCTAAGTTGAACTATAAAATATTGAAATAGTTTAACTTGAGAAAAGCTTAGGTTATTACTTAAATTTTATGTATATTGATATGATAATGTAAGGAAAGGTTATTTATTAATAAAATCTTTTATTGATTCTAAAATATATTTTATTCTTAGTTACAATTTTATATGCTCATTGTCAACAGTATATGTCTATCGCATACTAAACACTGACTAGAGAGAGGGGGAAGCGTCTGTCCGAAACACGGCTAGCGCTGTGGGTTAGAGTGAGAGAGCAGGAGCCTGCCTACCGCTGCCGTATGCGTGAGAGAAAGGGAAGTCAGACAGACTGGCGCCGTAACGCGTTACGTAACGTGGCGGTTTACCCTCCCATAAGAAGTTATCACTTCAAAAAAAATCACCAGCTAATGAGTCATTTGTAACATGAGAAGTGGCTCCATCTTGCTGGAAAAAGGTGTTGCGGTTGTAGCTCTTCTGGTTTTGCATTTCTGTAGCCAAAAAAGTCCGGATCACGATTTATTCCCTGGAAGAGTGATAAGTCACTGAGGAGACATCAATTGGCCACCGAGGAGCCCTGATCTAACGCCAGCTGATTTCTTCCTATGGGGCTACCTAAAAAGCAAAGTTTACAATCCATTGCCACCCAACCTGAATGTTTTGGAACGAAGAATCACTGAAGAAATCAACTCTATTTCAAGAGCGATGCTCCAGCGAGTTATTGAAAATTTTAGCTCCAGGTTAAATGAGTGTGAACAAATGAATGGTGCGCATTTGCATACGGTTGTTTTTCATAAATAAACTTCAAGAATTGCACTTTAAATTAACATTAAATCAAACGAGATTTAATTGATATTTTGTTTTTTATTTAACATCTAAAAACGAAAATCATTCTGAGACAACCTTTATTTTATATTATTATCATCATTACAGCCTGCCGCAAGTTCTTCACCAAAAGATGATCACGTGGCACGTTCCTGAGTCACCTGCATTCATCGATCTCCCGCAACATTGAGCAGGTCGTAACTTCATCTTGTCGGAGTCATCGTACACTGTGTTTTTCCTTGCATTATGTTCACTTAAACCTCTTTCTTCCTATAGAACTCTGTTTAGAACTCTGCGCGTTAGGTAGCCGACTTCCGTCATTTAAGCTTGCTGGCGACTAATAGATTTCTGCATCTCTCACGCAGAGAAATACTAAGCATATCCCTTACCGTAACCAGCTGAGCAACCCTGAGCATTCCATAAGCGGCCTGACCACAACTCGGTTCTGTAAGCTACCATTGGCAATGTATTTAATATCCAAGAATTACATTGTTCATTGTATACCCCGGCCAGGCTATTAACAGACAAATATAGTCCGTAACTTCCAGAGTCGGAATAGACGGTAAACTAAAAGCTACGTACAAATAGTTTAAAATTTAACGCGACAATATTGCGTAAGTTTCCTAACAGAACTTGGTACAGGAGACAACAAAACTTAGAAAAGCTTGTTGTCTCTAAGCATGAAACAGAGCTTAACTCGAAGCTACTTCTAATAATATCGAACAACAAACCAGTACCAAAGATAATTCTCAGTATAGCCATGGTTTGTTCGATATTTCGTTGTACCACGTACAATTTAGTAAATTGTAATTATTATTTTTTTTATGGGAAAGGCGGCAAACGAGCTAGCGGTTCACCTGATGGCCGTCGCCCACGTACATCTACAACACCAGAGGTGTTGCAGGTGCGTTGCCAGCTTTTGAAGATATTTGGGAGATGGGAGGGACGGTGGGGAGGGAGAGCGGGCCTCCGGTTACCTCGCTCACCGATATTAACGCAGAAGCATAAAATGCTTCTACTTATCGCCGGTATTCTACGAGGCCGTGGTACTAACCCGGTCGAGTCGTCCCATTCGAGCAGCAGCAAAAGCCGCCACTAGGCTCTGCCACGTTTGTGTGTACGATTTAATCTAATAGAATATCAAATTCACTGACACAAGAACCGAGGTAGCCTAGTGGTCAGGGCGCTCACTTTAGTATCATAGGGCGCAAGTGACCAGGTTTCGATCCCCGGTACCGGCAGCACTAGAATTGTTAATAGCAATTTTAAGTGCTGTAATTACCACGTGCTCGGCGGTGAAGGAAAACATCATGAGGAAACCTGCATATCTGAGAAATAATATAAAAATATATATATATATTATTTCGAGGATATCTGAAGCCCGCCAACCCGCAATGGAGTAGCGTGGCGGGCCATTCCCGCCTCCTACACCCTCTCAGGTAATTGAGAAGGACGCCTTTGCCTAAGAGTGGGCACTTACAGTCTGCTACTTTTTTACAGTTCACTATGGATAAACGTGCTTCCAAAACTACACTTTCCATCGCTCCTAGTGAGAGACAATGATTATATATATGGTTCATAGGTAGGTCGTGTAATGTCGCCTAACAGACAGTTACTCTAACTACTGTAAAAAAACTCGGTCGACCATTAATAATCAGACAGAAGATTCATTCAACTATTACGAGTCGAATTCCCAAAGATTGGCGTTCTCTCATTCCTCCAGCGTGTTGAGCAATGCGCAATCATCCATTCACGGCGTAACAGCTTGTAAACTGAATGATACAGACATAAAAGAAGCCTCCATAAGATTTCTAGCGACCTTATTAGTGTCTTAACATAACAAAGACAAAGCCATGCAACTATATCAGACCTAACCAAGTATGGCAAAAAGAAAGTGTAACGTAAAATATTCCAAATGGCACATAAATATCTATTTGCGAGAAAAGCTTTAGGCTGCTGTTAGCAACGTACAAACTCCCCAGAAGAGACATGTTGTATGAAAACGTCTTTATCCAAATCTTACCTTAATTTCAAGTTATTTTTGTATTTTCTGGAACAAGTTACATTTTGCTTCCTTCCTTGGATATTTTTTTTTTCGGGGGAAAACATTCCTAGAATTTTTGATTAACTAAATAAATGTTTATGAATATAAATTTATAATTACAATAAAAAGAAGGTGCTTTAATTCAGAAACTGTTGATTTTGAGAAACAAAAAACGTCTCAGAAATTGTAAAAGCTGAAGCTGAATAAATATGAATAAACATGAAACGTTTTAAATAACCTGAAATAAATGTTCTAAAGTCAAATTATATTATTGTCTACACATTTCTGTCATCTTGTAGGAAGGTACAAATTCAACAGTCTTTAAACACTGACCTTTTGATTCTCGGGGACCAAATATTTTTCTCTTGTAGAGACAGAGGCAAACATTTTTCTCTTGCAAACTACCACCTGGGTAGTCTGGGTAGTCGACTGGGGCCTGAATAATTCATTTTCGACAGCACCACATTAAACCTCCTCATCCTGTATGACTACGGAAACGAGACACAGTCTTTCACTACAGGCTGTATGAGGTGAGGATTCCTTCCTCTGATGGGAGGGGTCGATTTTATTTTATTGTTATATTTGATG
The DNA here is from genome assembly GCA_029286595.1 of Bhutanitis thaidina. Lineage (NCBI taxonomy): Eukaryota > Metazoa > Arthropoda > Insecta > Lepidoptera > Papilionidae > Bhutanitis > Bhutanitis thaidina. Next base: position 1,417,012 of record JAGSMS010000007.1, on the reverse strand, counting down.
CTACGCTAGATTTTTCACTGTAAGATAACCGAGAGACAGACCGTAGAACCTATAATGGTTGAGGAAGAAAAATTCTCAAAAGGCAATGTAGAGCCAGGCGGTGGCTGTAGCTGCTGCTCCAATGGGCCCATGTGACCAGGAGGGGAGGACCAGTACCACAACCTCGCAGAATACCCGCGTGAAGTAGAGGCATCTTGTGCTTCTGCGTATCGTTCGGTGATTGAGGTATCGAGAGGCCCATTCTCCCCTTTCTGCCATCTCTCCTATCCACCTCCCCGTCCTCAAATATTGTAAAAAGTTCCGAGACCAAGGAAAAATGTACCATCTGGATTAGATTTAAGTAGATAAGCTTTAACATTTGACATGACTATGAGGGCGTGCTATGGTAGCCTAGTGGTCAGGGCGCTCGCTTTAGTTTTATAGAACCCGAGCAACCATGTTACGATCCCCGGTGCCGGCACCACTAAAATTGTTAATAGCAATTTTAAGCGCTGTATTTACCACGTGCACGGAGGCGGAGAAGGAAAACATCAAGAGGAAATCTGCATATCTTAGAAATAAAAAAAAAAAAAATTGAAGACACGTGAAGCCCGCCAACGTGCACTAGAGCAGCGTGGTGCGCCTTTCCCGGCTTCAAAACCCTCTCAGATATTTGAGAAAGGAGGCCTTCCTTTGCTCAGCATTAGTGGTGCAGACATCGGGGATTGTATCCTGCTCACTCTCTCTTTCGCGTCTTCGAAACTAAAGCGAGCGCCTTAATTAACCAGCGCTGGTCATTGTCGGCTCTGCAATGAACATTTAGGAGAAACCTGCATGCGTGAGAAATAATAATAAAAATATTTAATTTTGTGTCGAAACGCGTGAGTCGTGGAGACTGGAAGACATAACCCTATCAAATAGATTTAAAAGAAACCATAGCCCAACATTTGGGACATTTTCTTTATACCTGTATAACTCAATACTAGGATAAAAGTTTATTACCATTGGTACCCTGTAGGTACATATGCACGTACAGCTAGTATCGTTATCCTGTACAAGAGAAATGGGAGTAACGACGAGCGTAATAAAAAAAAAAAATATAAAACCTCGAGACTCGCCGGTGTGTGTTGCACAAAGAGCGGTATTAAATTTATGTACAACACATTGTCTAACTTTGCACACGGACTGAACTTGGTAACGCGAACAGCTAAACTTAAAAGTAGTAAGTACCAAGCGGGATAGAAGCCATTAACCAACAGTACCTTCTTAAAGTCACAGTCTAGCAAATACTTAATCATAACATTCGCCATCTGCAATGGTTCAAATTAAAAACGTAACAATGTGAAATATACTACTATACTTCAAGATTGGATTGGATTTTCGTAACCTTCGGGCAAACAAATAATCATTGACTCATAGATCTGTAGCTTTTGTATTATGCCCCTAATTAGCGTAGTGTTGATTATAATGTAGTATTTGAGAAATTGAAATTTCTTATATCAAACATTTGGAACTTTGAGTCTAAAGCTTGGGAATCATCTTTCTTATGAAATAAAGTGATATGAAAGTGAAAATACACTTTATTGTACACCAGTAGCAAAAATAGGAAAAAATAAATAAATAAAAAGAAACACAAAGGTACAATTGGCGGCCTTATCGCTTAGAAGCGATCTCTACCAGGCAACCATTTTGCAGAGGAAATAATGACAAGGTGAGCAAGGGTTAAAGGTGTACGCAAGTTACAATGAAGTGAAAATATAATATAATAAATATATATAGATATAAATACAAACATATATATATACACTAACATATACTGATATATCTAAATAAATACACAATATATACCCATACATATACAGGAACATAAAGAGTAAAGAATAAATAATATAATATAAGAGCCATATGACGCAAGGAAAAGTAAGTGTTAAAGGATAAACAGATAACGAGTGATGAAGGAATAATTATTAAGGAAATTATTTAATTGAAAGTGATGCAGAGTGAAGGGTAAAAACGAAATATTTGAGGTCTTGTTGCCCGAAAGCGCCCGCCGCTTTGCTTTTTAGCGTGTTACCAGACTTCACATATGCTAGAAATATATTTTGCATGACATAACAGACATGCAGTTTGTCACGTGATATTTTTTCTACATCGTGCATGTGGTAAATTCAACACCTAAATCTAAGCCTAGGGTTACTCGCGTTCTATGAAATTTAAAGCGAAAGCGAAAGCGTCATTATCCCTGTGGTACTATGGTTCCATGATACAATAGTAATAATTTTTCTACATGATAGAGCCAAGCGGCGGCTTTTGCGGCTGCTCGAATAAGTCGGCTCGTCCGGGGTAGTTACCACGACCTCGCAGAATACCGGTGTGAAGTGGAGGCGTTTTGTGCTTCTGCGTTTCGTTCTGTGAGTGAGATAACCGGAGGCCCACATCCTCCTTATCCTCTCTCCCATCCCCCAAATATTCTTTAACGCGGGCAACGCACCTGCAGCTCCTCTGGGCGACGGTAATCACTTTCCACCAACTGAGCCGCTGGCTCGTACTTACAACATTGACAACAGCTTAACCAGAGGTAAGGTATCATGCGGATGTCAATATGGCACAATAATCATAGACAATACATACTCGATTGTTTTAGCTCTCATTACTCTCTGGGCAATAAGTCTCGAATGCTTCTTATTCTAATTCATAAACATCTTCGTGGTGAAACTTCTGTGAAACTCACGGCCACTTCTTTGTTGTCATGTTCTTCTTCGGTATTTATAGATCCAGCAAAAGCCATGCCTGATGTAAAATTTCATGCATCCTTCACATTAGATATGCTGGTTCCCATACTCTATGGGCTTTAGATTCGATGTATTCCATCGATATTTTGTCATCTGCCGATCGCCAGAGACTCGTCTGTTATTCAGCTCTATGAGCGGATGAGGTTGGCATTATCATATAAGAATAATTTGCACTCCAATTACATATGAGTGAATATTAGTTAACAAAGAAAATACTTTTGAAAATCTAAATGAGATTAATAAAGTTACATTTCGTATTATTTCAACTGATAACTTAAACAGGAATTGTTCCATTGGGCATCGCAAAGCCTTGCGAGACAAAATGTGCTGAAATTGCTACTTTCCAAGTTTCTCGCTCAAAAGTTTGATGTAAGTGCACTTCTCGTCGAGAAGCGGAGCTGTTTGATTGAACTTGCTTTTTACCTTTATGATACTACTTCTTTGTTCTATTATAACTGTTTTTTTTTTCATTGATGTCGCTCACATTTACTTTTATGTCTATCTTTCGTCACATATGGTTTATTATTTTATTTTTCTAAAAAAAACCTAACCAAAAGGGAACGTAGGTATATTAAAATCGTATCTGAATTATTATCCCTTTTGGTGGTTAAGTCAAATATCGTGAGGAATTTGGCAAAATTGGAGGGCACGAACCTACGATAATTTCATAAGTGTCCTTCTAGTGTTCTTGGTCTTTATATGACTCATAACAGAATTTCAATTGTCCTTTAGTCATGACACTCGTGGGGTTAATAAACGTCACGTTTCTACGACATAATATTTTACGAAATTAAATACGCGGTAACTAAAAATTCTAATGTTGTAGAGGTGTAACGGATAATATAACATATTTTTCCAACCACATTGTCGACCTAACGTAGGCAGAATATCCGAATTTACCAAACAGATCCTTACATTAAAAGTAAGTAGATTTTATAATAAAAAGCATAGAGTTTTCAATTTCAACTTTCTCATGCTATTATGTTACATCGGCATATTTTAGTTACGCTTAAGTAATACAGATAATTAAGAGATATTGGACTTGAAGTTACACAGATACCGATAGATTTAATTGAAAAATATTGCGAAAGTTCCCTTGCAATGTGAACTTTTCGCAACAAACAACAAAACTTATAAAAACTAATAGTATCTAAACCATCGACTAGCCTCTATTGCAGAGTAACTTCCAACTCCGAACAACGACAGTACATGCAACGCCTTCACATTATTGTCTTATATCGCTCTTATATGATTATTGTTCTTCCTCTACTTCCTTCTATTACCCTCGTTACTTCTCCTACCTGTTCTGTTCCTATCTTCTGTTTTTCAATCAATTCTAACTGAATGAAGAGTTTGTTGAAAAATCATAGAATCCAATTTTCTCCCATTTTGAATGGTCGAATCTATTAGAAACTATATTTGTATGTGGTACAGACATGTGACGGATTTTGTTCTAGCTCGAATGGTCCGGCTCGACCGGGGTAGTACCCCGGTCCCACAGAATACCAGCGTGGAGTAGTGGCATCTTGTGCTTCTGAGTTTAGTGCGGTGAGTGAGGTGACCGGAGGCCCAATGTAGGGGGCACCGCCCTATGTTCAGTAGAGGATTTGAATAGCCTGGTGAAGTATATATTTTTAGTATATTTATGTATCTGTATGTTTGTAAGTTCAGTTCAAATCTACACTTTGTTTTACCCGCACGTATTCAATCTTATCTAAACTCGAAGGTTTGCCGAAACTCTTATATAGTTCAACTCGCCTTAGTATATATGTATATTGCAATGTCATTGAATAGTGTGTATACAAAGAATACATAAATAAATCACTAGTCACATGGGATTAGGGTTCGGCAAATCCGTATGAAGATTTTCTGCCATCATGCGATTTCTAGAACCACGCTTGTTAGCTAGCGTGGTACAACACGTGCCGAAGTAAATGGTATATAATCTCCATACGAAAACCAGGATTCAAACCCAGGTCATTATAAAATTTCAGCTATTCCCCCGACTTCTAAACAATCATTACTTCATAGCTAGGTTAATTTTCTCGTAAAATCTCAAAACTTCATAATTTTCTCTGACTTAAGTTGAAATTAAACATAAAATTTATACGGTCGTGAGCGTCTTTTTATCTTTTCTCAATATTTTGAATGAGGACTTTGTTTTGATGGAAATATAACGGAGGTATCGCTGAGTATCAAAAACTTAAGATTTGTTCGATTTCTTTTATTCTTCAGAAACTTCAAATCTCTATACATTTTCACTTCCTTTACTCGACTCATATCACGTCTCGTTCTTCTAATAGTCTCAAGATTACTAATCCACAGCATAAGATTCTGCAGCAGTTATTTTACTGTACAAGCTATACTACTCTGGAACACCCTCCAGGACGATGTCAGAAACGCAACCAATGAAAGCTTGGACAAAAGTCCGTTTCGTCAATATTTTCTCGAAGTCAATTACTGTCTGTTTGTTTACTCGTTATATTATAGTTCAGTAGTGGACTAAAATAAAGTCAATATATTAAAATTTTCATACAACTTTAACCAATTCAAAGTCATGCACCAACTGAAGCAGATATCATCAGATATGAAGAGTTTTGATTTTGTATGCGAACGGGGACAAATGTGCCGATAGCTTTCTTGATGGTTACTGATTACCGTCACCCACGTACATCTGCAACACCGGAGGTACTGCAGGTGGGTTGCCGGCCTTTAAGGATATCTGGGGGATGAGAGAGAGAGAGAGAGGACGAGGAAGGAGGCATGGGAAGGATGGAGTGGGCTAAGGTTATCTCACTCGACGAATGAAACTGCTGAAAAGATATTCCGCGAGATCGTGCTACTACCCCGGTCGAGCCGGCCCATTCGAGCAGCAGCAAAAGCTGTCGCTTGGCTCTACCGAGTATAAAATTAAATACGTAAACAAGTTACAAAGCTTTAAAAGACAAAGTGTGACGTGAAGTGAAGTTGAAATTGTTGACGTTTCTCTCTACAAAGTTTAATGTTAGTGCACACATTGTATGTTGATTCCATTTGACTGAACTGAATTTGCTTGGATTTTGGATTATTGAATTCTTTTGCTAAGCCACCACCCCCGCCTTGCCCACTCCCAACTTCTTCTCGTGTGTATGGCACTAAGAGAATGGCTTCCGACGGGTGGCCGGATAACCATCTCGAAAGTACCAGACCGAAAACCAAACGAATGACGCCAATCAGATTGGCGTACGTGTTTGACATTATGACCTGATGCTACTTATGTGTTAACCTATTTGTTAATCTATTTATTCTTTATTGGTCCTTACGAATCAGTAAAGGAACAAAGCCCTGCAGTAAAGAAATTGTCGTTCAAAGGTTTGTTGTACATTAATTAAAAGGTTTTCTTGTCTGGTAACCATCTGAATAAGAACCACACTCCTACTAAGCAGCAGCAGCTGCGCACTACTATACTGTGATGTACTAATATATTCCAAGTACAAGCCCATAAGGCTGTGAGGTATTCCATCTTGGTCCACAAGTGTGACAACGCATATCCAACCTTCTTCGTCTGAAGTTGTTTGCAGGTGATAATGACCTCCAGAAGCCGCTACCGTCAGGTGGACCTTTAACTCTTTTGTCACCCCAACCCAATTAAAAAAGTAATAAATAAAAATCAATAATTTAATATCAGGATTCTTAAAGAAGAAAAAAGAAGCTTATAGAATAATAAAATCCAATTAAACTCCTAAGACCAGCGTTTACGTGCAACTCTAAGAAAAAACTAGAATAAGCGAATGCTTTTGCGTGATTAGAAAATCCTTTCACGAGACGTTCGATCTATTTTTTTTAAGCCGAATGAACTGTTGATTGGTTCGTGAATAATATTTAATATTCACATCGAGTCAGTAAATTGAATGTGAATAGGAGATTTCAGCGAGGCCCATGTTGAGCAGTGAAACGTGGGCATGAAAAAAAATTTTAAAACTGTGGTGGTTCCAAAACATCGATCAATTTTAACAAAACACTAGACAAACATTTAAATTTGAAATTATGAAATGCTTCTAATGAAGTATTTCATAGAAACATGAGTCAACTTTAACATTAAATAAAAAATTTAATAATCTTTTAATTGTATTTATGTATATATTCAGGCCTTGTTCCCAACGGGGTAGGCGGACACAATCTTCTTCCACTTGCTACGGTCCTGACATACGTCTTTCGCCACTTCCACTTTCATCAATCTTCGCATGCATGCTCGTCGATTTACAGTACTCTTGACCTGGCCTTTTTTCAGAACGTTTCCGATTTGATCGTGAAATGTTCGCCTAGGTCTTCCTCTCCCGACTCAACTATTAATAATCTTAATAATCTTTTAATCTTTTTTTTTCTCCGTTAGAGATGAATACTATCAATATTTCTGCAATATCGACACTGTAAATTCGCCACGGTAGTATATACTTGCACTTCGTTCTTTGCATATGCATAAATTTACATTTAACATATTATTAGCCTTCGTTGTCTAGGAAAACTTACAACGTACACTGTATGCTTCATGTGTAAAATTGTTTTTAAGTTTTTAATAAAAGTATTGAAGTAATAATTTTAATATTTTTTTTATGCACAAGTAACTGTAATTGATGGAGTCTGCAACGATGTTATCTGCGGCAGAACTAAGATAACCGACGTATCACAAGGATCAGCAAGCTGAAGTGGCAATGGGCCGGCCACATAGCTCCCAGAACTGACAACCCTTGGGGAAAAAAGGCTCTCAAGTGGCAGCCTCGTACAGGCAAACGCAGTGTAGGGCGACCCTACCCCACAAGATGTAGTGACGACCTGCGCAGTGTTGCGGGAAGTCGATGGATGCAAGTGGATCAGGACCGAGCTTCGTGACAATCTTTGGGGGAGGCCTATGTTCAGCAGTGGACTTGTGCTAGGCTGAAAAGATGATGAACTGTAAGTCTTTTTTTTTAAATTTTTTTTTACATTTGTACATTTTGTTACATTTGCAAATGGTAATATATATTGCACATCGTGAACACCATCAAAGAACTCTACTTGAACCCCTGAGGACTAACATGGAATGCCACAGAGCTTGTATCTATACTGAGCCTGAATAGATACAGGCTGTTGTATTGCATCAAACACTATATGCCGATGGAGGTAAATACACCACCATACCTATATTTGTATATTGTATGTATGTATGTATCTGTCTGTGTAAGTATATATTTTGATATTTATTTTTTACTTGTTTTTTTTTCTGTTAGCTGTATCGTCTCTATTACGTGTTTATCTCTGCTTAGCCTAATGGTTGACTGGGAGAGAATGCCTCTAGGCATTAAGTCCGCCATGTGTACCACTTTGTGCATGAAGCTTAAATAAATAAATAAATATATACCTATTTCTGCCTGGGTACATACTCAAACGGTTTCATGGTAGAGAAGTAATCCTATCACGAGGAAGTAAATTTCGAAGATAAAGCAGACCGACATCGAGCAGCAGCGGTGTGATTTTGCCAAACCCTAGAGTGGACTAAACGCTGATAAGATAAGGTATCCACAAAAACCTCTTCCAACCCCAGTGCTGGGTATAGGGTCGTGAAAGCTTATATCGCACATAAATATAAACATAACATAAATTTGACAAGGAGCCTCGCAGTGGCTTCTGCTGCTCGAATATGCCACCACGACCAGGGTGGTACCGCGGCCTTGCAGAATACCAGCGTGAAGTAGAGGCATCTTGTGCTTCTGCGTTTCGTTCGGAGAGTGAAGTAGCCGAAGGTCCACTGTCCTCTCTATCCCCCATCCTAATCCTCCTCCCCAACTACCAAATATTCTTAAAAGTCTGCAACGCACCAGGAACCCATCTGGTGTTGCATGAGTACGTGGGAGACTTATTTTTTGCGACACACTATAGGGCAGAAAAAACAAACTTATACTACTGAAAACATATTGTATTTAGTTTTAATTATTCTTTTAAATAAAGTTTCTTCCATTCTTTTTATTATCTTCTAATCACTTACCATCTGTCTGTGCGTACCGCTTGCTAGTTTGCCCCCCAATGCCATAAAAAAACAACTAAACAACGCGTTACGAATTCTCTTAAACATTTCCGCCCGACTCGAGGCAAACGATAGAACCTGCAAACTCTTTTAACTTAACAATAGCTGACGCCTTATAATTATCTGAATTAATTATGTCCTGTGACGTTTACCCGTGCCAGCGACCGTGTCAGCAGGCGGAGATATTGCTTTCGTTTATTTTTTATTTAAGACTAGCCGCCGTTCCCGACTTCGGCCCACGGTTATACACATTTCGTCCAAAGAGAGCTTTTAATTGAGATGACGATGATGAGACGAAAACAGATCATTTGTGTTTTCTCACGAACTTCGCCTCGAATCCGGAACCCATACCTCAGCAGTCTGGTAGGCTAACGATAAAGCCATATGTACCTTGTTTCATGGTATAAGCTACATCTCTGCCAAATTTTGTACACTTTTGCAATATTATGTAGGAAAAAAGCATTACAGGTATAATTATACAAGAAATCACTATAAGTAGTTCTTCTCGTGAAATATTTCGGAAAAGAGTGACGGAGCACTATATTTCTAATTAAAATTGTAAATAATAACTTTTCTGCATTTAACTTTCCGCGTTCACCGCTAAAAAGAATCCCTTTGTCGTTTCTCCTCTTTTTGAGAACATTCCCCTTACTGCCTCAGCCAGTATCGGAATCCTTGGCGTTGACATATCGAGCGACGTTCAGTTCCGTGGTCACTTGGAGGGAAAGCCCAAATTGGCCTCCAAAAAGCTTGGTGTGCTCTGTAGAGCGGGACCGTATTTCATGCCGGTCCACCGTTCGCAACTTTATAAGGCGCAAGTTCGGCCCCACATGGAATACTGTTCTCATCTCTGGGCAGGGGCACCCCAGTACCAACTCCTTCCATTTGACCGCATCCAACGTCGAGCGGCTCGAATTGTCGGCGACCAAGCTCTCTCTGATCGGCTTGATCCTTTGGCCTTGCGAAGAGATGTTGCTTCTTTTTGCATTTTTTACAAAATTTTCCACGGGGATTGTTCTGAGGAACTGTTTGGATTGATCCCAGCTGCTGAGTTTCACCATCGTACATCGCGACTGAATTCGAAGTTCCATCGATACCACCTAGATGGTTGGCATTCCACCACAGTGCGTTTTAATCGAAGTTTTCTGCCACGCACTTCGACTTTGTGGAATCAGCTGTCGCCAGCAGTATTTCCGAATAATTACGACTTAGGGACCTTCAAGAAAAGAGCTTATTCCTCCCTTAAAGGCCGGCAGCGCATCTGTAGCTCCTCTGGTGTTGTGGATGTTCGTGGGCGTCGGTGATCACTTACCATCAGGTGAGCCGCACGCTCGTTTGCCCCCTTCTTCTATTAAAAAAAAAAAATGTATTATTATTGTATTGATGATAACTATTAAATATTTAATTTAACATTGGTAAGTATATGTGTTTATATACCTCCGCAGTGTTGCGGGAAGTCGATGGATGCAGGTGGCTCAGGACCAAGCTTCGTGGCAATCTTTGGGGGAGGCCTATGTTCAGCAGTGGACTTCTGATAGGCTGAAATGATGATGATATGTGTTAATTTGTGTGTATATTTAAATATATTTAGACATTTCATTTTTAACATTTTGTAATATTGTATAATATGTGTAGGTCATTGCCCCGCTGTGGGCACTTACAGGCAGCTACTTTGTATTACTTTTTTTTTTCTTTGTCAATTATATTAGTTAATATATTATGTATTAATTAAGTACACAACTACCTACTTGTATAATAATAATAGTTTCTCTTACCTCAAGGGTTTGCTGGAAGAGAACTCTGCTTAGGGTTAAGCTCCCCTTTGTACATTTAATTTGTTTATTATTAAAATTGTAAATTTATCATAATGTGTACAATAAAGAATTAAAAAAAAAAAGGAAAAAACGTTCCATCAAAGTTCACGAAATAGCTTTTTTAGTTGAACCCGTTTAAAGATATTTATGTAAATACCAGAAGACACAAAAAATTATATGTTAGTACAGATATATGGCATGCAGAGAGCTCCGGTGACGAACGAAATGATTCCAACTTCCTGCTCGCTGAGAAAATTTCGCTGTTCCTACGTTCATGAGGCAAAGGTGCTCGCACCTACCCATCACCGTCTCCGGTGACTGGTTATCCGGTTAATCAGCATTAATGATGCCGGAACCCACCTCGGTAGATATGCGGTTCGTCCAGTGGCCTTTACAGCTCCAACAGTAGAGAAGAACATTTCTTTTTTTTAGCTAAACGTGGGGGAAAGGTGCTCGCACCTACCCATCACCGTCTCCGATAACTGTTATGTCGGAATCAGCATTGAAGATGACCCCGACGGTAGATATGCTGTTGGCCTAGAACATTTTGTTGACCTAACTCAGGGGACATATAACAAATTGAGAAACTCTTACAGCACGATATAAATCCACAGTGTCGCCATCTAGTGTTCAAATTATATTTCTTTGCTTTGTCGACAAAAAAGTTTTAATACAAGACATTTAATTATTTCTACATATTGCAAGTGACAGTCTTGATTTTAGATACAGATCTTGCAAGCTGGGTTCTAGTTTCCCCTTCGATGAAACCTTGGTAGGGCAGCAACCAGATTGCACGATTTAAGGGTAAACGAGTGGCCCGTGTTCGACTCCTGGGACGCCCACCACTAAGGTTATCAATTGCAAATTTAAAGCACGCAGTAAAAACCATGTGTCAAACAGTGGGACATTGATGGGCTGACTCTTTTGTTAATAATATATTTATTTATTTATTTAATCTTTATGCACAAAGTGGTACACATGGTGGACTTAATGCCTAGTGGCATTCTCTCCCAGTCAACCGTTAGGCTAAGCAGAGATAAACACGTAATAGAGGCGATACAGCTAACAGCTTACATATATACATTCATACATAGATACATACATACAATATACACAAATATATACATATACACATAGAATAATGAATTTTAATACAAAATACAAAAAATGTACATGTCAGGACAAACAACTAATTGGACAAGGTTTAGTTAAGTTCGCTTAGTTTCCACGACAACGATACAAATCGAATAAGTTTCGAAAAACGGGCAGGGCGCGCACTTTAGTTTAATAGAACACGAGTGACCTGGGTTCGATCCCCGGTGGGCGGCACCACTAAAATTGTTAATAGCAGTTTTAAGTGCTGTATTTATCACGTGCTCGGCGGTGAGGGAAAATAACGTGAGGAAACCTGCATATCTGAGAAATAATAAAAAAAAATATTTCGACGATATGTGAAATCAGCCAACCCGCGCTGGAGCAGCGTGGCTGAACCGTCCCCGGCTCCAAAACCCTCTCACAGATTTTAGAACGAGACCCCCCACCCAGATTTACTTTTATTTATACGAGCCCTTCACATACTCGGGATCGTAGCTGGATCTTTACCAACTCTACCACTACTATCTTAACCACACGGCTACGTGGCAATAACATAGTAACTAGAAAAATTGCCTTTAATTAATATTTCAGGCAACCGCTTTACGCGCTCTTTCTTCATGTTATTAACAAAGTTCACCAGGACCAACTCTAAGTTCAAATTTCACGTATGCCTAATATGCGTAACACAATGCCGGAATGCTTGGTTCAACATAACATTACCGTTTATAATGTCTCAAATACTTAGCTATAACTTCATTTAAAGCGTGCGAAATCCCAAGTTATTTTTTAAAAGCTGGTCAAAGCACACTCCCTTTCTCCCTAAATAGTTATTCCTTCAACTCTCATTATCTCTTTATATTTCCTTCGACACTTACTTTTACTTTACACTTTACGACCTTGCGTTGTATGGCTTTCATTTTACTTATTGTTTACTCCTTTTTGTTCTTCTATATGTACAAATACGTATTATGTATGTATTATATGTATGTATGTAAATAAAATTATCAACATATATATATAAATATATACATAATATTTACACGTGGTAGACCCAAGCGACAAGCCGACTTCACCGGATTAATACCACGACCTCGCAGAATACCGGCGTGAAGTAGAGGCATCTTGTGCCTCTGCCTTTCGTTCGGTGAGTGAGGTAAACGGTGGCCCATTTCCCCTCCCCATCCCCCTCCTCATCACCTCTCCCATCGACCAAATACCCTTAAAGGCCGGCAACGCACCTGTAGCTCCTCTGGTGTTGCAGATGTAGGTGGGCGACGGTAATCACTTACCATCAGGTGAACCGCTTGCTCGTCTGCCGCCTTTTCCATAAAAAAAATTAAGCATACATAAATTTATTATATTACATTTTTAATTCTTGATAACTGGCATACACCCTTAACCCTTGATCACTGGTCATTATATTCACTGCAAAGTGGTTGCCTGGTAGAGATTGCTTTTAAGCGCACCTTTGTGTATTTTTTTTTTAATTTTTATTAATTGGTGTACAGTTTTTTATTTCATGCATAACATAATAAAAATGGTTACAGAAGGGTTATAGAAGGGATTATGTATGTCACTTTGATATTAACAACTGATCCTACATCGGTCTGTTTAGCCCACTGCTGAACGTAGGCCTGCACGTTGGTCAACAGATATTACTAGGAAGGTTTGCCAAGTCACCACGCTGACGCCACGCAAGCGGATTTAGGTGCGGAGTGCCGGTACTCCACACTAGGGTTGCTGCTTCTCATCACTAGCTTGTGGGATTTGGGTTCCTCAGATTCGGATGGCAATTGATGTAAGTAATTTCTTTTCACTCCTGCACTAGTAAGTTATAAGTTATTTTGTTAATTTTGTTCATTCTGTATAGCTCACAAAGTGAATTGTATTCTTCTTGAGAAATATAATAGTCTTAAGCTCTATATGCACCCATCATTCGGTCAACCGATCCTAGTTGGTTGACTAGATTGTTGCATCACGTGCAGTTGAATTGAAATTTAAAGAAAGATATGCTATGTCCCACCTTACCTACTCCCATTTATGTAAAGAGAAGTAAAACCCCCATTTCTACCTGTGGTTCTCGTTAGAGACGTCGCTTCGTCTACGTCGTATATGTCTACGGGGGACGCTTTGAAAAGAACAATGGCTGTATAACCTCAATAAATTTAAATCAGATGCACCTATCACCGCATTTCTTCACGCCCTGTGTTGACTGTTAGAGAATGCCAAAAGGCATTGAGTCCGCCTTTTGTAATCCTTTTGATGTAGACAATAAAGTATAAATAAGTAAATAAATAACCATCTCGAAAAACACCAGACCAAGAATAAGTAAGCAGATGACGGGCAGCATCTGAGGTGCGTGAAGCCCGCTATCGCCAATCCGCTTGCCAAGCGTGGCGATTGTAGAAAATTCTCCTTATGGGATGGGGCCTATGTCCCACAATACACTATATAAAGGTCGTTAAGGAGAAAGCTATAAACGATGCTTAGCTTAACACTAAAGTAACGACAGTCTCACTACCTGTCACATTCACTGCATTATGGGACATACGGACGGGTAGCACTGTCCCCTGTACACCAAAAAAATCAAATAGTAATTTGATTTAGTAAAACATTTTGCTTCGAACTCGGTGAATGTTCGTCCTCATCTTACTTCTAACATATTTGCATAAGACTTCATAATAGTTAATTAATATAATTACTACTTAGACCTATTACAGATTGTCATACCAGTTAACATAGAAATATGTAGACAAGGAAATATGGATTCATTGAACATAATGAAACATGTTTTATGTCCAATAAATGTATTATTATGATCTATACTCGTCTGGTTGGGTGATATATATAAATATATATACATACAATAAAATTAAATAGTTATTTTTAAATACATAATAATTTAAATACTTAAAGTAAGATAAATAAATAAATTATAACCCAACCTCGGCAGGGTAGACCAGACGGCGGAGGGTTAGAGGGAAAAGGAAAGAAACCAGCGGATTATTATAATTATTATTAAGGATTCAAATACATAATAAAATACAGGGCTGAGCTATTCAGTAAATTTAGAAATTAATGAATAACTAAGATAGTAATATAAAAGGACTAACATAATGATAGCAATATAAAAGGATAGGTAGAAAACAAGGAAGTAAAATGTAACAAGATAAATAATATTACAAATTATGTATGTATATATTCGGGCCTTGTTCCCAACGGGGTAGGCAGAGACAATCTTCTTCCACTTGCTACGGTCCCGACATACGACTTTCGCTTCTTTCACTTTCATCAATCTTCGCATGCATGCTCGTTGGTTTAGAGTACATATTACAAATTATAAGGAATTATAAACGAAAAAAATTTGCAAGACATATATGATTCCGATTATTTATCTGAATAAGCGTGTTCCATTCATTCGCTCTTTCATATAACCAACATCATAAGTTTGTAAACGAATTTTGTGAATTATCTTAAGCACAGTTGAACGATAAAGCGTAAGTTGAACAAAAGCCTCGGCTCGGACACAAACATCGTCGCAATGCGGGAGGCGAACGAGGCGCTAATTTCCGTCGCGGGAGACAATGCAACTATACCCAACTATAGAACCGCGTACCCGAAAAGGTACCCTTGTATAAATTAACTTCGCCCACCCATTATAATTTAGACGAGCAGTAGAAATACAAGCATTAAACAGACAATGGTTATGTTGACCCGCAAGCGAAAACTGTACTGGGAGAATTGTTAAGTATTCGGCGTGTTATTGAACCCAATAAAAAAATAAATTTCTTTTCTGTAATGTTATCGTTTAAAAGCTAAGATATACGATGATATCCGCAGCAGAACTAAGGTAACTGACATAGCCGTTAAGATCAGCAAGCTGAAGTGGCAATGGGCCGGCCACATAGCTCGCAGAACTGACAACCGTGTGGGAAAAAAGGTTCTCGAGTGGCAGCCGCGTACAGGCAAACGCAGTGTAGGACGACCCCCCACAAGATGGAGTGACGACCTGCGCAGTGTTGCGGGAAGTCGATGGATGCAGGTGGCTCAGGACCGAGCTTCGTGGCAATCTTTGAGGGACCTGGGTTGGCCGTTAGAGAATGCCTAAAAGCATTAAGTCCGCCTTTTGTAATCCTTTTGGCGTAGACAATAAAGTATAAATAAATTAATTAATTAATTAAATACAAATTTTCCGCTCCGGGTGTGTTGTGTTTGTCCCGCGTGACGCTGACACCGCATCTGACTCTTATTCCAATCTTTCTCATGAGCGCTACATAGGATACGGGAAGATGAAGACGAGTCTCTGGCCTCTTTTTTTTTATAATAAATAGGCTCCTTCATTTATAAGTAATAGGCTTCCAGCATTTCATGAATCAAGGGGCTCTTTTATTGTTATTGTCTGCAATACCTCACTTTCTCACCTACGCCCTCGTTCTTAATATCCGGTAGCTAATGCAATGCTTGATATGATCGGGGGATAAAATAAATTGAAAGGACAATGATATTTGTATTTCACAAATACTGATCTTAACCTGGAATTTCAACCATTAAGCCTTATTTATTTTTTTATGGGAAAGGTTTTCCCCAAACGAGCAAGCGGCAGAGGTATGTGATTACAGACGCCCACGTTCATCCGCAACACCAGAGGAGCTGCACGTATATTGCTGGTCTTTAAGGTTATTTGGAGAAGGGGGAGTGGGCCTCCGGTAACCTCACTCCACGCAGGTATTCTGTGAGATGTGAGTTTTTTTTTATATAAATAATAGGCTCACGTTCGACCTAAATCTTGCCCGATGGAAGGCGAAGATGAGGCCTAGGATGTTACACGTTTGCCTAGAAAGTGTCACTTTGGCCTTAAAGATATCCAGAGCCTCCTTCGAGTATCAGTGTTTTGACAACTGCCTATAGTATTCGGAAGATGTCGCTGTTGTTGAAATCAGCCAGGAGGACGAAAGGTGAAAAATATGCGTCTGGCTACGTTAAGTCGTGGATGGGGGGCTCGTATCGATGAGTTTTTGAAACTTGTATATGTTATAGGCTTTGCCTACGTCACATTATAATCAAAAAAGCTCCGGTCAAAAGTGTGGTTTAGCATTTCTATTGTTGGCTTAAACATTAAGACGGTGACAGACTCACCACCAGTCACGTTGTCTCAAGCAAGCTCTGGTGTAAAGTGGCGTTCTTATTAATTTCTTTATTATATTTTTCAAGTGGTTATTCTATGCAGTAAAAAAGCTAACAAAATCTATTAAGCTAACCAATGTTTTTACTAGAGTATATTTGAAATAAATTCGCAGGTATAATAATAACCAGAGTAAACAGAAATGAATTCAGATGATACCAAAGTCAACAAGCCCGGGGCATAGTGCAAATTATTCCATGACCTCACGCATATAGTACGCTCTGAGGTATGTCTTTCAAAGAATGTTGAATATTTTTTTTTTTTACATTTCTGTGGAGGAAGAGGAAATGAGAATATCTTATTTGCAACCATAATATATACGTCATTATAATATGGTAATCCGATCCTTTACGATTGTATGCTCTATGATTGTAGATTTTTTAAAATTAAATAACAATCTATAATAATACAAGAGCCGTGGTAGCCTAGTGCACAGGATGACCGCTTTAGTTTCATAGAGAGCAAGTGACCTGCGTTCGATCCCCGGTGCCGGCACCACTAAAATTGTTAATAGCAATTTTGAGTGCTGTATTTACCACGTGCACGGCGTTGAAGGAAAAATATGATTCCAAGGATATGTGAAGCCCGTCAACCCGCAGTGGAGCAGCGTGGCGGACCATTCCCGGCTCCTATACACTCTCAGATATTTGAGAAATAGACATTCGCCCAGCTGTAGGCACTTACAGGCTGCTACTTTACTTTTATTTTACTATGATATTCACACTGGGCAAGACTGTAACTTGAAAACAAAACTACGATATAGAATGAAAGAAAGAAACAACAAACAATACAACACAATTCGTTAACAAGTTATTAATAAAAACTACTAAAAAAAAATAACAAGATTTTATATTTTTTTTTCTGCGCTACAATGCGATGCAACAAATGGGTTTACGCTCAGCTTATGTCATGGATTCCTGCAACACTGATTTTCACCGCAGCCTTATACCACTATAGAGCCGGTAGTTTCTGCAATAGATGCAGCTCATCTATATATTAATAAAAAAAAAAGAAAATAAAAGACATCTTAAAACACCTGAAATAAAATCATGGGCTTATAAAAATAAAGAGATACATAACAATCGGGTATGATTTTATACAGGATGCACTAAGTTCCTTTTTACATACATTTAGACAGAGATTCTTCAGCGGTGCCAGGTAGACATCCAGTACCAGCACAAGTGAGTTGACTAGTTAACAGCATAACATCATCTTTAGCGTGGTAGAGCCAAGCTGCGGCTTTAGCTGCAGCTCGAACGCGCCGGCTCGACCGGATTGGTACCACAGCCTCGCCGAATACCGGCGTGAAGTAGAGGCATCTTGTGTTTCTGCGTTTCGTTCGGTGATTGAGGTAACCGGAGTCCCACATCCCCTCCCTATTCCCCTCCTCTTTCCTCCCATCTCCCAAATATCCTTTAGGACCGGCAACGCACCTGCAGCATCTATGATGTTGCCGATGTATGTGGGCGACGGTAATCACTTACCATCAGGTGAACCGCTTGCTCGTATGCCGTCTTTTCCATAAAAAAAAAACAACTGACGGTGAAAATGAAAATTAGCATATAAGCACGGCAAACTACAAAGACGCCCGGGTCCTAGTTCATTAATACAACATTAAAGTTTCCTAGTCGCCTTAGACAAATGAGAGCCGCAGTAGCTTAGTGGTCCAGGCGGTCACTTTAGTTTCATAGAGCGCGTGCGACCTGGGCTCGATCCCCCAGTGACGACACCACTAAAGTTGTTAATAGCATATGCTATGTGCTGTATCTACTATGCGCTCAGCGGTGAAGGAAAACGCATCGAGGATATGTGAAGCCCGTCAACCCGCACTGGAGCCGCGTGGCGGGCCCTTCCCGGCTCCTAAACCCTCTCCGATACTCGTAATTGAGAAGGAAGCCTTTGCCCTGCAGTGGACACTTACAGCCTGCCACTTAACTTTTATCACTTTACTACGACAGTCTTCCAGTTGGTATCATAAGAGTCGACTAGAGCCTTGTAAATTGTGACGTCAGACGCATGGTAGATCAACCATCATAAACACACATAGACACGGTGGCAGCACCGGACGTTCGTTGTTGCACCACCTCTCAAGACCGGTGGGTAGTGCTGCACCGCTTCTTGGGGGTCTGTGGCCAGTGCTCTCATTGAGAGAGGTATTATTATACATTAACAATGAAATATAAACTTAGCTACGATAGTATTCAGGGGATCTGCTGACAGGCTCGAGTTCAATCCCCTACCCGTGGAGGGTACGAAACAATGCCCTTTTTGGAACAGTACAAATGTACGACTTGTATCGCTGACCTGGTCACTAATATTTTATTTATTTATTTATTCTTTATTGTGTCCCTAAAAAAAAAGGAATACAATAGGCGGACTTAATGCCTTTTGGCATTCTCTACGAGTCAACCCTGGGTGAGAAAGAAAACATGTTGGCAGGTTCAAAATAAATAATAAATATAAACTAAATATTAATATTAAATACATAACCCTTATAATATACTTACATACTTACAACATACATAATATACTACATATAATACATACATAAACAAATTAAAAATAGAGAGGAAAATCTCAGATGGTATTTGCCTTCAGATAGTGACGACGGAGCAGGGTTTTGAAACAGTTTTTATTCGGAGCTTTCATGATATCATCGGGGAGAGCGTTCCAAAGAAGAGTTGCTTGTACGGTGAAAGAAGAAGAAAAGAACCCAGTACTATGTTGTGGAACACTGACCTTCAGGCTGTTTGAAGTTCGAGGCACTCGGTTATGACTCGAATAAAGAAAATCCAATAACATCTGTTAATTTGTCCAAAAAAAGCTCCGGGGAAACACGTATCATTTTTGAAACCACCAGATGAAACGACCTAAATGTCTAGACCACCTGAGAACTGAGTTGAATATAAATAAACTGATGAAAAAGAACATCTGATATAATCATACAACATTTACAATTTAACATTTTAACTTTATATTATAACAGCAACCGTAAACATGTTAAAATAAGCGCATTTCAATAAATTAACCAGGTAATTGAAAACTAGTTTTAAACTGGATCTATTCGGTTTTTAGACGTTAATAACCAGCAAACGCCATTATTATGCTATTTATCAATGTCATTGCGAGATTTCTGCTGATCCCGCATTGGCTAAATACTCCCAGTAGCACAGTTAAAACTGTTGCAAGATGTTTTAATAGGTTTATCATATCGGGCTAAACTACTGCTGGATTAATTTAACTTTAAGTCGTACTTTTTTTTTTTTGATACCGTTGCTCACGTACATCTGCAACACCAGACCAGTGCTGCAAGATGGGAGGCAGGACGAGGAGGAGGATTGGGCCTCCGGCTACCTTACTCATCAAACGAATTGCAGTAGCACAGGATATCTCTACTTCAAGCCGGTATTGTGTGAGGCCGTGGTAACTCGGTCGAGCCGGCCCATTCGAGCCAAATCCTTTGCTTGGCTCTACCACGTATAAACATTAATATTTATTGCCATCTATTATAATGCAATGTTGATGAAAATAATTCTGTGTTCCCTACTGATTTGTTATAGATGCATAAGAAAGAGGCTTAAAAAGTACGTGTTATGGTAGATAACACTTCCAATTCCGTTATTTAATCTGTATAAATTAAGAAGAACAGATAAGTTGCTTTCGTTCTCTGCATAAATATATTTTTAGGTAATCTTCATAATAATCTTTAAAAAGAAAGCTAAGGAACATATTCTTAAAAAAATGGCAGAATCATCTCAGTAATACTTTATTTTTATATACATTTAATATTTAATTTATTATTACATTTAAAAATTACAAATGTATGTACGTTCGTGTGTATGTATTTATTATTATATATGTATTTATTATTGTATGCGTATTTAAATATTGCATGTACATATAGATTTACATTTATTATAATTTTTTTTCCTCTCTTTAGTTCTCTCTATTCTATCACCTACACCTACTTCATTTCATCTCTGCATCGTCCAAAGGTTGACTGGTAGAGAATGCTTCTGGCATTAAGTCCGCCTATATACATTTTCATGTATATGAAGTTTAATAAATAAACAAGTACTTTTACAGTTACATTCTTAAATATCACTGTTAATGAAAAGTTTGTGGGCATAATTTTCTTCGTTAATGGAGATGCTGTTACAATTTTGCTTAGTACCAAAATAGAGAGTATAGTAAAAAATAGACAATTTTTTTTAATAAAATCTTACCTAAAGATGTAATGACAAGAAAACAGAAACTGACAAGCATTAAAGGATAACTAGAAATAAGGAAGTTGTACACACTGAACGCACTTAAAGCGCGTTAAAAATATCGTTATACGAAATATTTAAATCGCTGGTAGCGTTAAAGCTGCTGCTCGACCGGGTTAATACCACGACCTGGCAGAATAACGGCGTGAAGTAGAGGCATCTTGTGCTTCCGTTACGTTCGTTCGACCAATGAGGCCCAGTCCCCTCCTCCCCAAACTCCCTATCCCGCCCATCCCCCAAATATCGTTAAAGGCCGGCCACGCATCTGCAGCACCTCTGGTGGTGTTACGCGGGCGACGGTAAACACTTGCCATCAGAACACCAAAAAAAATAATGATCAGATCAATGGATACGTTCAGCATGATTATGGGTGCGCTGTAATCTAATGGACGTAGGGAAATAACGATACAGGCTAACAGGCGCGCAGAATATATTGACTGAAGCGCTAAACTTTCGAAAAAACGCGCTAAGTTACATAATAGGCGTTCAGATCACTGAACGACCCACGGGATGCTGGGCGCGGGATGCACCGGTCAGCTGATCGCTGGCCGCTCGACCCGCTTTTGATTGGTGAATGTAACAAGATACCGCCGTCTCAAGATTACGCTTTCGCTCTCTTAGTTACTACCTACATTGATCTCTACACGTTTTATAATCATTGTCAATATACGAATTGTACTTCTAATACAGTCCACTATTAAGTACTCCAACTATAAGGAAGAAACAAACCCACCCACAGAAATGTGCTTGGATCTGTAGCGGAAGCTGCAAACGGGGCAGTCGGTTGGTAGAACATGATATCCTATGGTTTTATTTGTTATTGACAGTACAGCTTTAATAAAGTGTGGACAATGCAACTATGAAATTAAAATAAATAAATCATTGAACACTTAACAAAATTTCTTTGCATGTAAATTTTGAAAAAAAAATACAGAAATAATGCAATTTTATAATAAACTTACGAAAAACATTGAACCTAAATATAGTCTTTTAATAAGAATAAAATAGAGGAAGCAACAAACACAAAATTAAAGCTACTTATGTGTGTGCTATACAAATAGTCGAATTCTGTAACAATGGAATCATTATTGAACGCCTATCATAATAGAGTAACTAACGTAACTATGGTTACGCGGTGTCACATCTCAGATATGGAATAATTTTCTGGGGAAATTGTAGTAAAAAGGAACACATTTTCAAATCCCAAAAACAGATGCATCAGAGCTATGTGCAAGTTTAAAACGATAGAAATCTGCAAGCCGTATTTTGAAAGAGATAAAATATTGACATTGCCCTCATTGTACATATTTGAAAGTGAAATGTGTGTGAAAAGTAAGTTAGCAATGTTTCCTAAAGCAAATCATAATCGCAGTAGGCATGACGTCTATAGAACATGTTTACGCAAAAGCAACTCAATGCTCATGCGCAAGAGTGCTCTCTGCATGGCATCCAAGATTTATAACAAATTAAATACAAATTTAATTAAGAAAAGATTGCGCAATATATTGACTCGTTAATACATTTTTGTTTGAACAATATTTCTTCTAATTTTATTTATCATTTGACTTCTGTTTTCTAATATTGACACTTTAATATCATTCTATTAATTTCTTGACATTTATTACAAAGTTAAGATTAAATAATGGTACATAGATAATACAAAGAGTAGAATATAGCGAAGCTATATATAATTCTAAAGGCCGGCAGCGCATCTGTAGCTCCTCTGGTGTTGTGGATGTTCGTGGGCCTGATGACGATGATGTTCTTATATATCAAATACAAATCATTTACCAAATACAAACGGCAGTTATCAACTGCACATAACATATTATAGTTTCGACAGTGTTAACGAAAACACATAGACACTCTCTTATTTCCTCCCTCCCGTATCCGATGTAATAATCATCAATAAGATTAGAGAAACTACCTGATGCAGTGTCAGAGACACGGGACGACACAACACAGCCACAAACCTAAAACCAATCATTTCTTAGGCTAACTTAACACATTAGTCAACGATCGCTGTGACAAGCATAATAAAAAAAAAACAAAAAAAATATGTTTTCTCGTTCTAATCTAAGTTGCAATAATTACAGTTGAATGCATTCAGGAACAAAATACCACAGACCACTATTTCCAGGGTAGGTGCAACGTAGATTAGTTTGAGGTTTCACTTAAAGTTCGGCAAACTTTGAAGCTATCAAAGCTGACCGGCCCTGAATTACGTACGGAAGACTAAGCTCCACAGGTCACTGTGCAACGAATCGAAAATCTCATTAATTGGCTTGTCTAACTTTTTTTTTTTTTTTTTAATTTTCATTTGGTCTGTATTTTCCAACCTAACGTTTATCTAATAAATATAGAGCAGTGTGGAGAGATATTGCTACTACTAATATAACAGTTTTATTGTATCCTCTGTTAGACTATTAATATTTAAAGATGATTTATTTTTAGATATATTTTTTTCACGTTGTAGAGCCAAGCGGCGGCTTTTGTTGCTGCTCGAATGTGTCTGTCTCCATCCTCATCCTCCTTCTCATATCCCAAATATCCTCTAAAAGCCTGCAACGCATCTGCAGCACCTCTGGTGTTGCGATAGTAATCACTTACCATCAGATGAATCATTTGCTCGTTTGCTGCCTTTCCCATGAAAAAAAATGATAATAAAAGTAAATTTTAATATTAAAATCGGACGATTCCAAAATTTCGAGAATGATGACCAACGTAATGAGCAACATGTTATTCATTAAGAATAGGTATCATACTGTTGTTTTGGCGATGTAATACATCAAATCTCACAACCTTTTCATAGGATGGGTATCGTAAACTTCATCTAATGTCATATAACATTCATCTAACTTACAAGACTGTCTCATAGCGTCCGATAACGGATTTATCATTTAAAAAAAAGCCAGCCCCAGAAGAGAGATCTATAACGAGAAGCAGTCCCTGAGGTATCTGGTAACAATTTATTTTTTTGTTGGATTGGAGTGACCATCAGATTAACCTGATGGCAAGTAGCTATTTTTAGCCACTTGCCATCAGGTTTTTCATAACCTATCCTATCTTTGTTAATCCTAAATCTCTTCCTTCTTCTTTCACCTTTATCAGCCTGTGTAAGTTCACTGTTCGGTATGGGATTATCCATGAAGGTACCTACAAAAAAATTGGTATGCCATTAACGGAATGGATCTTTCAAATCCTTAATGTAAGAACATGTAATTTTATTTGCAATTCAAAAGATTCAATGACTACACTGCATTCGAAGTCCATTTGACTGCACTAGTTTGTAATTTAAAGTTTGCAAACTTTGATATGAGTTCGCTGTTTGTTCGAAGGCGTTCAGTTTGATTGTTTTGAGTTCTTACTTTATGACAATGTATGTTAGAATATAGAGTAATGTTGCTATACAACATTACTCTATAAGAAAATCTCTATACGCTTTAAGAAAATCTGCTCACCTTTTCTTCTCATGAGTGTCGTGAGTCTCGTCTAGAGGAGAATCTTTGAAAATCGAATGACAGACAGAAAATTAATCATCTTCCTCTTATTTATTTAGTCTCCATTGTGTAGCTCATCAGAATCAAAAGGCGGATATAATGCTAAAATAATTATCGGTCTATCAACCTTAGGGAATGATCGATCATCAAAGACGGTTTTATTTAGATCGGGATGAAATACGAACTAACAGCCCACCTGATGATAAGTGGCAACTACAGACCGTAGACACCTGCAGACAACTCCAATCTAGAAGGTAGAAAAAGGTTACTGATGCTTTGTCATCCCTTCACTGATGCTTTGCCACACCTTTACTGATGCTTTGCCACCCCTTTACTGATACTTTGTCACCCCTGAGGACTGATACAGTATACCGCACAGCTCGTAATGATACTGTCTCCGTGTATCTTTCAAATCGTAACTCGACGCTGAATTAAATGTAATGAAATCTCTTTATTTGACATAAGAAGGAGACAAGGATAACGAAACCTCAGACGGGGAAGAAATGGTCGAAAGAAACCGCAGGTCAACAAATAATACATCATAAAATAAAAAGTAATAAATAGTCTCACAGGCAATTAAAGCATATTCTAAAATTAAATCCTAAAAAAGCATAAAAAATGCGGAATCAGCGTTAAACCAATGAATATTTGACATGTATCATGAACTCCATCGTGTGTTACAAAAAGTTGCTTAATTTTAAAAATTAATGAAGTATCATCAACAAAAATACTATATCATGTTTATCCTCCACTAAATAATGTAAGTAAGAAAAATTAATGGGCCGAGAATCGAGCCCTGTGGAACGCCCAATCCGGAAAAACTTGCAATATTGATTACAATTTTTTGAATAAATTTAAACGCTGTACTTCTTATCATAATGATTGAGTTTCCTGATAAGCGTTTTATGGTGTACACAATCAAAGATCTTGGAGAGATCACAAAAGACACCCAAGGCATCCTGTGAACTTCTTTCAGGCCCCAAATATATGTCGTTGCCGTTGTAGCGCGCACATGTGTCAAAATAGGAGGAAGGGTCAGATTCAGTGTGAGAGACACAGGATACTACACAACACGACCAGGCACGACAATCAATAATTTGTGTTTTTACTCAAATATTGACTCCGGCTGGGATTGAAATCCAAGACCATGCCTAACCACTTAGTAGTATATATTATTTTAATTAAGTAATACGCTAGTGACCTGGGTAAGCTCCTGCATGCCGGCACCGTTGAAATTGTTAATAGCAATTTTGAGTGCTGAATTTACCAAGTGCTCGGCGGTGAAGGAAATAATCCTGAGGAAACCTGCAGCTCTGAGAAATAATTGAAAAAAAATGTTCCGAGGGCAGGTGAAGTCCGCCAACATGCACTGGAGCAGCGTGGCGGACTCTTGCCATATCCAAAATAATGTGAAATATTTGCGAGGAAGCGTTTGCCCAAAATAGGGCTTTTACAAGCAAATACGTTACATAAATGAAACAATCAGTATGCCGCTAATATTTCAACAATATAGTCAATCTCTAGATATTATATAAATAATTCCACCATTTCATGAATCAAGGGGCTCTTTTATTATTAATGGCTGCAATACCTCCCTTTCTCACCTACGCCTTCGTTCTTAATTTCCCGTAGCTAATGCAATGCTTGATATGATCGGGGGATAAATTAAATTGAAAGGACAATGATATTTGTATTTCATAAATACTGATCTTGACCTGGAATTTCAACCATTAAGCCTTAGTTATTTTTTTATGGGAAAGGTTTGCTGCAAACGAGCAAGCGGCTCTGATGGTATGTGATTTCCGACGCCCACGTACATCCGCAACACCAGAGGAGCTACACGTATATCGCTGGTCTTTAACTATATTTGGGAAAGGTGGGCGTGGGCCTCCCACCCCTCCCAAGTAACCTCACTCCACGCAGGTATTCTGTGAGATGTGAGTTGCTTGCTAAAATACGCTTTGAGTGACATTTTCCGTGTGTGAGTTAGGTATATTTTGAGTGACATTCATGTCTTAGTGTATGTCGTATGACGTACCTTACCGCTGTACCATGGGTTCTACTTTCGTTTTCCAAGCCGCAATCAATATTTGCTCAAAAACAAAAATTATCGATTATCTAGTTCGTGTTGTATGATCTCTGATCTTAACGCACATCATTACATTGGATACAGGTAAAGTAAGGTAACGACAAGTGTGTGCTTCTGTGTTTGCACGTACATTAACAGCACTATAATATCTCCTGCGCAGTTGACAACTACCAATAGTATTCGAACGTGGTGGCGACCAAAATCAGCAGGGATTATTTATGGGAAAGGTGGCAAACGAGCAAACGGTTCACCTGATGGTAAGTGATTACCGTCGCCCGCATACATCTGCAACACCGGAAGTGCTGCAAGTGCATTGCTGGCCTTTAAGGGTATTTGGAAGATGGGAGGGGATGGGGGAGGAGGAGTTTGACGGCTCGGTGGCGTAGTGGCTAAGCGTTTAGCTGCGGCGCTGTGGGTCGCGGGTTCGATTCCCGCACGGGACTAGTATTTGAATGGACTAAAAATAATAGTTCCCGGTCTGGGTGTTTGTCCATGTGCAATTCATGTATGTAAACTGCCTCCGCGACACAGGAGAAATTCCTACAGCGGAAGGTAACGTTTATTTAAAAAAAAAAAAAAATAAAAAAAAAAAAAAAATAAGGGTGGGTCTCCGGTTACCTCACTCGCCGAACGGAACGCAGAAGCACAAGATGCCTACGCCGGCCAATTTGAGGAACAGCAAAAGCCGCTGCTTGGTCACTTATGAAGTATCCATCATCATCAATGTATGTCAAATAAACATACGGTAACAATTTAAACATATTCTTATTTATTTCTTACAGTCTAAATTTGAATAAAAATCACAATAACCAACAGGGATACGAGAGATAGAGAGAGAGAGAGAGAGGGATCTCATTTGTCACAAATACAATACATCGAATTGTTTTCAACTTCCTTTGATGGTGGCCGTTCCATTTTCAAATATTATATTTTATGATACAATTACGTGTATTATACGAAAAAAATAAAATTCGACTTAAAATATACGCGGTCTTTGGAATTCCCTTTTCCTGGAATTATTAACCGTATTGAAATATCCTATGATATCTATCTTCATTTCATTGTCCGAATGTTTTCTTTTTTAGCATTATAGCTTGTATTTGAAGTGGTTCACGACAATAGTCGAATGGTGGACTCGAACCTGCGACGTCATGTTTCCCATTAGGCTATTGGCGCTTACAATATTTAGAATCGATATTATTTATAAAGACAGTAAGATTATAACATTGATTAATTATTATTTCTACAACTAATACCGCCTATACTTCAGTCCACTGCTGAACATAGCTCTATAAAAATATATAATAAATAACCGCTAAGAATAAAAAAAAAGGATATAAAGGGTAAAAGGTATTTGTATTTTTAATTATTTTGTAAAGAACATCTATTTTTAAAGTAACATTACTAATATTACTGTTAACATTTCAAATAAGCATTACAGTTTGTTTCTGCAGTGATTCACGACATCGAATGGCGGGTCCTAACATGCCACGTCATGTTCCGTGGTCCGCACCCTGTTTATTTTCGATTAACATTATAATAATATTTTCGTGTAAACATATTGCGCAATCTTTTCTCAAATACATTTGTATTCAATTCCTTTAATTCATTTGGAAGTTTGTTATAAATCTTGGGTGCCATGCAGAGAGCACTCTTGCTCATGAGCATCGAGTTGCTTCTGTGTTCTGAATGTTCTGAAAATGTTCTAAAGATGTCACGCCTACTGCGATTATGACTTGCTTTCGGAAACATTGCTAAGTTATTTTTTACAAACATTGTTAATATTTTATGTCTATATATATATATATATAAGAATATTTGTTACTGTACAACTGAATCTTCCCACAAGGGGAAGTTGATACGTTTTATAGACGCCAAAGAATAATTGGCGAATATAAATATTTGATGAGTAATAAAACGTAAGAGTCAAGTTACTATAGCTGGTATTCCGTCTCGACAAAGGCAAAACTTAGATCAAAGTTCGCGGATGAGAAACTTCAAAGTAGCAATCTCAGTGCACTTCGTCTTCGATAACTTTCTGGTGCTGAATGGTAACAATTATAATATAATTCGATTTTCCCTCAGATTCGCGTTCACACAAATAAATTTAAAATTTTGCATAGATTTGTTTGATTCAAATAACCCCTCAGGGTCCAAACGTCGCTACACGTTTGGAACGAAACTATCATTTACGGATTTTTTTTTATTTTACTCCAACAGCGATTTACAAAAAAATCAATACATCACTTCTAACATTAAACAAGGCCAAATACGGATTACACAAATATATCAAAATTTTACAGAAACATTGTGCTCAACTTGCAATCTCTGGTTTCTGTGTTTGGGTATGTAGGTGTGTGTGGGTGTATGGATGGGTGTGTGTATGTGTGTGTATGGGTGGATGATATGTAATTGCTACTATTAGTTATTTGTCATAATATGTATATGAAATATGAAATATGAATAAATAAATATTAATTGGATCGGTGCATCTCTTTGACTTGACGTTTAAGAACATTTTTAGAAAGATGAAACATATCTAAGCTAGAGTTATATTTGTTGTAAGTTTTATCAATCTTAAAAGCACTCGAAACGTCGAGAACATCAAAACTAAAATTAAACGCTATAAAATCACATCGAAACGTTTTGAAACTATAATTTCATTCCAAAGACTATTTTAGACATTTGTTGGTTGAAGCAAACATTTGGTTACACAACTTAAATAACATAACTTAATAACAGGTGGTGGATTCCAACTCTAAGTCAAACATCAGTGCCAATTACAGTCGTGTTCCGGTTTGAAAGGTATTTTTTTTATATGAAAGGCGGCAAACGAGCAAGCGGTTCACCTGATGGTAAGTGTTTACCGTTGCCCACGTACATCTACAATACCAGAGGTACTGGAGGTGCGTTGCCGGCCTTTAAGGGTATTTGGGAGATGGGCGGGAGGATCAGGAAGGGTATGGGGAGGAGGAGAGGGCCTCCAGTTACCTCGCTCACCGAACGAAACGCAGAAGCACAAGGTGCCTCTACTTCACGTCGGTGTTCTGCGAGGCCGTGGTACCAAACCGGACGAGCCGGCCCTTTCAGGCGGCAGCAAAAGCCGCTGCTTGGCTCTACTACGGTATAGAGAGCCAGTATAATTACGGGCTGTGAGGCGTTCCATCTTAGTGACATCATACGGTGACATACTAGAGCCTCCTTTGATTTAAATTGTTACCATCAGATGGACCGTTAGCTTGCTTTTTTACACTGATCCGATAAGTAAAAACTTTTATAACACTACTTCCAAGTTGTGCAATAGGATAAAGCGCTTGCTCCGACCTATAATTAAACTGTGATGTTCCACCATGAGACGTCAATCGTAAGTATTCAACGGTAATCACTTACCATCACTTGAACACTTTCCCTTCATCTTCTCTCCTATACGTATAATGTGTGTGAATGTCTCGGAACAAAAAAGTTTCTCACGCTACTGATTAGCAGAAGAAATGGATAAGGGGGTGGTACCTGCCCAGACGACTAGAGAGGTAGAGAGGAAGCCTACCAGATGGTATGCTATCGACCCGGTAAACGATATATACGCAAACCTTACTAGCGTAAAGTTGGTATTAGAGCGTAGAGAAAGAATTGAACCGTGGTGACAATCATCATCACCATCACCAGCATTTACCATCAAGCAAGCTGTTTGCTCTCCTGTTTTCCATAAAAACATAAAAAATAAACAAATACTGAGAACAGACAAGCTTGTGATAGCAATTGTTGTTTACAACAAAATCCCTGTTAGTCCCCAAAGTATTCCTTCCAATAGGTTTAAGAAATTTAATAAACAAAGACTTTATAAAAAGGCTTATTATAGTACAAAGGAATATATGTATGTTAATGTTTGTATAAATATAATTGTCACATCGTATTACAAAAAAATAAATAAAAAAAAAGTGACTAAAAAACGGATACCTTTCTCCTCCGTCAGAGGAATGTCCTAACGAAACTTGAAATCCGTCTCTAAGAGGAGACGATGGGCGACAGGTGAGTCCTTCCATATGAAAGAGAATATATTTATGAATGAGAATCATCACATTATCTTGAAGATATGGACAAAAGAATAAAACACATATAACGTGAAGAGTTGACAAAACTAAGTCGTTTGTAATGTTAAACGTATGTTTCTTATGTCGAAGAATAAATTATTTGATTCGTGTGACTTTGAAATCCGTCTCTAGGAGGAGACGATGGGCGACAGGTGAGTCCTTCCATATGAAAAGAATATATTTATGAAAGAGAATCATCACATTATTGTGATAATATGGACAAATGAATAAAACATACATAACGTGAAGAGTTGACAAAAAGCAGCCATCTCTAGATAACACCGGCCCATTACCCGTCTAAGAGCGGGATCTATTTGATGAGGTAGTTATAAACATTACCGCCACAATACCTCGTGTATGACGTGATTTTCATTTATAACGAAAATGTTTTCATCTCTTTTGTGTTCTTGCTTATTAATAAGCAAACATAACTGTAACTGTCATGGTAGCCTAGTACTCTTGCGACGGCGGCGGTGACGGTGACGGTGACGGTGACCACTAAAATTGTTCATAGCGTTTAAATAATGGCTGCTACTTTATTAAATTCGAAAAAATTTTACTATTTTATTTATTATTTCATAACAAGGAAGTCTAAAAAGAGATCAATTTAAATTCCAGATGATGAGTAAAGATAAATTCTAGTTCTAAATCAGCGGGAAATTATTCAACTTTTTACTTGTACTTAGTTTGGAGAAAGACATCGCGAGGAAACCTTCATGTCTGAGAAATAATAATAAATATTTGGAGTCCGCCATTCCGCAAAGGACTGGATCATAGTGGCTGATCTATCCTGCTCCAAAGTCGAAGTTAAGGTCAAAACTTTTGTGGTTCAATTTAAAATCTTATGAACGTCAAATTATACACCAATTCTTAAAACAAGACCTTAGGGACCTAAGGAAAAACGGCTAGAAACTGGGGGATCCTTTTTAAGTCATAATAAACAATCGGAAATCCCAGATTATCATCCCTCTACCAGACATGCTGCCTATAACCGGTCTGCTAATTTATGGTCTGGTATTTTTCGAGATGGCTGTCCCATCATCTGGGATTAGCCAAGGTGGAAAGGTGGTCTAGATAGCTGGTGGTAAATTCTTACACCGATTTAACAGAACAAGGAAGTACCTATTTAGAGAGAAAGCTCGGGAGGTACATTGATTATTAAAATTTTAAAAAATGTTTAAAAACGTCTGAACTCTAAAACGTTTTATCAATTAATGTACAGCGTTCTCGTTTTCTATTTACAATTTCTCGTACTTAAGGTGCAAGCAATTTACACAATGCTAGACTATGACGGAAAATCCGTTGTGAACAGACCAAGTTTATAATTGTTTGTCTTTACAAATATAGGTACAGGACGCAGCTCTAGTTTAACTGCGGTCGCCTGAGGCGAGTTGTAATAAAAGTTACGCGCAAACTGAAATTAAGACAAACGTACGCTACAATGCAAATATTTTTCAACGTCCAATCTGGTCCCATCTACGCAGAATGTAATAAATAAAAGCTGAAGGTAGGCAGAGTTAACTATGAGATCTGGACGTCTAACACCTCAGTTCCCCCGTGACCACGGCTGCTGTAAAGCATCCGAATCGTCGGGAATATAAAAAGAAGATTTGCATAACCTAATACCCTCTTCCCCTTTCCATCACCGAACGACTAGACGCGGCGAGAAGTTCCACCCTTATGTTGTAGACATTCCTCCATTACGCACGAGGCGGTTTGCCTCTTCTTTCTTTGTGCGGACGGCTAAGGTGTGGAACTCTCTGCCGAGGTCGGTTTTTCCGGAGGCCTATAACCTGGACACTTTGGCCTTGAAGATATCAAGGCCAAAGTGAACAGACATCTAGGCAAGCGTGTACCATCCTAGGCCTCATCTTCGCTTTCCATCGGGCAAGATTGAGGTCAAACGCAGGCCCATTTTTTCATAAAAAAAAAAAAATGCGATAAATTCCGTAAATAATGGTTTCATTTCAAATATTTTAAGCGTACTGCACGTATAAAATATGCTCTTTTCAGTAGCACCTTAACAAATGTTTGCAGAACATGATGTTCTAATAATACTCTTTTAGACTAGTTTTATTATTTCCAGATCTTGATATACCATAATTTGTTTCATACATATTATATACACAAATTTTCACGCAATCCTGGGCACTGATTGATAATAAATTTAATATTTTTAAATAGAAGCATCCTGTATAATACTAAACTTGTTTTATGAAATATTTATTTGGATGCCTTGGTGCTTTATGTAAGTAATACTATTAACAAATTCTACTTTCTATTCAAAGTGGATTCGTTTAATTTGAAGTCAAGCAGGAGACCAAAAAGTCCTCCTCGATAGATATAACTTACGTATTGGTGGTCAATTTGAAGTCAAGCAGGAGACCAAAAAGTCCTCCTCGATAGATATAACTTACGTATTGGTGGTCAATTTGAAGTCAAGCAGGAGACCAAAAAGTCCTCCTAGATAGATATAACTTACGTATTGGTAGTCAATTTGAAGTCAAGCAGGAGACCAAAAAGTCCTCCTCGTTAGATATAACTTACGTATTGGTAGTCAATTTGAAGTCAAGCAGGAGACCAAAAAGTCCTCCTAGATAGATATAACTTACGTATTGGTGGTCAATTTGAAGTCAAGCAGGAGACCAAAAAGTCCTCCTCGTTAGATATAACTTACGTATTGGTGGTCAATTTGAAGTCAAGCAGGAGACCAAAAAGTCCTCCTCGATAGATATAACACGTATTGGTAGTCAATTTGAAGTCAAGCAGGAGACCAAAAAGTCCTCCTCGATAGATATAACTTACGTATTGGTGGTCAATTTGAAGTCAAGCAGGAGACCAAAAAGTCCTCCTCGATAGATATAACTTACGTATTGGTAGTCAATTTGAAGTCAAGCAGGAGACCAAAAAGTCCTCCTCGTTAGATATAACTTACGTATTGGTGGTCAATTTGAAGTCAAGCAGGAGACCAAAAAGTCCTCCTCGATAGATATAACTTACGTATTGGTGGTCAATTTGAAGTCAAGCAGGAGACCAAAAAGTCCTCCTCGATAGATATAACTTACGTATTGGTGGTCAATTTGAAGTCAAGCAGGAGACCAAAAAAGTCCTCCTAGATAGATATAACTTACGTATTGGTAGTCGATTTGAAGTCAAGCAGGAGACCGAAAAAGTCCTCCTCGTTAGATATAACTTACGTATTGGTAGTCAATTTGAAGTCAAGCAGGAGACCAAAAAAGTCCTCCTCGATAGATATAACTTACGTATTGGTGGTCAATTTGAAGTCAAGCAGGAGACCAAAAAGTCCTCCTCGATAGATATAACTTACGTATTGGTGGTCAATTTGAAGTCAAGCAGGAGACCAAAAAGTCCTCCTCGTTAGATATAACTTACGTATTGGTGGTCAATTTGAAGTCAAGCAGGAGACCAAAAAGTCCTCCTCGATAGATATAACTTACGTATTGGTAGTCAATTTGAAGTCAAGCAGGAGACCAAAAAGTCCTCCTCGTTAGATATAACTTACGTATTGGTGGTCAATTTGAAGTCAAGCAGGAGACCAAAAAGTCCTCCTCGATAGATATAACTTACGTATTGGTGGTCAATTTGAAGTCAAGCAGGAGACCAAAAAGTCCTCCTCGATAGATATAACTTACGTATTGGTAGTCAATTTGAAGTCAAGCAGGAGACCAAAAAGTCCTCCTCGATAGATATAACTTACGTATTGGTGGTCAATTTGAAGTCAAGCAGGAGACCAAAAAGTCCTCCTCGTTAGATATAACTTACGTATTGGTGGTCAATTTGAAGTCAAGCAGGAGACCAAAAAGTCCTCCTAGATAGATATAACTTACGTATTGGTGGTCAATTTGAAGTCAAGCAGGAGACCGAAAAAGTCCTCCTCGTTAGATATAACTTACGTATTGGTAGTCAATTTGAAGTCAAGCAGGAGACCAAAAAAGTCCTCCTCGATAGATATAACTTACGTATTGGTAGTCAATTTGAAGTCAAGCAGGAGACCAAAAAAGTCCTCCTCGATAGATATAACTTACGTATTGGTAGTCGATTTGAAGTCAAGCAGAAGACCAAAAAAGTCTTCCTAGATAGATATAACTTACGTATTGGTAGTCAATTTGAAGTCAAGCAGGAGACCAAAAAAGTCATCCTAGATCGATACAACTAACGCATTGGTGATCAATTTGAAGTCAAGCAGGAGACCAAAAAAGTCATCTTAGATCGATACAACTAACGCATTGGTGATCAATTTGAAGTCAAGCAGGAGACCAAAAAAGTCTTCCTAGATAGATATAACTTACGTATTGGTAGTCAATTTGAAGTCAAGCAGGAGACCAAAAAGTCCTCCTCGATAGATATAACTTACGTATTGGTGGTCAATTTGAAGTCAAGCAGGAGACCAAAAAGTCCTCCTAGATAGATATAACTTACGTATTGGTGGTCAATTTGAAGTCAAGCAGGAGACCAAAAAGTCCTCCTCGATAGATATAACACGTATTGGTAGTCAATTTGAAGTCAAGCAGGAGACCAAAAAAGTCCTCCTAGATAGATGTAACTTACGTATTGGTAGTCAATTTGAAGTCAAGCAGGAGACCGAAAAAGTCCTCCTCGTTAGATATAACTTACGTATTGGTAGTCAATTTGAAGTCAAGCAGGAGACCAAAAAGTCCTCCCAGACAGATAGAACTAACGCATTGGTGATCAATTTGAAGTCAGGCAGGAGACCAAAAAAGTCCTCCTAGATAGATATAACTTACGTATTGGTAGTCGATTTGAAGTCAAGCAGGAGACCGAAAAAGTCCTCCTCGATAGATATAACTTACGTATTGGTAGTCAATTTGAAGTCAAGCAGGAGACCAAAAAAGTCCTCCTCGATAGATATAACTTACGTATTGGTAGTCAATTTGAAGTCAAGCAGGAGACCAAAAAAGTCCTCCTCGATAGATATAACTTACGTATTGGTAGTCAATTTGAAGTCAAGCAGGAGACCAAAAAAGTCCTCCTAGATAGATGTAACTTACGTATTGGTAGTCAATTTGAAGTCAAGCAGGAGACCGAAAAAGTCCTCCTCGTTAGATATAACTTACGTATTGGTAGTCAATTTGAAGTCAAGCAGGAGACCAAAAAAGTCCTCCTCGATAGATATAACTTACGTATTGGTAGTCAATTTGAAGTCAAGCAGGAGACCAAAAAGTCCTCCTAGATAGATATAACTTACGTATTGGTGGTCAATTTGAAGTCAAGCAGGAGACCAAAAAGTCCTCCTCGTTAGATATAACTTACGTATTGGTGGTCAATTTGAAGTCAAGCAGGAGACCAAAAAGTCCTCCTAGATAGATATAACTTACGTATTGGTAGTCAATTTGAAGTCAAGCAGGAGACCAAAAAGTCCTCCTCGATAGATATAACACGTATTGGTAGTCAATTTGAAGTCAAGCAGGAGACCAAAAAGTCTTCCTCGATAGATATAACTTACGTATTGGTAGTCAATTTGAAATCGAGCAGGAGACCAAAAAGTCCTCCTAGATAGATATAACTTACGTATTGGTAGTCAATTTGAAGTCACAGGAGACCAAAAAGTCCTACTGATAGATATAACTTACGTATTGGTGGTCAATTTGAAGTCACAGGAGACCAAAAAGTCCTCCTCGATAGATATAACTTACGTATTGGTAGTCGATTTGAAGTCAAGCAGAAGACCAAAAAAGTCTTCCTAGATAGATATAACTTACGTATTGGTAGTCAATTTGAAGTCAAGCAGGAGACCAAAAAGTCTTCCTAGATAGACACAACTGTGTTAGTTGTGTCATTGCTGATCAATTTGAAATCGAGCAGGAGACCAAAAAGTCCTCTCGATAGATATAACTTACGTATTGGTGGTCAATTTGAAGTCAAGCAGGAGACCAAAAAAGTCATCTTAGATCGATACAACTAACGCATTGGTGATCAATTTGAAGTCAAGCAGGAGACCAAAAAAGTCTTCCTAGATAGACACAACTGTGTTAGTTGTGTCATTGCTGATCAATTTGAAATCGAGCAGGAGAATCATTATAATATACACCGCTGTGTATCTAAATCATTTAATATTTAATCAGTTATTGAACTAAATTAGGAACATTTCGAATTTTTCATCAATACATCCGATCGTGTTAACGTCCGATCGAACATCGCAAAATTAGTGAAGAGCCCATGACCATTGGAACGTGAAATCTCATTAATTTTCCGGTTAATTATTTCCTTTTGAAAATAGCTTCAATGCTTTGACTATTATTGATTTGCTCCTTTTACTGCACACGTTTATACATTTTTATGATTAGAATAAACAAAGCATTGTGAAAACTTCAAAGACATTGAAGTATTTATTCTAGTTGGTAAATCCGAAATCTTTTTACTTTCCCTTATATTTGTTTTTAATTAGTAATAAAATATAAATAGAAAGTAGAAATATACCTTTATTAACCTTACCATCGTGTAAATTCTACACGACATAGGCTCCAATAAGGCCATTGATTGCATAATTACTTCGTGCACCAGGATCCTAGGAGGTCACTGTAGCAATGAACCAAGAACACAATTGATCGGTAGTCTATTGCTCGACATTTATTCATAAAATCTTAGTTGAACTTATGCATTATAAACCAGTCAAACTATATCGCGATATAAATAGGTACAGCGACATCTACTGTTACAATATATATTATAAGTTGTGGTCATTAACAAACTTATTTACGTTTCAACGTTATACAGCCATAATCTCGGACTCTTCAATCGGATTAACGATCCCAGTACCAGACACCTAGCGCCATAGACGATGCTGCTCGTCGATGGTCTACTTAAATTTGGTATGGTTTTTTTCCAGATGGTTATCCTCCATTTTTATTTGCAATATTTACGGCTTAACCCTTAGTCTCCCCTTACGACACCCTCGGGAAGGAAGGATGGTGGCAGATTCTTACGTCAATGCGACACAGACCTTTTGCTTTCAGACCTTTTTAGTGTTTATGAAAACGTTGTTCTCTCGACCATCTGGTGGCGGACAATCAATCCAAGCTTGCCAAACTAAAATCTCACTGTACGTCTCACGAGGATCCGATTACTTCGCATGTTGAGAATGTGCAAACCATCCGCGAAAAGTATGCAAGCTTACGCTTCCTTGCAGTCTACGTTAAGCATTTGCTTCAAACGGGTTAATGTTACGTTTTTGGGACTTGGTAGAGCCAAGCGGCGGCTGTTGCTGCTACTCGAATAGGACGGCTCGACCGGGCACCATTGCCTCGCAGAATACCGGCGTGGAGTAGAGGCATCTTGTGCTTCTGCGTTAGGTTCGGTGAGTGAGGTAACCGGAGGCCCCACTCCCCCTACCCATCTCCCAAATATCCTTAAAGGCCGGCAACGCACCAAAGATGCTGCAGGTGCATGTGAACGACGGTAATCACTCACCATCAGGTGAACCGCTTGCTCGTTTGCCGCCTTACCCATATAAAAAGGTAATCAGAAATATTAACTCCCTAACCCTTTACAGAAATTTATATCACTAATTAAAACTAAAACCAGTTTCAACCGCTATCATCCGATATTAGACGTGAATCATGAGATCAGCCCTTTTACAGCCATCCATCAATGTCTATTCACAGCAAAGTTAGTGCCGAACACAATTTAGTTAAATGTTCTCAAACTCGTTTAGCCGATGGTTATCCGTTCGATTTTAATAACAAATTAAAAACTGCCTTAATTTCCTTATCTAATATCAAATTACATTTCAAATCGCTGCATAGCGACGGAGACAGATCTTCATCTTTCATACCCGTTAATAGTCCTCCTATCACCACGCTTGACGGGCTGGTTAGCGAATGCAGAGCCGGTCGCCTCAGACCTTAAACACTGCTGCCAGTCACAGGTCTTTAAAGAAGGAATAAAATAATTTGCACAATATTATTATATAATACCTTTTCGTTGTCTTTTTTCTCATGGAGAATTATGCAAAGTATTTTCTTTAACATGTTTAAAATAATGTATTTCCGTAAAAAAACGTTTTGCTACACTTGCTTCTATTTACTACTTTCGGTCTTGCAATTTTATGACGGTTAAACTAAGGTTTCTCATGGCTTTACTTTAGTCGACTCTTATACAGCCAATACCCTAATGGGTTAGGGAACGAACTACGAAACATGACGTGGTATGTTCAGACCCGCCATTCGACTATTGTCGTGAACCACTCCAGATACGAGTTGTAATGCTTAGTTGGAGGGTTAACAGGAATATCAGTAATGTTACTTAAAAATACCATTGCTAATATTCTTTAAAGCTACTATAAATTTCTTTTTCGATGGTGGAATAACAAAATAGGAAATAGTGACCATTTTTCTGTAACAAAGTATACACGAGCTGAACTATCATAAAATTACCATTTATAACCATCACACTGAACAACTTTGTGACAAGTGGAAACTTAGATCAAAGTTAAAGAAGTTCCATCGCAATGGTAACTGGGTTCGTCTGTTGAGACTTTGTGCTCTCTGGTAAGTAACAATCTGTATTAAAATTTAACTTTGAATCAAACTTACCTTACCTTAACGGATTGTAAGTACACTGTGAGACATAGTCCTCTCTGAAGGAGGATTTGCCATAATCTTCCCGCTCGGCAAGGGGATTGGTGAACGCCGTACCATATACCTTCACACCTCAGACGTTGTTGCCCAACATCGGTCCGCTTAACTTTGATCAGGGATTTTTCGAGACAGTTATCCCGCCATCAGTCGATAGTCATTGAGAATTTCAAAAGGCTTTTCCCTTAGTTGCCTCTTACAACTACCACGAGAAGAAAGGGGGTGATAGATTCCGATATTAACTTCATTCGAACAACTGATACGTATGTTTTATATCATTGTGTATAAGTAACACACGCCTGTCGGATGTAGGCAGCGATTACGGATTTCATTTAGCACGACCAGCCCACTATTCACTTCTCCGGGGGATGTCTCTGATTGTTTGTTCCCGGAGATGGCTATGAGATTTTCAAGACTTTTCTCTTAGTCATCTCTTACAATCACGGGAAGACAGATATTTTATTTTATAAGATATGCGCCAAACGAGCATCTAATTTTACTTTAATCAACAGATTAAAGTTTCTGCGTTTACTCAAGCGCCAGGTGCTTGCTTTTAGTTTGTTTTATTGATGGTTGATGCATCAAGTTTACTGGACGTCTTAGGCTCTATATCTGCTATTGGTCCACCTCGAACCACTTCCGTTTTTTGTATACGGTTAAAATTCCTTAAGTATTCCATATGGCAGGGAAAAGTACGAATTATTTGAAACTTTCACCAATTTTCGCTTTTTCTTTTCGTGGAGGAAGGGTACCACCAGTCACCGAAGGCACTGATCGGTTATTTCGGGATCCACAAATAAGTTGTTGAACCGACTAAACCCCCCCCCCCCCACAGTAGATAGAGATCACTGTTGACCCGGTGACCTTGACAGCTTCGGCGAAAGAGACTATGCAAGTAGGAACTTTCACCGACTAGAGGACCTCGGTTTTTCATCACCCTCATAACGGCGGGGTCGTTTGATTTCTAACTTTGATACTACAAATGGAATTACTATAGAGAGCAATTGTCAATATTTAATACTCTACTTCAAGGCGAAGTAGTACACTACTTCTACTAAATATATGAGGCGAGTGTAAATGGTAGAGTCGGGAGAGGAAGACCTAGGCGAACATTTCACGATCAAATCGGAGATGTACGAGTACTCTAAACCAACGAGCATGCATGCGACAATGTAGTGACACAAATTGAGAAAGGGATGCTGAGCTGGTTTGGACATGTGAAGAGGATGAATGAAAGTAGGTTGACGAAACAAATATATGAGGCGAGTGTAAAAGGTAGAGTCGGGAGAGGAAGACCTAGGCGAACAATTCACGATCAAATCGGAGACGTTCTGGAAAAAAGGCCAGGTCGAGAGTACTCTAAACCAACGAACATGCATGCGAAGATTGATGAAAGTGGGAGTAGCGAAAGACGTATGTCAGGACCGTAGCAAGTGGAAGAAGATTGTCTCTGCCTACCCCGTTGGGAACTGACTATATACATACATACTACTTCGCGAAAATACTATTGCTAATATTCTTTAAAGCTACTATAAATTTCTTTTCGATGGTGGAATAACAAAATAGGAAATAGTGACCATTTTCTGTAACAAAGTATACACGAGCTGAACTATCATAAAATTACCATTTATAACCATCACACTGAACAACTTTGTGACAAGTGGAAACTTAGATCAAAGTTAAAGAAGTTCCATCGCAATGGTAACTGGGTTCGTCTGTTGAGACTTTGTGCTCTCTGGTAAGTAACAATCTGTATTAAAATTTAACTTTGAATCAAACTTACCTTACCTTAACGGATTGTAAGTACACTGTGAGACATAGTCCTCTCTGAAGGAGGATTTGCCATAATCTTCCCGCTCGGCAAGGGGATTGGTGAACGCCGCACCATATACCTTCACACCTCAGACGTTGTTGCCCAACATCGGTCCGCTTAACTTTGATCAGGGATTTTTCGAGACAGTTATCCCGCCATCAGTCGATAGTCATTGAGAATTTCAAAAGGCTTTTCCCTTAGTTGCCTCTTACAACTACCACGAGAAGAAAGGGGGTGATAGATTCCGATATTAACTTCATTCGAACAACTGATACGTATGTTTTATATCATTGTGTATAAGTAACACACGCCTGTCGGATGTAGGCAGCGATTACGGATTTCATTTAGCACGACCAGCCCACTATTCACTTCTCCGGGGGATGTCTCTGATTGTTTGTTCCCGGAGATGGCTATGAGATTTTCAAGACTTTTCTCTTAGTCATCTCTTACAATCACGGGAAGACAGATATTTTATTTTATAAGATATGCGCCAAACGAGCATCTAATTTTTACTTTAATCAACAGATTAAAGTTTCTGCGTTTACTCAAGCGCCAGGTGCTTGCTTTTAGTTTGTTTTATTGATGGTTGATGCATCAAGTTTACTGGACGTCTTAGGCTCTATATCTGCTATTGGTCCACCTCGAACCACTTCCGTTTTTTGTATACGGTTAAAATTCCTTAAGTATTCCATATGGCAGGGAAAAGTACGAATTATTTGAAACTTTCACCAATTTTCGCTTTTTCTTTTCGTGGAGGAAGGGTACCACCAGTCACCGAAGGCACTGATCGGTTATTTCGGGATCCACAAATAAGTTGTTGAACCGACTAAACCCCCCCCCCCCCACAGTAGATAGAGATCACTGTTGACCCGGTGACCTTGACAGCTTCGGCGAAAGAGACTATGCAAGTAGGAACTTTCACCGACTAGAGGACCTCGGTTTTTCATCACCCTCATAACGGCGGGGTCGTTTGATTTCTAACTTTGATACTACAAATGGAATTACTATAGAGAGCAATTGTCAATATTTAATACTCTACTTCAAGGCGAAGTAGTACACTACTTCTACTAAATATATGAGGCGAGTGTAAATGGTAGAGTCGGGAGAGGAAGACCTAGGCGAACATTTCACGATCAAATCGGAGATGTACGAGTACTCTAAACCAACGAGCATGCATGCGACAATGTAGTGACACAAATTGAGAAAGGGATGCTGAGCTGGTTTGGACATGTGAAGAGGATGAATGAAAGTAGGTTGACGAAACAAATATATGAGGCGAGTGTAAAAGGTAGAGTCGGGAGAGGAAGACCTAGGCGAACAATTCACGATCAAATCGGAGACGTTCTGGAAAAAAGGCCAGGTCGAGAGTACTCTAAACCAACGAACATGCATGCGAAGATTGATGAAAGTGGATGAAGCGAAAGACGTATGTCAGGACCGTTGCGAGTGTAAGAAGATTGTCTCTGCCTACACCGTTGTGAACAAGGCGTGAATATATATATACCTACATATCTGTTTAAAGTAAAAGAAGTAAAATAAGTGCCCACTAATGGGCAAAGGCCTCTTTCTCAAATACGAGTATCTGAGAGGGTGGACCCCCCAAGATGCTCTAGTGCGGATTCTTCTTCGGCGGCTTCACAAATCCTTGTAATAATACTTTTCATTATTTCTCAGAAATGCAGGTTTCCTCGCGATGTTTTCTTTCGCCGACGAGCACGTGGCAAATACAGCAATTATAATTGCTAATAATAATTTTAATAGTGCTGGCTACTGGATCGTACCCAGGACACTCGCCCACTTTAAAATTAAAGTAACCTCCCCCCTGTCTGCTTTATATCTATATCTGTTTAATATTTAGTAGTCTGTCTGTATCGAACACCCGACTTCTTTACGGTGCGGCGTATTACAAATGTTTTTTTTTTATTAATGGATTGGTATGTAAACCAAGCTCATGGTCAAGTGCAAACAACTCCAATTGAAGAAGGTGAAAGATGCGTTGTGACCCCTGAGTACTTACGTGGAACGCTTCACAGCACGTGTATTCGTGCCCGTGTATTGTACTGGCATTCTGTACAAAAAGTTTCTTGCGCTACTGTTTAGCACCAACTATCTAGTAAAATTTTATTTATATTCCCGAACATGGATTCTTATTTGATCTCCTACACCAGCGATTCCCAAGAGTCGATATCGGTTTCCCAGGGGTCCACGTAAACCAAAAGTGATCTTGCGGGTCGACGAGGTTTTAAAATC
This sequence comes from Bhutanitis thaidina, assembly GCA_029286595.1. NCBI lineage: Eukaryota > Metazoa > Arthropoda > Insecta > Lepidoptera > Papilionidae > Bhutanitis > Bhutanitis thaidina. The sequence goes on along the minus strand of JAGSMS010000007.1, from coordinate 1,373,484 downwards.
GCCCCACATTAATTAACACAAGTGTCGACTCGTCCGCGCGCTCTAATTAGACATCACACTGTGCACTCAAAAATACTCATTTATTGACAATCACAGAAAACAATACATAAACATTCGAAAGGTGAAACCATATCGTGTACTACATTATGACTAGTGCCATCTAGTTTGACGATATAAACTATATTTTGCTATATTATCTTACATAATTATTTACAGATTAAACATCCCGCCCACCAAAGAACTCCGTTCTTTCTTTTTACATTATTAAGAACACAATAATCTATACCAAAATACATTTTAAGATAACACATAACAACACTCTATTTAGAATAACTCAACTCATTAAAATATATTCAAAAAGAAATGACATTCAGCCGCCCACCGTAATGGCTTATTTTAAGAAACATAAGACGGGAAGGTTTAGCAACACAATTTTTATACATAAAAGAAATTAAAGCAAATTATATCACTTTCTTAAGAAAACAAACCATAACTCATTATCTACACAGCTTAAAGGCAAACAAAAAATACTTATTATTTCAACAGAATTAATAAAACTCTAACTCTCTGAGTTAGATAACAAACAAAGCTTGTTACATGGTCTTTTGCACGTTCCATTTTTTGTTTTTAACGTTACTACACGCGTAATACCATCCGTTCCTGGATGCTTTTCAATTACTCTGGCCAATAACCATTTCGCAGGTGGCATATTTTGATCTCTTATAACTACAATATCATCAATCTCTGGCTCAGCTCTTTTAGTTGTCCATTTATACCTTTGATTTAAGTTCACCAAATATTCCTCAGACCATTTACGCCAGAAATCATTAACCATCTTCTGTGTTAATTTCCACCTCTGAAGGCCTGAAACTCTTGTCGACTCTGCGTAATTCTCATCTGGAATTGTTACTAGCGGCTCTCCAACTAAAAATGTCCTGGTGTCAGCGGTAACGGATCATCTGGATTATCGCTTAAACAAGATATTGGACGCGAATTCAAACAAACTTCTATTTGAGCAAGAACTGTTGAAAGCTCTTCGAAAGTAAGTGTAGAAACTCCAATTACTCTTTTCAAGTGAGTCTTTGTGGATCGCACAGCAGCTTCCCAGAGACCTCCGAAGTTCGGTGCTTGAGGCGGTATGAAGTGCCACGAGGTACCTTCATTTGCCAACAATTGAACGATTTCACTATGTTGCTTCGATCTAGCTTGTACTAACATATCTCGCAATTCTTTTTCAGCTCCTATAAAGTTAGTTCCGTTATCGGAGTATAAATGTTGACAATGTCCTCTTCTGGACACGAACCTTCGAAACGCAGCAATAAATCCTGCTGTAGTCAAATCCGACACGGCTTCTAAATGTATCGCCCGTGTGACCATACAAATGAAAACACAAATGTATCCTTTGTACGATCTTGAACCTCTGCCTGGTGAAAAACGAACATTTATATGACCGGTGAAATCTACCCCAGAAGATCGAAAGGTCTTTTCTGGTGTCACTCTTGCCTTTGGAAGTTGTCCCATAAGTTGATTGTTGTTTTTGGCGAGAATACCTCGCGCAAGATACACATTCTCTGTAACACTTTTTAACACGCTCTATAGCACGAATGATCCAATACTTGGCTCTTAAAAATTTAACATGAGCTGTGGTCCGCCATGTAAGGTTTTGTGATGGGCATTCAAAACTATTAATTTAGTGATATGACTTTCACTAGGTATAATTATGGGATGTTTCTTATCGAAACCTTCTTGGCTTTGGGTTATTCGGCCACCTACTTTCATAATTCCATTTCCGTCTAGAAATGGAGAAAGTGTATGAAGTGAGCTTCGCTTAATGATATAGCCTTGAGATTTTAGTTGCTTTATTTCATCCTCATAATACATCTCTTGACTTCCTTTACACATATTTGTAAAACTCTTTCCATCTCATCTGTAGTTACAATTTTATTAATCATCCTTTTCATTTTGGTAATTTCAGTTGAAGAAACTTTCTACAATAAGACAAAACTCTTAATAATTTTAATAAGTTAGAGAATTTTGTCCATATGAATTCCTCTTTGATTTGAAATGTAGCAGATAAAATCTTTAAGGTTCTCTCTTCTTGATTTGTTACAAAGTTCTGCTCAACTTTGTACTCGTTCAGTTGCCAAAGGAAGTCAGGTCCATTCCACCACAAATTGTGATTCGTCAGTTCAGAGATAGTCATACCTCTTGAGGCACAATCTGCGGGATTTTGACTTGAGCCAACATGATTCCATTGCTCACTATCTAATATGGTCAAAATCTCAGATAATCTGTTACTCACGAATGTTGTCCATCGGCTGGGTTCTCCTCTCAACCAAGCAAGTACTACAGTTGAATCTGACCATGCAAAGAGATTCTCTTTGGGAACGTGTAGTATTTGTGATACTTCATTAATCAGCCTGGCGGCCAGCATAGCAGCACAGAGTTCCATTCTTGGAATTGATATTTCCTTCTCAATAGGAGCAACCTTCGTTTTTGCAGTCACTAATCTCACATGAACACCCTCGATATTTTTACTTTTCAGATATACTGCCGCAGCATATGCCCTTTGTGATGCGTCGGCGAAAACATGTAATTCCAACGAAGCGTTTTTCTTTGTGTTTAACCATCGTGGAATTACAATATTATTCACCTCGTGTAACACAGTCCTAAATTTAAGCCACTCAGATTGTAGCTCAGGCGTGACTTGATCGTCCCAATCTAAACCAGACTTCCACAATTGGCGACAATAATCGTTGGAGCTATCCAACCCATGGGATCGTAAAGCCGAGCGATTTCTGACAAAATCTTGCGTTTTGTAACTGATTTATCTAATTCTGGTATCTTGTAAGTATACGGAAAACTATCAGATGTTTTATTCCATGCAATTCCTAACACTTTCACTATGTTGTTTGACTTAAAAACGAATGATTGATTAGTACTCAGATGCTCCTTATCAATATGATCCAACAATTTTTGACTATTGCTGCACCATTTCTGGAGTTGAAATCCGCCAGCATTCATTAGCTTATTCATTTCTTCATAAATTTCTGTAGCTTCTGTCTCGGTCTCGCAACCCGTTCATAAGTCATCCATATAATAATCTTCTAGTGTAATCTTAGATGCTAGAATATATTTGAATTGCTCGTCCTTTGCCACTTGTTGGAGCGATTTCAAGCAGTCCCAAACGTAAGCCTCAAAAGTCTAAAATATTCAATAGGTTGACCAGGATTTTTTCGCCATACAATTCTTTGAAAATCGGTATCCTGATCATTTACAAGAACTTGTCGATACATTTGCTTCAGATCTGCGACAATGCAGTATCGATGAATTCTCCACCTCATTAAAATGTGTCTTAAGTCCTGTTATAGTTTTGGACCTACTAGTAATGTGTCATTTAAGGATATGTTGTTCATACCTTTACACGACGCATCAAAACTACTCTCACCTTAGTTGTTTCTTTATCTTCCTCACTATTGCGTGGTGAGGAAGATAAACTGCGCAAGAACTTTCAACTTCCTTACTTTCTACTATCTTCTCCATGTGATTTTGCTCTATGTAATCCTCTAGAATATCTGTGTATCGTTCTTTTAAAGATTGGTTTTTCTTCAGTTTTCTTTCTAATAATTGATACCTTCTTAAAGCTATCTCCTTGGACTTTCCATACCTACATTCTGGATCTGAATGTTTGAATGGTAATCTCACTATATATCGCCCTTCATTGTTTCTCGTCGTAGTTTTCTCATAAATTTCCTTCTTGTAAGCTTCCTTCCTATCAAGTCAGGCTCCTTTCTATCTCCCAAAATTGCTTGAGGAGTTGATCTTCTTTAACTTGAAGGTGTAAATTTATGACCCTAGGATTACATAACTCTTGAGGAGTTACTCTTCCGGATAGGATCCATCCAAGTTGGGTCTTTTGTGCAATTGGTCCAAATCGCGATGGATGTCTTAGAAGACCGTCTAGCATGATCTCACTGTGAATGTCTACTCCCAAAATCATGTCAATTCTACCAGGTTGACCATATTTAGGGTCAGCAAGATGTGTTATTAACTTCAGGCCAGTCCATGATGGACGTTTTACTCGATGGAAGAAATGATGTTAGTGAACTTAAAACAAAGGCGTTGACTCTAATACAAAACTCAGAATTATATAACGATTCAAGATCAAACATAACCATACTCTTTGTTCTAGCTTGACCATTACCTACCCCAGATACTAAACCATTTACAGGAATGCGTTTCAGACCTAATGATTGCACAGTGCTTTCACTAACAAATGAGGCCTCAGAGCCCTGATCAACTAACACACGCGCTATTTGTGAGTAGCCATTTGTTGATTTGGCCTTAACTAAAGCTGTAGCCAATAACACCTCAGATTGGTGTTCCTCTTTTGCAAAATGAGCTACTATGGGTTTCTCGCAACTCGTCTCTGGAGTCAAAGATTTCTCATAAGTTCTTGTTGGAGTACTTGATTCTGGTTGTTGACCTCTCTCGAAGTGTAGTAGAGTGTGATGTCTCCTGCCACATCGGCGACAGCATGTCGCTTGATGACAACCTCTAACATTATGATTAGGTGACAAACAATTGAAACAGTGTCCTTTGGATTGTATAAATTCAGACCTCTTCAGGGACATACTGCCAAACTGCTTGCATTGATACAACAAATGTTGTTTCGAACAAAACGCGCAGACTTTACTCTTTTCTCTGTTCTCCTCTTATAAAGTTGAGTGAAATAACTTTTGCTTAGATAATTGCTTTGTGGTATTCATTTGAATCAATTTCATATTGCCTTTAGAACTATCCAACATTTCTAAAGTTCGGAACCTCATCTCTAAAAACTTCACTAGTTGATCACAAGTAGGAAGATCGTCTGTCTCAAAATGACAAACTTCTGTCTCCCACTGTCTTCGAGACTCATAATCAAGTTTGGATACAACAAGATAATTTATTAGTACATCCCAATAATCAACATTTATGCCTAAATTCTTTAGAGATTTAATACAGGAAGATGTTATATCAAGGATTTGTTTGATTGCTAATGCAGACTCGTTGTAAATACTCTTCTGGGAAAACAAGCGTCTCAAAATCTCGTTGGAATTATAACGTTTGTTGTTGTATCTCTTTATTAATTTGCTCCAAGCTTCTTCATAGTTATTTTCCGTTGTAGACAAGTTTTTAAGAGATTCTCTGGTTCACCCGTCAAGCTGCTCTTCAAGTAATGTAACTTTTGAACGGCACTCAAGTTATGATTTTCATCAGTGATAAGAACATGTCATAAAACGTTTGCCAGTCTTCATAAACTCCAGAGAATGTCGGCAACTGAATCCTAGGTAATTTGACTTTTGATGTAGATGATGTTGCTGGACTGCATTTTGTGGGAGACACGTTTCTATATTCAAAATCCTCCTTCAACTGAGCCTTATATGTATAATAATTTTCTTCTGTTGTTTCATACATATCACTCGAGAAATAAGATAACTTCGATCTATCACTTCCTTTTGCTAGGGTTATAATTTCAAAGTGATTACTCGTAAACCTTTTCCATAACGTTTCTAAATTTTCAGATCTAACTTCAATATAAGACTTCGTTACTCTTTCTTTAGGTGACTTTTTATAATTGTTATAATTTCTATTTATTTGATCAAATAGCTCTTCTTGCTTAGTTAATAAGTTATCCATTTTAACGGATGTCTTTTCTGTTAAAATAGATAATAAAATTATGTTTTAAATAAAGTCACTACGGCTAGAGACTATCTTTGATAAACTAAGAGGAACGGAGATTAAGTCTCAATTAACAACACTCTTCTCACTGACAAAGTTAATTTTTCACAAAATTTTCTAAGTCCAGCCGTCTAGCACAACAAAATACATCCAGTCTATTTTCACAGTACTTACGGTTCATTATTTTTCTAAGTCCGTAAACACCTTATATGTCACTGTCACTATTTCACTTCACAATTTTCTAAGCTAGCACTTTTTTCACTGTCACTAGTACACAACTCACTACTTCCCTGGTTTCGGCACCAGATGTCGACTCGTCCGCTCGCTCTAATTAGACATCACACTGTGCACTCAAAAATACTCATTTATTGACAATCACAGAAAACAATACATAAACATTCGAAAGGTGAAACCATATCGTGTACTACATTATGACTAGTGCCATCTAGTTTGACGATATAAACTATATTTTGCTATATTATCTTACATAATTATTTACAGATTAAACACAAGTTCTAATTGGAAACTTTCAAGGTACTGTATAAGTTGTGTTACGTGTACCAACTTGTTAGGAGAATGATTAATGTTTTAGTAGGAAGTATCATCGTTGTACTTTAAAAAAAAAAATGTACGTAATTTGTATTAATTATTATTAATTACACTTGATATTTACTGAATTTTACGTCCATTTATTTTTAAATTTTGATGAGATAATTAAATCAAGTAATTGGTAAGTATTTTGTATCAAAAGGATTTTTTAAAGTAATTTGGCTATGGGGGTCTGAGGTATCAGTTCATTTTGGAAGAGGGGTCTCTTGTCTTTTAGCTGAAGTTAAAGTAAATAATTATTACCTATTACCTGGGCTGCGTTCGGGAAACTGCGTCATATCTTCTCGTCGAGTATACCGCAAAGCCTCAAGACCAAAGTATACAACCAGTGCGTGTTGCCAGTGATGGCATACGGATCCGAGACTTGGTCCTTCACTGCAGCCCGTATGAGGAAGCTCAAAGTTGCTCAGCGCGCTATGGAAAGGGCTATGCTCGGTGTTTCTCTGCATGATAGAGTCCGCAACGATGATATCCGCAGCAGAACTAAGGTAACCGACATAGTCGTAAAGATCAGCAAGCTGAAGTGGTAATGGGCCGACCACATAGCTCGCAGAACTGACAACCGTTGGGGAAAAAAGGTTCTCGAGTGGCAGCCACGTACAGGCAAACGCAGTGTAGGACGACTCCCCACAAGATGGAGTGACGACCTGCGCAGTGTTGCGGGAAGTCGATGGATGCAGGTGGCGCAGGACCGAGCTTCGTGGCAATCTTTGGGGGAGGCCTATGTTCAGCAGTGGACTTCTGATAGCCTGAAATGATGATGATGATGACCACCGGAATATTTAGTAATGGACATTTATTTGGACACAGATTGGCCCTTTACTTTTTAGAACCGTATCTATAATAAAATGTTTAATTAAATCAAAACAAAATACGTTAATATACGACATTATAATTACAAAGCTCGGAGTCAATTCATTAGCTTAAATTTCTGTTTCCTCCTTACACCGAAATAAAGAACGATGTCGTTATATTTATGGGCTCGGTAATGAGTTTAAAGTGCTTTCATTAAACTACACGGTTGTCTTAACTTCAGCTCGAGCGGAACTTTTATTATAACTTGCCTCAGGTGACCGGGTTTAAGGTTGAGCTTTGTTCCGCGACTTTAGTTGTGACTGAGAAACGATCATATACTTGATATATTTAGTTTAATATTGACCAACTATGATAAAGCCCGCCTACCAAATTGGAGCACTATGGCGGACCCTTCCCGCCTCCAAAACCCTCTCAAACGTTTGAGGAGGAGATCATTGCCCAGCAGTGGTCATTACCGGAGTTTAGTTTGTTAGCCAGCAGAGTACACCGCGCGCATTTAGAGAAAAAGTTATATTTAATAGTCTGTAACTTTCGATATTAGAAGTTTAAAGAACTGTGATTTCTTCCTAAAGCACATAGAGGTCCTGGACCTGGCATTGAATCTCAGTGCCGGTACCATTTTAATATTCATTAGTAACAGAGCTCCGTAGGGAACCTTAAAAACTGGCCTACTTCTTGACAGCTCTGTGTTACTTGAAAATATATAAAAAAACAATTGGTACTAAGTACATATGTTGTGTTTATCACAATAAAACTTCGAATGGGTTCAATGCAAGTTAAGGTAGCAATATTGAGACCTTTTAAGACTTGCCATGTTTGTTTTGCCAATTCACGAATTCGCATAATCTTTTTTCAAGCGCTTATCAAGACACTGCTATTGTAGACCAGGAATTTGTCATTAATTCTCCATTTGTATGTTTTTTTTTCATTAAAAAAAATCGTGAAAAGTCGTCGTAGTATAGAATGATAGAAAAGAATATAAAGCATTTATTTAATACAACACAAAAACATTAGCGAAACATAATGTAATTTGCACACATCGAGAGAAAATGTAAAGAAATTATTTAAGATTATATTATTTAAGAAACGTGTAAAGGACCACTACTTAGCTTCGTGTTAATGGACTATATATTGTGTATTTACAAATGTGTATGCATGTATGTATATATATTAATTTAAATATGTCTATGTATATTATTTAATTATATGTAATCTTATTTATTTAATTGTATACATATTATTTATTAGAAAAGAACGCACTAAGTTTGCCATTTCAATAAAATTTCCTGTTAGGGTCTGCTGGAAGAAATTTCAATGTATGGAATACCTAGTACCCTTGTACCAATACTATGTTTTAATGTTTTCATGCCTATTTGTGTGTACATAAATAAATAGAAAAAAAAGAAAAGAAAAGTAATAAAGAGATAGACGAGCAACAGTTTCTAAACAAAAAAAAAATAATAAAATACATCTTTCCGGTTATACTAATAGTCAAATTAAAAAAAAAAAACATTTCCAGGACTTCCAACCTGTAAAAAATGTATGTTATAGTTGCCCAAATAACAATTGATACTTTGATTAATCAATTATAAAGATAAATAAAGTTGGTTGTCCTGTGATATTAAGTGTTAAGTTTTGGAAGGGTAGAATCCGTCTGTGTCTAGGAGTTGTCTGGCTAGGTACCACTGTCTTTAAACGATTCTGCAACTAAGGACAGACCACCAAGCGGTTCACCAGATGGCAAGAGATTACCGTCGCCCACGTACATCTGCAACACCAGAGGTGATGTAGGTGCGTTTCCGGCCTTTATTTGGGAGTTGTGAAGGAGGGTGAATAGGGGGATGGCTAGGGGGAAAGGGCCTCAGATTACCTAACTTACTGAATGAAATGCACGAGCACAAGATGCCTCTACTTCACGCCGGTATTCTAAGTGGTCGTGGTACGAACCCGGTCAAGCAGCAGGAAAAGGGGCCGCTTGGTTCTACCACGAAAAATATATAGAAAGAAGAGAGAAAGTACTTTATTCATTGCCACAACTCAAGTAACACATAATGAAAACTTAATTAATATAACAAAATAATAATAATAATTATTATAATATAAAAAAAAAAAAAAAATATTTTATTGAGTTGCAGCAACAAAACGGTGTCCGACTCAGCATAATGCTGTAGCAATGCTAAACCACAACTACAGCGCTGGTATTCTGTCGGAACCTAAACAGAGTTCAAATATAATAATAATAATAACAATACAAATTACATTAATAAGTAATATTTATATGAAACAATTAAAAGTAAGTTGCTGAGCTTCATTCCGCATCAGCATAGAGTAATACACATCTAACCTCCAATGGACAACTGTAAACTGTACCTTAATTTCTTTAAATTGTCTAAGTTTCCTTCGTATCTTACAACCAGAGCTGACAAATTTTAACACAGGCCATACCACTATTGACCTAATTGCCATGTCAAAGAAGTGACCTATACCTAATTTTAAAACTAGCCTTAGATATATAGAGTCAGTATAATGACAGGCTGTGAAGTATCCTGTCTAGGTCCTTAGGTGTGACAAAATCTATGGCCTGCAGTAGACTTTACCATCTGTAAGGTACTGTTAGTTCAATGAAACAATATTAATCCTAGTGATTTTTGTCTAATGGTGGAAAGCCATTCTTTATTTAGTTGGTTAATAGAAACGCCTGTACTCATTCTCGTAAGTGATATAATATGTTCCATAATAAGTGCGTGAAATAATCAGCATTATATTAACCAACTAAATTCAAAAGTTGTTCGAGTGTTTTATACTTTTTATTTTTAAACATTAGCGGTAAAATTTATTAAAGTACAAAATAAATACAGCGCTGGAAGATATACTGCTAATTTTATCCGGCAGTGTACAAATATACACAACTGTGCCGGATGCGCTGTAGTGCTGTATAGCTCATGTAGGTGTTATTTACCTGCAGGATTCTCGTGTAGTACGCTTGGACCGCTCTTTGTGAGGTGAGTGCATAGTCTTTGCTAAGGGTTGGCAGTCTCAAGTTAATCATGATTTAAATGTATCTTTATAATTTTACGGAGTATAACATATACAAAATAACAACTATTGTATAGTTGAAAGGTTTATGATGAAAAAAGTAAGATTTTTTAAATTGAAATTATTTTTTTTTGATTTTATTTCATAGTATCGCCTGTGCTCGTTCAAATTTAAAATTCGTGTAATTATTTTTGAAAACTTACAAAATTTAATTATATAATCTACTTGGTTATCTCTCTTCCTCTCCTCGATATGCCTGAACTCAGACGGACGTACCTTTTCTCATGGAGAAATGCCTAATACATACCCGCCCTCTCGGGGGCAAGAACAGGTTATGTGGCGACTCCAGCTAGGCTGTGGAGGGCCAGGAGAGGGGTGCTTAGTTAACAATCCCCCCCACAGTACACCAACCCGCATCTGAAACTCGCCAAGCCCACTCGGAGTGACCACCTCGGGACAGCCCTTCCATGTAAAGACAAGCCGCCCATGTAGGTTCCTATTGGTTTATCGTGGGAGACCAAACCACGGTTAATAAGCCTCTCCGCCACGGCAAGGCGGTCCTACATCAACTAGTTCGGGGGTTCATCCCATCCTACATTACGTTTATCTGTACCAGTACCTACTTACTCGACCACCATCACTCCTACGTAGGCAACGGGCTGCCCTGAACCAACCACCCGTCGGTAATGAAGATCAGGAGCACGGTTGAAAGCACCAGCCGCACAATGCGGCGGATATGGTCTATGGCGTGTACCATCCTAGGCTTCATCTTCGCCTTCCATCAGGCAAGATTGAGCTCTAACCACTCGGCTATTGAAGCTCTCGACTATTAAATAACCTTTTGACAATATAATTAACTAATCAGCATTAATTTCGATTTTCTACTCGACTGCCAACCCTAAGGGCAGAATAAAGCGCAGTTCCGGAACTCAAGCCCCGGCTCGGCCCCGCTTCCTCAGCAACAATTCCACAACTATATCTGTTCTTGTAATTTTTGTAATTTTATTTCTTCCCTTTTCCGAACGTTTGATGTTAAAGCTCGTCTTAAGATTTGTAAATGAAGGCTCTTTATTTACAAAAACGTCTCAACGTGGTGCGTGGTGTCAGCGTTTGAATCTGCCATACCATTCCTTCCTTGTATATCGGAAGAGACGACTAAAGTAAACCGTCCTAACCGTGTTAGACGGTGTGATTTATACAGAGGAATGATATTTCGCATGGAGAATATGTAATTTTTTCCCTCTGCTTCTCACGTTTTTTTTTTATTTTATTATTTTTTTTTTTAAAGTGTACTAGAAATGCTATTTAACCAACATTACTAATATTCCTTTTAACCCTCCAACTAAGCATTAGAGCTTGTATTTGGAGTGGTTCACGACAACAGTCGAATGGTGGGCTCGAACCTGCGACGTCATGTTTCGCAGTCCGCACCCTGACCCATTAGGCTATTGGCGCTTTTTATTATTATTTAATTTTGCATGGAGAATATGAAATTTTTTGCCAGTTCTTCTTTATCAGCAAGACGAGACTCTCTGCTTATCACGTTTTTTTTTTATTACTACTAGCAATGCTATTTAACTAACATTAGTAATATTCCTGTTGACTCTCAATATCAATGGGTGACAGGATAGTGCATGTATATCTGTTTCCCCAAGTTTACATAACTTGGGGAAAAAAGGTTCTCGAGTAGCAGCCACGTACAGGCAAACGCAGTGTAGGACGACCCCCCACAAGATGGAGCAACGACCTGCGCAGTGTTGCGGGATGTCGAAGGATGCAGGTGGCTCAGGACCGAGCTTCGTGGCAATCTTTGGGGGAGGCCGATGTTCAGCAGTGGACTTCTGATAGGCTAAAATGAAAAAAAAAAATGAAACTTTTATGCACAAAATTGTACAAATGGCGGACTCAATTCGGGTGTTCTTCCCAGTCAACCATTTAACAAGGCAGCTAAACATTTGGGTGATGATGCACCAAAAGATCGCGTGTAACTATGTAGAAGTGACATAAGTGACTATTCACTTGAATATTACTAATTAATTCATAAACGTGGTAGAGCCAAGCGGCGGCTTTAGCTGCTGCTCGAATGGGCCGGCTTGACCGGATTGGTATCACGGCCTCGCAGAATACCGGCGTGAAGTACAGGCATCTTGTGCTACTGCGTTTCGTTCGGTGAGTGAGGTAACCGGAGGCCCACGTCCCATCCCTATTCCCCTCCTCTTCCCTCCCATCTCCCAAATATCCTTAAAGACCGGCAACGCACCTGGTGGTCACTTACCATCAGGTGAATCGCTTGCTCGTTTGCCGTCTTTTCCATAAAAAAAAAACATAATTATTTAATTATATAATTATTAATATAAACAAATTAACATTACACACTTCTTTTTTCCCTCCAAGTGACCACAGAACTGAACGTCGCTCGATATGTCAACGCAAAGGAATCTGATACTGGCTGAGGCAATAAGGGGAATGTTCTCAAAAAGATACTTTTAATACAAAATACACAATCAAAGACGTTTCACTGAAATGAAATGAAACAAAAACAATAAGTGAAGGGCAGCTATATGTATACATATATTCGTCCTTCGCTTATGTATTCCCCCGTATATACACGTCTGCTTAATTAATCGAACTTATATATATAAATAAATGGAGGTTTGGTTAGGTAAAAGGTTTAAATGGAGTGTTCGATTAAGGATATACCAATTTTTGTTTATTCTGCTAACAGTGATATTACGACACTCATTTTTAGTAAAACATTTTGAATGAGCTTTTATTTCAGTTCACGGCGAACGATGATAATGTAAGTATCCTGGTCAAAAAAAACCCGTTATTGGGGATAACAGCATTCGGTAAGTAGACTAATCGAAGAGGCTTGATGATCTCCTGGCGTGCGGCGGTTTAACCATCACAAACAATGGCAGACCGATGATGGTTAGCAGCGTCTAAGATGCTGTAAGTCTGGCAGCGCAATCGCTAACCCGTTCGACAAGCGTGAACACTTCGGAAAACCCCGGGGTCTTATCCCCTGTCGCAAAAAGTTGTACGCGGTAGAGCCAAGCGACAGCGACGGAGGTAGTCACAGAATACCGACGTGAAAGGGACGCATCTTGGGCTTCTGCGTTTCATTCGATGAGTAAGGTAACCGGAGGCCCACATTCATCTCCCCCATTCCCCCTCCTCATCCTCTCTGCACCCCCCAAATATCCCTAAAGCTCCTCCGGTGTTGAAGATGTACGTATATATCGTCGAGATATGATTACGCCGAACTTTTATTCCATTTTGATTTTTATTTTACACACTTCGAACGCGAAGCAGAGGGGTAGTGTCGGAGCACTATAATCCGTCACAGCCGAGGCCTGCATCCAACAGCGGACTATTAGACACACACATAAGAAGAAGAGGAAGAGAACTGCGGAGAACATTAACTTAAATGTCTACCTTAATATTCGAAGGCGGTGTTCTTGAATTAACTGTAGCATTTCGACGCCAACGATCGCTGTGTTCGGGCCGAGTTTGCGACAACATTGACAATAATTAGCTCAGCGAAGTTCGTTTAGCGGGGTTTGTTGTACAACGGCGAACTTAGCGGTCTGACGACAGTTTTAGTGGCGCGACTTTAGGCGTTTATAGAACACCACTTGTAATCAGTGGACGATTAAATTCAATGTTCATTTTTCGGACGTTTAATCAAATATATACAGGTACTCGAAGGGTACAAAGAAAAAAGCAAACTGCGGTTGCCAACCCGATCGCCAGGGGTGGCAACTAAGGCAACCCCCCCCCCCCCCGCCATGATGAGTAATCTTTGGGGGAGGCCTATGTTCAGCAGTGGACATCTGATAGGCTGAAATGATGATGATGATGATGACTCAAAGGGTATAATGTAGTAGCGCAAGAGTACTGTAAACCGACGAGCATGCATGCGAAGATTGATGAAAGTGAAAGAAGCGAATGACGTATGTCAGGACCGTAGATAGTGGAGGAAGATTGTCTCTGCCTACCCCGTTGGAAACAAGGCGTGAATATATACATACATACATACAAGTGTTATAAATAAATTAATAAATCAGCACACACCGACTTTATTTAGTCAGCGGTCCAGAGATCTTTGTATAAACATTTTAATCATTTTAACCCACTTTTTACAAGAGCTTATTTAGAACAGCGTGACAGGTGACGAGCCTGTCGCCGCCTATCACGTTGTCAATGTAACCAACAATCCACTACACATTTTTTTTATTGGGAAAGGCGGCAAACGAGCAAGCGGTTCACCTGATGGTAAGTGATTAGCGACGCCCACGTACATCTGCAACACCAGAGCTGCTGCTGGTGCGTTGCCGGCCTTTACAGATATTTGGGAGACAGGAGGGGGGGGGGGAACCCCGATTACCTCACGAAGTGCAAATGCTTCTACTTCACGCCGGTATTCTCCGAGTCGGTCGAGCCGGTCTATTCGAGCTGCAGAAAAAGCTGTAATATACAGGCTTACGTATTTATATTATAACTTAAGATTGAAATTCTGTTACAATTTTTCCTATCGTATAAAATCAAACTTAAATAAAGTAAAAATCATGCCTCAGTTCTCTAATGACTAACTAAATTTGCACTAGTATTGTAGTAAGAGCAAATTATAACATAGACCCACTAATTTGTTCCCATACAGCTCCTCCTCAATGATATCCTCATAGTAAGAGGTTCCATTGTGTCATAACTATAAATCTCAATGGCTCTATTGTTCTAACAATAGAAAAGAAAATTACGTGAAAATAGAAAATTCTTAACTATATTTTGGAAATGCAAGGTTTAATTATACACTAAAAATAAGAAAAATAAACCTACTTTTTCTTAAAGTGTAAAGTACTTCTTTATCAGTCTATAAATACAACATATTAAAAGAATTATTTCAATCTATAGATCAATTACTACAATCTCTGCTAGTGCTCTGCTAGAAATCTCTATGCATAGAGCTATTTCAATTACACACACACACACGTATTTTAAACACTGTAAATGATGCGCAAATGAATTGTACCAATGTTCAATCGACCGCCAAAAAGATTTACGGGCACTCTATTAAGCTCAACACATATATATATATATATGTATGTTACTTATTAATGTCATTAGTATTATAAGTTTTTTTTTTATGTTATTTTTATTTAGATTCCTCATGTATCACAAAAAGCCTGACGACTGCTCGCGAAAAAAAGGGTTCCGATAGAATACCAGCGCTGTAGTTGTGGTTTAGTATTTGCATTACTACAGCATTGTGGTGAGTCGGACGCCGTTTTGTGGCTGCAACTCAATAAAATATGATTTTTTTTGGGGTATTTCTATATTTACTCATCTGGTTGGGTTTTATAAATAAATACCATAATATAAATTATATTTTATAAATTATATATATATATAATAAAATTAAATAGATAATTAAAACCCAAACAGATGGAAGCCGCCGGCAGGGGAGACCAGACGGCCGAGGGTTAGGGAGAAAGGGAAAGAAACCGGCGGACAATGCGGGCGGTATCGAGTAGCACCGCCTTCTGCATTTGAGCTCGGAGCGGTCCGTCACGGAGTCCCAGCCGCCTCAGATGTTCCGAGAGGCTGACTGGGATTAACCCATTCGCAGAGACGATGATCGGAATAATTTCGGTCGGCATACCACCCCACGTGTCGGTTACCTCGTGAGCCAGGTCCAGATATTTTGTCTTCTTGTCTGTTTCGGCTTTCACGAGGTTCTCGTCATATGGAATGGTGATGTCAACCTAAAATATCCTCGACTGTGCCCGGTCCATCAACATGATGTCAGGCTTGTTTGTATGAATCGTCCTGTCCGTGATATGCCGTACGTACGTACGTACCTGTACGTATATGGACCGGTCCCAATAGAGCCTAGCGCGGTCATTTTCGAGCACGGCTTCCGGCGAATATTTCAACTCAAGAAATTATTATTATTATTATTTTTTTGTTATGAATAAAGTACTTTCTTTCTTTCTTTCTATATATTTGAAATAGTTATTTAGCCATATCTCACCTAAATGAAAGGAAAGTGGCAGCCTGTAGATGTCGACTTCCTTCTTAAATATCTGAGAGGGTCGTGGAGCCGGTAAGGTTCCGCCATGCTGCCCCATTGCGAGTTGGTGGACTTCACTTCCTCGGAACAATATTCTTCATTATTTCTCAGACGTGCAGATTTTCTCACGGTATTACCTTCGCCGCCGTGCACAAGAACCTAACCTGGAACGCCACGCTATGCAAATTATCCAATTAAAATTTCTATTACTGCGATACTGTTAACCTTGCACCTTTCCATGATAGTGTCAACAAAGGCCGACAAGGCAGTCTTGGAAGATTTACCTCTGAGATCACGCTGGAAGGGGCGGATCGGTAAACACAGTGCTGGCATTACTTGTCTGCGGGATTTGGGTTCGGTAAAGTCTGATAGATTTTCCAATCGTCAGTCAGTCGCCACAGCCTTGTCACACATATTTTTAAACGTGGTAGAGCCAAGCGGCGGTTTTTGCTGCTGCTCGAATGGGCCGGCTGGACCAAGTTGGTACCACGGCCTCGCAGAATACCGGCGTGAAGTAGAGGCATCTTGTGCTTCTGCATTTCGTTCGGTGATTGAGATATCCGGACGCCCCCACTCCCACTCCCTCCATCCCCTCCATCTCCCAAATACTCTTAAAAGGCGGCAACGCACCCGCAACACCTCTGTTGTTGCAGATGTATGTGGGCGACGGTAAACACTTACCATCAAGTTAACCGCTTGCTCGTTTGCCACTGTAAACGTTTGCCACCTTTTTACTTTTTTCTATCATCCCCGTTACACACGGGATACGAACACACAATCAACCGTCAAATCTTCTTAGATCACATTAAGCATGCGAGCCCGTATTAAGTACCAAGACTACAAAACAACGGCGCCTAAGCCGAGACCGGAACAACTGACAGCTGCCAAAAACGAGCGCCCGTAAATCAAGCAACGTCCTTGCGGTCGGCGTAGCGTCCGCAGAAACGGCACAGAGATATCTTCCGCATCACCGCCTCGTCGTCTATGAATCGCTTTACGTACCAAGAATTTCTAATGATCAATCTGCGCTGTCTTCAACATCATCATCATTTCATCCTATTTTTTTTTTATTTACATGGGGAAATGCCTGACGCATACCCGCCCTCTCGGGGGCAAGGACGGGTTATGTCGGGTACGCACCGACTAAAACCCCATGATGTTCCAACTTAGCCGCATGTCGTCAGGGTCACGGGAACGCTTTCGCACGCATCCGCGACCCCACCAGCGCCGGCCGCTGTTGGCGGCCCCTTCTCGGGAGAGAACGACCTCTCCCACACCGCCCTGGCTAGACGCGCCGGAACACAGACGCGCCTACCTACTCGGCCTCCAAAGCCACGAGGGCAACGGACCCCCCCGATTCCGCCACCCGGAGGGCATGGGGATCAGGAAGGCTGGCGCTCATAAGTACCAGTCTTCCCGGCACCCCTGGCGGATCTGGTCTATGGCTCCGCCGCCAACCACGTTTCGGCCGCGGAGGGTAGGGAGAACGGCCATCGTAATACCAGCACTCCTCTCCTCCCGCGGCCCCACCACGGCTGCATCAGCGGTGAGGCCCCCGCCAGAGTCACGGAGGATAGGGAGAATGGCGAAACGCAATACCAACACTCCTCTTCCCTCGCGACTCCACCTCGGCTGTGGGGGGCCAGGTAAGTGCTAAGCTAACACTCCTCCCACAGTCCACCAACACGCATCCGAAGTGGGCTCACCAAGCCCTCTCGTAGCGACCTCCTCTACCACGTTAAAGATACATTACCGATAGCTTCTTTAAAATCAATAAATGTGTAACAAGGACATGCGATATATAATAATTTTCATATTGTTGTAGTTTCATCAATCGCAAATATATACAATATAACTACATCGGCACATTAAAGTCCCATGCACAACACAGGCCTTTCCAAGGATTTTTCATAAATACCCATACTACTGAAAATTAATAATCTTTCTTTCACGTAAGAAATTCAGATTTGCTTTGTCAATTGTATGTTTTTGAAATCTACCACCGTTTCGTAATGAGTTTCCTCTGACGGAGAAAAAAAACGGCGAAAGAAACTCCTTAGGAATCTTATTTTTGTATATCACAAAACAGATTGTGCATATCACAAATAATATAACCTAAAATTAAATAAAAAAACAACAAATAGTCTCACAGCCACATTCCAAGACAAAATTATACATTAAAAAAAACGCAAATCCGCGCTGATCAGCCCCCACGAGCAGAGCCTGTCCATAAGCATCACGCATGTGGCAGCCATCACCCTCCAATTGATCTTGGACGGTTGGCTTCACACTCACTACGCTAGGCAAGTGGGCGTGGTGGCCACTTGTGAAATGGTGCTGGAAATACAATCACTGGGATGGTGCTGGAGACTGGATTTCGATCCTATATATAGAGGGCTCGTTAAACTTTTCGTGACTGACACATCTGTCACATTGTCCCATATAAGGTCTGATGAAAAATGGCTTTCAGAGTACTAAAATGCCAAGCGGCGGCTTTAGCTGCTGCTCGAATGGGCCGGCTCGACCGAGTTAATACCACGACATCTCAGAATACCGGCGTGAAGTCGAGGCATCTTGTGCTTCTGCGTTTCGTTCGTAGAGTGAGGTAACCGGAGGCCTGCTCCCCCTCCCCATCCCCCTCCTCCTCCTTCCTCCCATCGCCCAAATACCCTCGAAGGCCAGCAACGCACCTGCAGCGTCTCTGGTGTTGACGGTTGCTCGTTTGCCGTCTGTACCGTAAAAAATAAAAAAAACTTTATTTCTGCAGACCGTATAAATATTTGCTCTTCATCTCGTTGATCAGCAAGACACCCCGAGGCCGGACATAACTCGGTCCAGTAGCGAGCAGATGCCCTTCGGAGATTTCATATTAACGTCATCGGCAGCGTATTGTCCATCTGGTATTATCCTTGTTAAGAAGTCGAGGAAGTTTGTCCTCAGGGAGCTTGTTCATAGTTAAGCTCGCCCTTGTCGATGCATCGCATTGTTTAGTTTGATTATAACATCTGTTTTTAAATATGGTTATGTTAATTAGTTTTGGTATTTGAATTTGTTTAAAACCGTGTCCATCGTTAGATGTTATTGTAATTTGCAAATAAGCAGGTTTTGTTATTGGTCAATAACGTATAGTTTAGTTTATATGGTTGGATATTAATTTAGTTAATATAGATTGGTTGATATAGTGACAGAAATTTTTGTAAAACATTAGACAAGTGGTAGCACGAAAGAGTGAGGTAGGATCGATTTAAAAAATGAAAAACAAACAAAAAGGACGACAGAGAGAAGTAGACATTTTTGAAAGGGTTATTATCATATAAAGGAATATATGAATGATGTTAATAATCCACGAGATCACCACATAATTTAATAAAATGCTATCTAAAGTAGGTATCAATAAGACCCTCCTACATTAGTATGGAAAAAGACGTTAACCGGATACCTTGATTACTGGTAACGATGTATTCTTTAAGGTCTTAGAGATAATGATGTGCCCACATACGATGGTCTGATAGCCTAGTAGGTAGATAAACGGTAAGCCTTCGGAACCGAAGGTTGCGGGTGAAAATCCCGCCAACAGCAAAAAATTGTATTAGATAAAAATAGTTTATTTGTGGAACTTGGATGTACAAAACATGCGCGTTTGAAGTTTGAAGATATAAAATTATCGTTTCCACATGCTTTTGCCTTTTGTGGCATACAGGTTGGCTTAGTGGTCAGGACGCTTGCTTTAGTGTCATAGAGCACGAGTCCCCTGGGTTCGATCCCCGGTGCCGGCACCACTAACATCTAACGTTAACAGCAATTTTAGTGCCACGTGCACGGCGGTTGAAAAAAGACTTTGTGAAAAACCTGTGCAAGTCTGAGAAAAAAAAATATTTCGTGGATATGTGAATCTCGCCAACCCGCACTGAAGCAGAGTGTCTGTGCTTTCCCGGTTCGAAAATCCTCTCAGATATTTGAGGAGGCTTTTGCCCAGCAGTGGGTTCTTACAGGCTGCTACATTTTAAGAGTTAAAGATAATATTTCGTTCGTTAATTTCAACAAATAAAAACAAAAGGTGAAAATTTTCCAACAAAAACTTAAAAGAAACATTCTAATAATAACAATTTGATTAAAACAATAAATTATTCTGTATTGATCATTGACGTAATAAGTTAATAACACTGGTCAAAATTATTATTTGTTATTCTTTTATATGTCTTGGTATTTTGTTGTCAATTATCGGAGCCAATTATTAATGTGATGCGTTGTGGCGTGAATGACGATGTAGTGAGACGAATTGAGAAAGGGATGCTGAGCTCAGCATCCACATGGAGAGGATGAATGAAAGTAGGTAGACGAAACAAATATATGAGGCGAGCGTAAATGGTAGAGTCGGGAGAGGAAGACCTTGGCGAACATTTCACGATCAAATCGGAGACGTTCTGAAAAAAGGCCAGGTCAAGAGTACACTAAATCAACGAAGATGGATGCGAAGATTGATGGAAGTGGGAGAAGCGAAAGACGTATGTCAGGACCGTAGCAAGTGGAAGAAGATTGTCTCTGCCTACCCCGTCGGGGAACAAGGCGTGAATATATACATACAAACATTATCGGAGCCATACAAAATATGCTTCACCTCATATGCACCATCCTCACCGAACTCAGTCCAATATTGTCACGTCTTTTTCTTATATTCGCATCTGAAACCTGCTGATGTAATTATTGATTACTTTGAAAAAAAAAACAACAACAACGATCTCAAAGATATATAACGATGTTTTTTAATTATTTTTTTTGAGTTGGATCAATTCAAATTTTTGTCCCCCGGTAATGTATGGTAATAAGAAATGAGAATGGAACCGAACTAATTCTGGATTACTTTAAAAAAAAAACTGCAATCTCTGTGATATATAATATTGGTATATAAGCAAAGCTGGTATATAAGCCGAGTAATTGCTGGTTATAAGAAACGAAAATATTTATTTACTATTTATATAGTAATAATATTTATTTGATGAACATATTTGTACAGAGGAGATATTGGCATAAAAACAATAAAATATAATATTTGTTCAAGGGCACTACTGATTCCATACATTAAAATTATTTTTTTATAACACAACTCTCTTTCTTTGAGAGGTCTATATTCGGCTGATATCTTAACTAGTCTATGATGAAAAAAATTATCTACTGCTTATAGTCAACATTGTAAAAGTAATGTTTTACAAGGCTTCTATAGAAACTGTGAATACACATTAAGTTGTTGGCGTCGACGATCCTAGAGCTAGGCTCAATGAAATCAAGTTGATTCATTACAAGTAGTGAATGGTGGAATTAAGGAGTCAATTATACGGCACGATATACCAGTTATGGATGCTTGACAACCTGAACATTCATTGTACCCTCCTGGCCTTGATCGCTGTTTTATGTTCGACCAATCAAAATGTGTAAGCACATAGAGTAGCGAGCTAAGTAGAACTGGTAATAATTCCAGTTCTACTTACCGATGATGTTGATTCAACAACTTCCGATTTTTTTTTTTCTGTTTCTCGTGGTGGTTACGTAAAAACAACTACAAATACAATGAGGACAGTGACTGGATCTGCGTTAAGTTCCGAAACGACAGAAACCCTATCATATTGGAGATACGATACGGACTCGAGGCCTTTACAGCTTCGGCGGAAAAGACACGCGAGCCTCCTGCCCGTAGGTGAGAAGTAACAGAGAGCATAAACTCTGCAGTGCTGTTGCGACGCTGGCTGCTGCTGTGCTGTACTTTAACCCCTGTTCTATCCCTGTATAGTCCCCAAGAAATAGACTTCCGACAACTAGATGAAGGGTCGTGGAAACCCCTATTAAAGAGCTGCGAGGCAGTGGGTTGGATTACCATCGATAAGGGTGGAATGAGACGAATTTTAGAAACGACCTTGTACGCGAGTAAGTCTTGTGTAGGCCGTGAACCTGGAACCGCGTAAGGGAAAAATCTTATACTACCTACCTATTGCATATGCTAATTAAAGTTTGAACAGTTAAGTTTTCGTAAGTAACGTTAATTTTGAATGATTGAACCGATTGATATCTGTTGCAAACTGCTCTATGCCAAGTGCCTACGATTATGTTTATTTTGAGTTATCATTGAGCGACTTGTTCTGCTAGCGGTGTAATAATAATAAATGTTTAAAGCTTACGTGGCGATCATTAGCTATGAGAAAACTTATGAATGGAGTCGATCTTGTATGCAGATTATCGTCGAAACCTGCTCCGAGAAGTTGTGGTATCTCGACTTTGAATTTTTATTCTAGTTATTTTTTTACAGAGCCGGAGCTATAACTTACATCAATAACGTATGCTATGAGAACTTTGAGTGTAAGGGGGAATATACCAGCTCTCTGTTCTAATACTAACCTCATCTGCACGTGGTGCACCCCATGGTGGGTACGAGGGTACCCGCTTGCCCAGTGTGATTTATATCTATTTACATTTATTAAAAAAAAAAAAAAAATGGATTCATGTGAGCTGTTACTTTTCAACATTTTTTTTCTACATGTCAAATCGCCATATTCTATCACACTCACCATATCCATGCAAATAGCATCGACACACAAACATTCTTAAAACACAAACATTATTATAATTAAAACGCTCATTTTAATTAAATCTTACTTATAAATAAATCATGCTAAACTATTCGAGATAAGCGATCGTGTAAAAAAACGTAATAAAAAGTTCAATAAAAAGACTACTTTAAAATACAGGTGGGTCAAGAATCACATGCTCGGTAGCGGGGAACAGGTTGTCAGGCCGCTTCCGAACGATGCGCGTGAGTTTCAAGTTCCGAGGATTGACGAAGGTGCTCGATGTAACCCGAATGGCGGTCGTTAGATAACGTTCAAACACGCAATACTTACACTGTTCTAAATTTAAAAGCAATTGGAAAAATTGTAATTTGAAATAAAACAGTATTACAAATAAAAACGAAATACCATGGCAGCTCTGGGTTCTGGATGTTTGCTTTAATTTTATTGCATGCCTGTGACCTGGGGTCCGCTTCAGTAAAATTGTTAACTGGAAACATCGTGAGGAAAGTAACCATGTTTGAGCGTTAATGAAAAAAAAATCGAGGGTATGCAAAGTCCGATCACAGGCTCTGGAGTACCGTGGCGAAACGTTCCCGGCTCCAAAACGCTCTTAAGTATTGAGACCTTTACCTGCTGTGGGACATTCACAGGCTGCTACATAATTATAGCCTCGATAACGGAGTGGTTAGAGGATCTGCCTTCGAATCAGGAGACTCGAGTACGGTCTCTGACGCGGAGGAGTCCTACCAATGAACAACGTCAAAAAATTTATGGCCGTCTAACCACCATGATATTGGATAAAAAGACATTTTAGATCGTTGAACGTTTTGCTACTAAGACGTATTGATACGTTTAAAGCTGACTCTACGTCTAAAAAGTAACAAATGTTTTTAATTTTTAATCATATTAATTCAGATATAATAATGGAGGCCCGAAAGCCATTGGCAGTGAACCCTTTTTCGTACCTGATGGTTGTGGTATCGATTCTCGATGGAGGCAAATCCTTGAACGATGAATATATAATATTTGTTACCGAATGTATATATAATTCTAATTAAGACCATTCACTAATTAAGACATAGTTAATATTAGTTAGAGACGTATAGGAGGTGGAGGAGGATATACTAGGTGACATATAGGACCTCTGTCAGACTTGAGTTCGTTTCCCAATGTAAACGAATCGTACGTAACGAGTTTATGTTCTGAAACTTATGTACAATTTGTATCGTTCGCCTGGAAACTCAGACGGCGACAGGCTCACCACCTTCTACATTGTTCCAAATAAGCTCTGGTGAAAATCTTGGACCACTTGGTGTAGATCTTAGACCACCATAGAATGATCTACGTGTGTGATAGCTAGATATATAATTTCGATAAGATGGAGTCGATATGTTTTAAATAAGCTCGTATAAAACCAGTCAGTTTAGTCACGATATATCTTTTACCTCGACCTTTCCTAGAATAAATGAGGTGCGAGTGACATTCTTATGTCTCTATCATCTGAACGAATGAATTAAAACTTATTTGTA
Source organism: Bhutanitis thaidina (assembly GCA_029286595.1). Lineage (NCBI taxonomy): Eukaryota > Metazoa > Arthropoda > Insecta > Lepidoptera > Papilionidae > Bhutanitis > Bhutanitis thaidina. The sequence goes on along the minus strand of JAGSMS010000007.1, from coordinate 1,349,140 downwards.
ATTTGATTTCCTCTATATTTATTACTGGTTCTTCAACTGTTAAAAGGATTAAAGCAGTATTAATCTAATCAAAAATCACTGAATAGATTCGAATTATCATTTCAGACGGTCTCAAGTCCACTGCTGAACATAGGCCCAAAGATTGCCACGAAGCTCGTTCCTGAGCCACCTGCGTCCATCGACTTAGAGCAACACTGCGCAGGTCGTCACTCCATCCTGTGGGGGATCATCCGTCACTACTTGTGCTTACTGACTGCCACTCGAGAACCTTTTTTCCCCAACGGTTGTCATTACTGCGAGCTATGTGGCCGGCCTATTGCCACTTCAGCTTGCTGTTCCTTACGGCTATGTCGGTTAAACTAGTTCAGCTACGGAACTCAACGTCGCAGACTCCATTGCGCAGAGAAACACCGATCTTAGCCCTTTCCATTGAGCGCTATGCCACTTTGAGTTTCCACATACGGCCTGCAGTGAAGGACCAAGTCTCAGGTCCGTAATGCATAACGGGCAACACTCACTGGTTGTTTACTTTGCTCTTGAGATTCGGATTAAATAATTACTCATCACGAACATCATTACAATGAAATCTAGACAATGGACATTACAAAAGAAAGTATTAGTCTAACAATTATTAAGTTATTTAGTTAAAATCTCTGAGAAGCGATAAAGACAAACATACTGTTTATTTATATATTCATTTAACTTCATCAGATATACGCGACTTTATAAAGGAAATAATGTTTTGACTTTTCCATTATTGTTTATTTTTTAAAAGATTATTACGTAAGGAAAATACAAATCTATTTAATAGAAATCGGACTGTCCCCTGTGGCACGAATCGAGGTGATACGCGAGAGGTTCTTAAATTTAGATTGGATAAAAATGGAAACTCTTTTCAGAGTAGATGTATAAAATTTTACAATAAAATCTGTGAAAATATTGTGCATGAAATCTGACATAAAATTTTAAAGGCTTTCTGCATATCACAGTCTTCTTTATCTTTATATAACAATGTAACGAGGACAATGATGTGTGGAATTTGCACCTGCAATTCCCTTGGCTACTGGCGTATTGTAAAAATGTACATGTAAAAAAAAAGTATTAATGTATGCATTTGACATGGCATTGATTTTGTTATAAATTATGTATGTAAAAGACCCCAGAATATACACACGAACCGGTGTAGATTTTGACGTAAAGTAAAGTAGCAGCATATAAGTACCCACTGCTGGCCAAAGGCCTCCTTCTCAAATGCTTGAGAGGGCTTAGGAGGCGGAAAGGACCCACCACGCTGTTCCAGTGCGGGTTGGAGGGCTTCCCATATCCGCGAAATATTTTTTTTTTTTATTCCTCAGACATGTAGGTTTCCTCACGATGTTTTCCTACACCAACACGTACATTTTGACCTAAACAAGCTTAAATTGAAAAATTTAACACTTTGATACACTTACATAAACCCACTGATAAATAATTATATATAGTATATAAACAAATGATTGCCCCTAGCGAATTTTGAACCCCCAACCGAGCTTCGAAAGGTCTCTACCAACTAGGCTATCGGACCGTCGGTTACTCTATAATGTTGCATCTCTAAATCTCTCTACAATTTCTATTCGACCCGATAGCAATATTAAACAACCCACGCATGTCTGCATCTCTACTTTTTGTGTATATTTAGGCATGCGCGTACCTCTGTTTAAGTGAACCCGTCTGTTTTATGAATCAAGCATTTCATGAATGTGTAACGTTTAAAATTCTAATGACTCTACCACCAACATAGGTGATAATACAAACTACACTTTATCTAAACATTACAGCGAACGGATATTATGAATCAAGAACGGGTTCTGTATTCATACGTAAATTGTAATCACGAATTTAAATAGCATCTCGTTCAAAGGAATCCGAACTGTATGCCGCAGTCAATATGTTATGTTTTGGAATTAAAACAAGTCGGGTATTTTCTATGTCGGTACTAAATATCGACTAGTCGATATTCTCACAGCGCCGTGGGTACAAATTAAGTCGATGTCGGCTTATTTTTTTGCGATATGCGGCTTGTTTTGACATAACATTACTGTAGCTACCTTTATAAAATGTTATCACTACAAATGTTTGAAAATCCGGCTAAAATGTGTTTGAAAACTTGTAAAAAAATTTAAAATTGCCTATAGTAGTAGAGCCAATAGGCGACTTCTGCTTCTGAAATGGGCCGGCTCGACCGGGTTAATAGCACGACCTCGCATAATACCGGCGTGAAACAGAGGCAACTTGTGCTTATGTGTATCGTTCGGTGGGTGAGGTAATCGGAGGCCCATTCCCTTCTCCCCATCCCCCTCCTCTCCCTCTCTTCCATCTCCCAAATTTCCTTATAGGCTGGCAACGCACCTGCTGCATCTATGGTGTTGCAGATGTATGTGGGCGACGGTAATCACTTACCATCAGGTGAACCGCTTGCTCGTTTGCCGCCTTACCCATTAAAAAGAAAAAAAAGGACCCTCCCCCTCCTCCAATCTTTTATTTCATTCCCAAATGTCCTTTAATATCTTAGAATGTTCAACACAATTTTAGATCATCTGGTGTTGTAGATGTACGCGGGCGTTGGTAATCACTTACCATCAGATGATTGCACTACATTATGAAATAAAAACAAACTAGTGCTTAGAAAATGTATGTTGATACTGGTGATAAACGACGACAGCGTGGTTTAGTAGTTAGCGGGTCTGGGTTCCAATTCCCGCCGATGTCAATATTTATGTAAAACACCGTATTTAGTTTGGAACCACCATGACTCTGCAATCAGATGTGCTAACAACTAAATGGTTCTAGTTGTAATCTGGTTGGTAGAGTTGATCGAAATCTCACAATGGTCTCAATTTGCCAGAAGAAGTCTTCCAACATATTTTGGAACTATAGAATTTTCTCTCTCTCTCTCTCTCTTTTTAATTTTCATGTTATTAAATTATTCTTAGAATCTTTAAAGCTTTTCGTTTCTTTTCTAAGAATGAGTAATAATTACTCTGTTTATTTGTGTTCTGTTGACGTTTGAGTGGGCACATTGTGTCAGATAGTCCTTTATTAAGACTCGATGTTATCTAATTATTAATTTATACTGACAGAAACATACAAAAGAACTTGAGAGCATTGAAGCCGAAATAATTTCCACGTAAAAGTTAGATAAAAATCAATGAGACAGACACTATTCATAAAATTTCGATGGTCATTGTTCGACTTCAAATTGTTTTGGTTATTAATTAAATTAAATGTGAACAGTGTTTTAAACGTAAGACTTGAAGGCTGGTAAATTAATAAAACATAAAATGAAAATTGTATTTCTAATCTCAGTCTTTTTCATTTCGTTCTTTCATTATTACAGACTGTCACAATCATCATCATCATCATCATCATTTCAGCCTATCAGAAGTCTACTGCTGAACATAGGCCTCCCCCAAAGATTGCCACGAAGCTCGGCTCTGAGCCATCCGCATCCATCGACTTCCCGCAACACTGCGCGGGTCGTCACTCCATCTTGTGGGGGGTCGTCCTACACTGCGTTTGCCTGTACTGTCACAATACCACTGCTGAATATACGCCTCACCTAAAGATTGGCAAATCATGGCCCTGAGCCAACTGCATCCATCTACTACCTGTAACCAGTGTTACAGGCAGTACTTGGATGCACTGCACTGTACAGTCGCAGGGTCTCCGAAATTTCACAAATAAAGTTATTAGAACGAAGCGCTTGAGCTTGCAAATTTCAAACTCTCAACTCTGAGAGTTGGAAATCTGTAATACGTTCTGAGATTTCACACAATTTTCGTAGCTCTAACCCTTAGTCGCCTCATAATATTCAAAAGTAAAAAGTAAAAAGTAAAGTCACAGCATGTATGTGCCCACAGCTGGGAAAAGGCCTCCTTCTCAAATACTAGTATAAGAGAGGGTTTTAGGAGCCGGGAACGGCCCGCCACGCTACTCCAGTGCGGGTAGGCGGGCCTCACATAACCTCGAAATAATATTTTTATTATTTCTCAGACATGCAGGTGTCCTCACTATGTTTTCCTTCACCGTTGAGCACGTGGCAAATACAGCACTTAAAATTGTTATTAACAATGTTAGTGTTGCCGGCACCGGGGACCCAGGTAACTCGCGCTCTATGACGCGCTATAAGTGAGCGCCCTGACCACTGGGTCACCACGGCTATTCAATATTCGAAAGTATTGTTTATGAATATTCTATTTTCCTACGTTCTAGGAAATCACAGAACAAACCACATGCACCCGACCACCCGTATCTGTTTGTGATTATAATATTTTTATTGCTCATACGAGTTACTTCTTCCCCTCCGTTAGTGCGTAGCGAGTGATAAACACTGAACAACACACATGTGACTGTTTATTTATTAAATTCTTATAAAAAATCCTATGGTTTGGAGCACGTCCATACGTTACAAAATCTGGTTCTGAACAATACTGAGTAATATTTAATTATATACACAAAGGGCGTGCGACGGTGCCGTTAGGAAAACTGCTCTCCCCAGTCTCGTGGGTGTCGACTGAGACCTTCATAAACTCATGGACTGATAGCGGCACGACTGCCGAGGAATGACGACAGACATAACAACAAAAAATACGAGAATAGATTAAGGGCAGCATGGTACTGGATGAAATGAATGAAATGAATGAAATGAATGAAATGAATGAAATGAATGAAATGAATGAAATGAATGAAATGAATGAAATGAATGAAATGAATGAAATGAATGAAATGAATGAAATGAATGAAATGAATGAAATGAATGAAATGAATGAAATGAATGAAATGAATGAAATGAATGAAATGAATGAATGAATGAATGAATGAAATGAATGAAATGAATGAATGAATGAAATGAATGAAATGAATGAAATGAATGAAATGAATGAAATGAATGAAATGAATGAAATGAATGAAATGAATGAAATGAATGAAATGAATGAAATGAATGAAATGAATGAAATGGATGAAATGAAAGAAATGAACGACAATCGAAATGAACGAAATGACGAAATGAATAAATGAATGAATGAAATGAATGGAAATGAATGAAACAATGAAAATGAATGAAACAATGAAAATGAATGGAAATGAATGAAATGAATAAATCATCATCATCGTCATTTCGGCCTATCACAAGGCCACTGCTGGACATAGGCCACCCCTAAAGATTGCCACAAAGCTCGGTCCTGAGCCACCTGCATACATCCACTTCCGTGAACCCATGAATAAATCATACCCTTTAACTCTTTTTCAAATTTTTGTTATTTTTCTAATGATATTATATATACCGAAAAGAAAAACTTGTTTTAAAGTGTTTTTAGTTAATAGTAAAATTAAAAAACTACTATTTAGTAAGAATTAAGAAACAGCTTGTAATCTTACTGTCAGAGTGTCATCCCAATGTCAATCTTACTAAGACCTTCGATGATTATTTCGTTTTAACTAATTTACGATTATGCTTTAAATATGTCGTTGTGTTACTTAATTCTTAGTATTTAATATGAATCTTCAATTACTATTCAGTATTCAGTATAGGCATACAATTAGCCCACGAGAATTGAGTGATTAGGGGATCATAAGTTATTCGAACTTAACTTTGCTACAATCTGTATCATTGGTACGGGCACTAAGGCGCGGGCTACAGGCTCACTGCCTATCATATTACGTGTAGAATCCAGATAAGAAAATGAAAATCTAGACATGATATTGAGCCAGAAAAGACCTACAATTCCACTCCCACGCAAGTTGATTGACTTTACGTCCTCTTTTTCATTATCAGTAACATTTTTCAATAAATCAAATTTGTTAAAGATGTACGTATTTCTTCACCCCTGGGCATAGGGAAAATTAATGCGTAAAATTACAATTGGCTAATTTGTATGTGTATACCAATGACCCGAAGTTATTCTTAAATTCAACCCTTAAGCTGTTATCACATCACTATATTGAAAATAAATTTGTTGTAATAAAATTATCATACATTACTTGGTAAATTCATATTATCACCGTTCCGCTACGAATCAAGCTTTACATTGAATTAATTTTAGAAAAGTAAAATGCAAATGATGTATTTGTATAAACCAATTGAATTGTATACTAAACTGAAGTAATTGGACAGACGCATCCAATTATCGTGACCAAATTGAGTCATACATTCGTTACGTGCGCTACTCTCTATTTTACAAACAGCTCTTTAGGGTTTCAATACACTGAAGCTTAACTTAGTCGATATCACACGAGCTCACGCGCTTTCACCTGGGAATTGACAGTCTTTGCTCATAGACAGGTATCATGAACTAGTAGAAGAATCGATATGAAGTTGCGTTGTTTCTTTGCGGACTACATTGAAATGCTTCGACCAATAGCTTTTTTTGACGTGGTAGAGCTAAGCAGCGGCTTTTGCTGCTGCTCGAATGGGCTAGTTCGAGCGGGGTAGTACCACGGCCTCTCAGGATACCGAATTGAAGTAGAGGCATCTTATGCTTCTGAGTTTCGTTCGGTGAGTGAGCTATCCGGAGGCCCACTCCCCCTTCCTTCCATTTCCCAAATACCTTTAAAGGCAACGCACCTGCAGCACCTCTGGTATTTGCAGATGTACGTGGGCGACAGTAATCGCTTACCATCAGGTGAAACGCTTTCACGTTTGCCGTCACACAGCCAACATAACGCAGTAGCGTAACATTACTACTTTGTACTGATATTCTGTGAGAAAGAGATAATTTTAGCTGTAGGTTCGGTCGGTATTTGCAGGGTATAAGGTGGAATGGAAGACGATGTAGTGACACGATTTGAGAAAGGGATACGTACATATGGAGAGGATGAATGAAAGTAGGTTGACGAAACAAATATATGAGGCGAGTGTAAATGGTAGAGTCGGGAGAGGAAGACCAAGGCGAACATTTTACGATCAAATCGGAGATGTACTGGGAAAACGCCAGGTCAAGAGTACTCTAAACCAACGAGCATGCATGCGAAGATTGATGAAAGTGGAAGAAGCGAAAGACGTATGTCAGGACCGTAGCAAGTGGAAGAAGATTGTCTCTGACTACCCTGTTGGGAACAAGGCGTGAATCTATACATACATACATAAGGTGGAATACCATCTATTTCCCCAAATGCCAACCATACCTACACGTCCACCTTGTTAGCCAGTACTAGGGAAGTAGTGCGAGGTTATCGACACTCCGCTCACCAATCCGCATGCCGTGGTGAGTATGGGCAGACATGCGAAAAAATATGCTGGCTTTTGCTGGCGCTTTCTCGGAGAGGCCTAAGCTCAGCAGTGGACTTAAAGAGGCCGATGTCACTGCAGGCTGTTGTGAAAGCTTAAAGTTGCTCAGCAGGCCCCATGGCCTGCCATAAGTTACCTCGTTGTTCTTCTCCGAGATAAGGCAGATGCTTTATTGAATTTATTATTGAATAACATGTTCTGTGTGTATTTAGTTATGACAATAAATATCTTTCTTTCTTTCTTTCAATTTGCAACAGTCATATCTGAAGCAGAACTAGGGTAACCGGCATAGCCTTCACGATCTGAAACTTGAAATATCAATGGACAGGAGATATAGCTAGTAGTTTTTCGAGTGGCAACCCCATGCATGCAAATGCTGTGTGAAGTGAAGCTCAGTGTTACGGAAAGTCAATATATGCAGGTTTCTGTTGATTGTGTTTTATAGCAATCTGAGAAGGCCATATTCAGCAGTGGACTCGCGATAGGCTGTAATGATTATAATGGTACTTCCACGTGCATATGTCTATTCTAGTATATACAGCGTCAGTGTATCGTATACAAAATGCACGATATCAGTGCTGTAGTAGACTAGCGTCTTAATATATCGCGCACCCACGGAATACCCACTCAAAACGTTTAATTTTGTGAAACCGTTTTGGCTTTCTTTAGTAACTCACTTACAACCGGTAAGCGTTTTGTAACCGGCAAAGCGTGATCATGTTTTAACGTCATATAGACATACGTTTCTACTAATGCGAAGACTAGTTATGATCTCAGGATGATCACTCTTGGCAGGTCAATTACTACCAACCGTTCAACGTGACGGTCGGGATGGTACTATTTGATATGTTTGAAATGAAACTATAATTTACGGATTTTATCGCGTTTGATTATGTTTCCATATTCATGACGATATATTTGATATATTTGGGGGAGACATATGTTCAGCAGTGGACTTGTGATAGGCTGCAATGATGATGATGATGATTTACGATGATTCCTGCCAAGGATGATTCGCGAGGCTATTGAAATCAAAAAACATTCTAATTTCAACAGAGGTGATGGCTGGGTGCTACCACCGGCTTGGGATTCAGTAATAAACTAAATTAAATCTAAAACCAAGCATACCACTGCGCGACCTCAAGATAATGTGCGCACTTTGTACGTAGATCGGACAAAGAATAATAAATAAAAGCTGAAGGTAGCCCAAGTGAACTATGGACATGGATTATCTGGACGTCTAACACCTCAGTGCCCCCATGACCTCGGCTACTGTAAAGCATTCGAAACGTCGAGAATATAAAAGCATAATTAAACCCGATAAAATCCATAAATAATTGTCTTTGTAGTGTTCGCGGAAAAATAAGAAAAGATTATATTTAAGATGGTTATTTCGCCATCTATAGGAGGCTATAATGTTAAGTGTAATTCTAAGTAGAAATTTACGATACTAACGGAATGTGATGGGTGGCAGATTTTCTTATGCTGCCACCACGCGGAATTTTCTAGTAGTATAAGCTTATTTCGAGTTTGTGATGTTTAAATCTGTTTAATGTATTTCCAGCTGAGTTCTGGTTCAAGAATCGAAAAACAGTTTATTATAATTCAGTCCATTTATAATTCAGCACAGATGATAATTCCTAATAAAGCTCATAAAGTTATCGCCTTCTGAATTATTGAGAGTTGTTGAGGTTCGATGTGGGCGTATGGCACACATACACGTGTACAGTACATTTAAAACCACCTACATAATTGTACGATTTATACGTGGAGCAAGGCATGAGCGATTTGAAAAATATTTTAATTTTATGAATGGTTTTTTTTTTCGAATTTGGATATTTATATATAATCTAAGTTATAGAAATTTGTGTTGCTCCTCGTTTCCTAAAAACAGGGTCACCACTGCTGGTTACTGGTTAGTCCACACCTGGATATAGGCAGCATGGCAGGCGGGTTGGCGGTAGTAAAGTAGCAACTGTACTCGTGAGCTTAAGGAGCTGCCTCCGAATCGGGAGATTCGGGAGATAACAATGATGTTCCTTTTGCCAATTATAATGTAATAAGTGGCGACAGTCCAGGAAAAAACTGAAACTTTCTTCAGCTAGAACAAACATGCCTTCTTCTTTATCAACCAGTATAAATCTGGTTTTGTTGGCGATGTGATAGAAAGCTGAAAGCTGGACTCACTACGCTGGATAGGTGGGTGCACCACATCACTAATCTGTGGGATTTGGGTTAGGCTATTTGAACGGATTATCGGTGGAATTACGGCTGGGGGTGACCAGTTAGTCGCGAAATCCTCGTCAGTGAGTCAGCAAGGTGCATCACGTGATGGTGAGGTTAAAAAAAGATGTATATTATATGGCCGTACAGAAAGAACCTCAGCTATAAGGTCGAAGTCAGATGATGTAGTGTCCTGAGATCAACGATACAAGTTCACAGCGTCTGTAATTTGTGCGTGGTGCCTCATTGGATTTAGTTATCATTCAGAACTAAAGAATGCTAACGATTTTACTTAAAAAAAAAAAACAAATATCGACCAGCAAAAAACAATCCAATTGTTTATAATTCATCATTCATCATCATTTTAGCCTATCACAAGTCCACTGCTGAACATAGGCCTCCCCCAAAGATTGCCACGAAGCTCGGTCCTCAGCCACCTGCATCCATCGACTTCCCGCAACAAATCTATTGACACACAATCATGTAAATTACTATATAAATATATTTAGTGATATATTTATATAGTAATTATAAACCGAGCTTCGTGGCAATCTTTGGGGGAGGCCTATGTTCAGCAGTGGACTTGTGATAGGCTGAAAAGAAATGATTATGTCAACAGATAAAGCAAAATTGTTTTTTTTTTTAAATACGTTAAATTATATAGGCTAATACGCTAGATTCCGCGTTTTGTACCAAAATGTTACCAAGGCAGTGTGACAATTTGACCGCTGACTGCCTGCCTACACAGTTTACCTGCGCCTAATACTTTCATGAACCTACTTAATTTGTGGAACCTACTTGATTTAAATTGAGTACTTCTCTCATAATGTTAGACTTATCAAGTAGGTTTTTCTAAATTTTAATCGTGGTAGCGCAAAGTGGCGGCTTTTGCTGCACCTCGAATGGGCCGGCTTGACCGGGTTGGTACAACGTCATCGCAAAATACCGTAGAGGCATCTTGTGCTTCTGCGTTTCGTTCGGTCAGTGAAGTAACCGGAGCCCCACTCCCTCTCCCCGTCCCCCCTCCTCATCCTTCCACCCTTCTCTCAAAAATCTATTAAGGCCGGCAGCGCACCTGCAGTCACCTCTGGTGTTGCAGATGTACTTGGGCGACGGTAATCACTTACCATCAGGTGATCCGATTGCACGTTTGCCGCCTTTCCCATAAAAAGAAATTCAAGTAACGGTGACTTTTCCTTATTCCTTCGATATTCCAACCCTGATTCAAAATAAGTAACGCAACTTTATACACGAACGTTTTGTAATATATTTATGTTCATATTGTTCACGTATTCACTAAAAAAACAGTTATTTTCATTTATTTACCAATTTTATTGATTTTAACCTCAAAGGATATATATGGTTTACACTTGATGCACTTGGCGTCTATACAGTATCAGATGCATAAATTAACAAGTTGTGCTTAACTACAATCTCTTGCTCCTGCTCCCCAGCAGCGGATCTAGTTCGCAGCAACCAATTAAAACCAGGTGTGATTGGTATCGTGCTTCCGAGTGCATGACTTCCTGACCCTCCCGGCTTCCGGGAGACGGTTTTAGGTGAATCCGTTGTCGCGTAGTATAAGAGACCATGTAGGAAGGTGTGCGCACACTTTACCAGACCCTAGGATGCCTATTGCGGTCAAACCCGTAGAAAAATCAACCATATTTTTTTTTATATTATTTATTTATTTAATCTTTATCCACTAGTTCGTACATATGGCGGACTTAATGCCTAGAGGCATTCTCTCCCAGTCAACCATTAGGCTAAGCAGAGATATATACGTAATAGAGGCGATACTGTTAAGAGAAAAAAAACCAGTTAAAGGATATAAATATCAAAATATATACTTACAATAGATACATACATAGATAGATATATAAATAACATATATACAAATTTACCATATATACATAGAATAATATACATGTCAGGACAAACAACTGAAGCGGCACAATAACAAACAGCAGCACTAGTACAGACTTGCAACATTTCTGTAATGTTTGCGGATGTTATTTTTAAAGGCAAACTTATTAGGAGCTTTTTAATGTCAAGAGGATTTCGTTCCAGAGCCTTATAGCCGTAAAAGCGAATGACTTAGATAAATACCCAGTACGGTGTAAAGGCGTCAGCAACTTGAGACTACCTGAAGAGCGGAGAAAACAGTTATGAGAATCACCCAGGTATTGAAACTTAGATTTCAAATACTCAGGAACACAAGGATCGTTTAGAATTGTGAAAAGGGTGCAAAAGTATTCTAACATCTCTGCGCTGACGAATTGGCAGCCAATTGAGCTGTTCACGAAAGGAAGACACGTGGTCGTACTTGCGGAGACCATAAATGTATCTGATGCAATTGTTAAGAAGACGATCCAGTGTGTTAAGATGTTGTTGAGATAGGTCTGTGCAACACACATCGGCATAGTCAACAATTGGCAAAATGAGCGATTGGACAAGTAAAATCTTAGTAGAGGTTGGAAGGAAATTTTGAGACGATAAAGTGATCGTAGCAGAAATTTTATGACTCACCTCCTGAATCTGTTTATTCCATGTAAAACAGCTATCAACATATAGACCCAGGTTTCTGACATGGGAACAGAAAGGAATTATGTTGTTATTAAAAGTAACCGACGGCAAGGTAGCAAAATGTAGATTGTTTACAAGTTTAGAACTGCCTAAGACTATGGCTTGGCATTTTGTATAATTCACCTTAATACCATACACAGCGGACCACTCAGATATATACTGTAAATCATTATTCAATAGAGCAATTATATTATTGATTTCGAGGGTTCTGCTTGCGCATATATTTGCAAATCGTCAGCATACAAATGGTAAGAGCATTTAATGTTTGTTGTAACGAGATTAATAAAAACAGAAAATAAAAGGGGAGAAAGAATACCGCCTTGAGGGACGCCAGTTAGTACATCACCCCAGTGAGACAAATTCTGACCGGTACGCACAACCTGTCGGCGACCTCGAAGATATGCTGAAAACCAATCCTGGGCTGAAGAAGAGATATTCAAACAAGAGAGGAGAGCTAGTAAAATGTCATGGTCGACGGCATTAAATGCATTGGAAAATCAATTAAAATAAGTACAGTCAACTTAGAATGTTCCATACTGTCTCGGATATCATCAGTCAACTTTAGAAGTGCAGTAGTTGTACTGTGACCCGGTCGAAAACCAGACTGATATGGAGAGAGAATATTATTTTTAAGATGAAAACAGAAATCTGCTTATGCCGTAGCTTCCAAAACCTTAGAAAGAAAAGGTAGAATCGAAATTGGCCTAAACTGGGACAGAAGGCTGCATTCGGTCGATTTAGGAAAAGGAATAACAAAGGCTTTACGCCAAAATGTTGGGAAAGTACCGTACTTCAGCGAAAAGTTGATGATGTGAGTTATTATGGGTAGAACAGAATCAAGCACATGTAAAACCATTGTCCTACTCAAGTCATCACATCAAACGGCATTGGATTTGATAGAGAAAAGGGTTTTCCGTATCTCTTCTTCATCAACAGGAGAAAAGTGAAAGTGTCAACTGAAAAAGAGGCATGGAAGTTAAAATGAGATAGCGTTCACTCTAGAACTATCCGACATTATTTCTGCTGATAAGAAATGACGATTGAAATCGTCAGGTGAAAAAGAGGTACTAGTAGTATCTAGTTGTGTTTTCCCATAACCAAGAGTATTGAGGAACTTCCATATATCAGCCGAAGATAAACATTGCAGTTGTTCATGGAAATAGCGGCGTTTAGCTGCTCTTACCATTTGGTTGCATCGATTTCTTGCAACCTTATATGCTTGCCACTTTGATCAGTACGATGTTTTTAAAAACTCTAAATGCTCTATCGCGCCTTGTCATAGCCATTCTTACCCCAACTGTAATCCAAAGAACAGGAGGGCGCTTGAGTCGGACCGCACGCTTAGGAGCATATTTATCATACAACTTTAATATGTTACTATTTAAGAAATCAACTTTATCGTCAACTGTGGAGACATTGAACAAAGGAGACCAGTCAATGGCATCAGCATCCCGCTTGAGCTTTTCCACATCGAGTTTAGCGAAACTACGAATGGGAATGGACACTGACGAAGGCTTGGGAGACTTTAATTTATATGAAAGAAAGAGCAGTTCATGCCGTGAAAAACCAGAAGCAGGGAATTGACCGTAATTGGTTACATGCTCAACGGAAGAAACAGTTATAAGGTCGATACAGGTGTCCGCAGAGTCTATATTGTGATGAGTAGCATTTAGCGGCAGAATAGTGAAATTTTGCATCCCCATGATCGACCTGAATTTATGTGATTTGGGAGAGGACCCTAAAATTTATTATGTCTTTAATTGTGTCGTAACTTGATTACAGACCACTTTATTGTTACTGAGCAGCGGGTTCCGTAGATATCATAATCATTCATTATCATAGAATCAAGGCGCAGGCGTTAGTTCTGTGGACTTTTATGTTTAATTACTGAAAACAAGTTCACGGCTGGTAATTGAATTATTTTATACAGAAATGAATGTCGTATCGTAAATACGATTTATTCATTTACACAACACAAAAGTTACAAGAAATACAATCATACAGAAAGAAACAATAGATATGTAAAAACAAAAAGAAATAATTTAAGAGAAAGACTTTATAATTTATAACCCGTGTCGTGTCAAATGAAACGGTGCTGACTCAGCATGGTGTCGCGGGGTTAACCGCAACGCTGATTTTCAGTCATTTAAATTCATCTACTTAATTTCTGCAATCGATTTTAATGATTTGCCTTAGATATCCCGCGCAGCAAATCGCATTACATTGCCATTATTAAATTTAAATAATTGGCTTTAAAGTTCATGTTAATGGGAACTACGTATCTCCATTGTTATTCTCAGGCTTGATGAAGCCGAAGGTCAAGGATGTATGACAATGTCTATGGACTATAACTAATAAGTATGATTGTTTAACATCCTCTTCCTCTTTCTTTTCCTCGGAGAATTTTAAATTAAGAATGCCAGTTAACAGCACTAAACTTTTGGACAGATCATTCTCTGTACAAGCTGTCCCGTCTATGGAATTCCCTACTGCTATGGGTAAGACGCGCCCAATCCTGACCAGTTTTTAATAACCTAATCAAGGCCCACTATCTATCTTTGTAACTTCGGTTATTTAGACTATATATGTATTGATTTAGTCTATTTATGTATATGTATACATATATAATAATTATTTTTGAAATGTGTGTGTATTTCTATAATATGTGTATATTATTTTTATGTACTTAGTTCTTTGTATATCAATTGCTTTTATGCAACTTCCAAGTTCATTTCTAACGATCCTGTCCATCCGAAGGCTGTTCGAGAGAGAAATAGGGAGAGAAAAGATCCAACGTCGAGCGGCACGAATTGTCGGCGACCAAGCTCTCTCAGATCGGCTTGATCCTTTGGCCTTGCGAAGAGATGTTGCTTCTCTTTGCATTTTTTACAAAATTTTCCACGGGGAATATTCTGAGGAACTGTTCGGATTGATCCCAGCTGCTGAGTTTCACCATCGTACATCGCGACAGAATTCAAAGTTCCATCGATACCACCTAGATGGTTGGCATTCCACCACAGTGCGTTATAATCGAAGTTTTCTGCCACGCACTTCGACTTTGTGGAATCAGCTGTCGCCAGCAGTATTTCAGAAACAGTTACGACTTAGGGACCTTCAAGACAAGAGCTTATTCCTTCCTTATAGGCCGGCAGCGCATCTGTAGCACCTCTGGTGTTGTGGATGTTCGTGGGCGTCGGTGATCACTTACCATCAGGTGAGCCGCACGCTCGTTTGCCCCCTTCTTCTATAAAAAAAAAAAAAATACATGCCGTGGTTAAAATCTGCATCATTTATTCGTTTCTTGTTATAATCTAATTGCGCATCACGCCATTACGTGGCTGCCAACATAGCAGGCGGAGCTAATTACCGTTGCGGAAGGAAGAATCTCGAGAGGCAACTTTGTAAAGGAAACCGCGGTGTAGGACGACCTCAAGCCCTCCCTTCAAGAGGGGATAACGACTTGCACAGTGTTGCGAAATGTAGACGGATACAGGTCAGGTCCTTCCTTTTTCGGCATATCTTAGGGAAGGCCTTCAGCAGTTGGCTTGTGACAGGCTGTAATTATAATTCCCTGAATGGGTCCCTGTCTTGTCGTAACGGGAGGGGCTCAGTTGCCGTAGCTTGGTCTCCTATAGTGAACCGATAGGTACCTCCATGGCCAGTCTAACTTAACAAGGAGAGTTAGGGTTTCCACATCGAGTGGGCTTGATAAATTCTTCTTTGACTGTAGGAGGGGGAGATGTAGGAGAAGGATTATTTGCGCCATTGCTTGCCCTTTACTCTCCCTCCATAGCTGAGGAGAAGTCGCGAGGGAGAGGTGTTTCTAGCGATCCTCCGCGACTCTAGCTTCAGGCAGGCTCCAGAAGCCCGAGTTAACTATGACATCTGTACGTCTAACTCCACAGTACCCTCGTGACCTCGGCCGCTGTAAAGCAATCGAAACTTCGAGAATATAAAAATAAAATTAAACGCGATAAAATCCGTAAACAATAGTTTAATTTAAAATGATGAAGTATTCTAAAATAACCTTATACGTTGTCTAAAATATTACATTATTTACAAAATTTATGAAAATGTTTTTTTTTAAACCATTTAAGTATGTCTTCCGCTCTTTGTCCCGTAATAAATTATTTAGTTCCAAGGCAAGTATGTAATACTGCGATGTTTTAGAGCGAGACATAATACGGTTCGGACTGGGATAGGGTCGCGACCCTTGCCAATGATCAACTTTAGCACACACAGCGACCGCAGCGCCGGGGTTCTCACCACAGCTCCCTGTGAATGATACCTAAACCTTTTAACCCTAGCCACAGTTTGACTAGAAGAGCTTCAGTAACGTTACCGACTCGGTTAAATAATTTTTGCATTAAATCCAAATTTCTACCTAGCTTAGAGGATAACTAAGTTATGAATATAAAGTTATATATATATATATATACGTGTGAATATACAGATATGCGTTAAAAGATCGTATATTTTACAGTATGACATTTAGGTATCTTGTTCTTACAGAAATTGAACATGACAGATAAACAGATAGACAGCGTTTTCTTTTATAATTCGAAATCATATCATAGAAAGAACATCACTGATAGAAAATTAGGTTTAGTAATAATTTAGTTATAGTTTAGTTAATAGATAACAGAGTGATGGCATGATTTAAACGAAACTAACTTCATAAATTGAAATGCATATAATCTTCAATAATGGGGCAATAATTAAAAAGTACAATAAAAATATAGCATGACAGTCAAGACAGTGTACAGATAGATGAAATGGTGGTAACAGTGAATTAATACGTACATACATAAAACACTTACTTACGTACATAAAAAGGAAAAATCGAATTACAATTGAAACTCTCTGATTGTGTTAATCGAAAGAAATGAATAAGGTTTATTCGTGACTACAACGCAACTTAAATTATGTGTGCTAAGTACACCTATAGTACGCAAGTATGTTAGATTGTAATAAAAAAAAGTTATTAATAAATGAATGATTTATTTATTAATAACTTAATCTATACATTGTATAATGACATAATAAACGTCTGCATTGTCCGTAACAGTCAGTGAAAATTAACGTATTCTAATTTGGAATTCACGGTCCGAAAAGAAGTTACGAAAGTCAAAAAAAGATATTTTATAAATAATCATCATCACCTTCCAGCGTATAGCTAATTCTGTGTTGTTCTAAATGCGACGTCGGCTAATTTAGGTTAGATTCGGTTTTAGTTTCCGCGAAATTAAATTTCGGTTTTCTGGTAAGCTTTTCATAATGTCATTGCTTTGATGTCGTTGTTAGTCGATAAATTAATCCTTTCCATTTATTAATGTTTACAGATTTTTTTTTATATAAAAATAGGCTTACATTTGACTTCAATCTCGCTTGATGTAAGGCGAAGATGAGGCCTAGGATGGTACACGTTTGCCTAGAAGGTGTCTGTTCACTTTGGCGTTAAAGATGTCCAGATTATAGCGTTTCGGAAAAACTGCCATCGGCACAGAGTTGCATTCCTTAGCCGTCCGCATAATGAAAGAAGAGGCAAACCGCTTCGTGTGTAATGTAGGAATGTAGATCCCCGAATTCTTTAAAATGATGATTGGAAATAATAACATTCTTAACTATATATTAAGTAATTTGACAATTGACGAGCTATCATTTCTTAACAATTCTGCATTATATATGAAAAATACGTCACATAAAACACACACGCTCGCAGAACTGACTACTGTTGGGGAAAAAAGGATACCTCGAGTGGCAGCCACGAACAGGCAAACGCTGTGTGGGACGACCCCCCACAAGATGTGAGTGACGTCTTGCACGGTGTTGTGGGCTGTCGAGGCATGCGGGTGGTACAGGACCGAGCTATGTGACAATCCTTGGGGAAAGGCCCGTGTTCAGCAGTGGACTTGTGATATGTTGAAATGATGATAACGATATGCACATATACACAAATCTTGCATGTAACCTCTCACAGCATATTAAGTAAGGCAAAGTCGCCTTAACCTTTACAGCCTATAAACAAACCCCTGCATGACATAGGTCATCATAGGTCTCTCCCGCAAGGAGGCTGTAATCGAGATGTTCGGCTAGCGGAATGGCGATAGCAGCCCCAAGCACCTCGCAACTTATAAGCTGCTGGTACCTCCTCTACTTATTGTTGGTCTGATATTTTACGATTTTTTTTTATGTCGCCTCTTACGCCACCAGTGGTTACGGTAATATTGATAAAAGCAACTCATGCACGTACCGAGGAGCAATCGTTAATCGCATGGATCTCTCCGGGTTTCCCGAATAAATTTTGAAACCGATCCATCGCTAATGATCCACGTAGGAACAATTAAAATAGTCCGTTTCCTTCTTGATTCACTGCTACATCGGTAATGAGCCGAGAACTTCAAATTAACGCTAGGCTTATATGGATAAACTTGAATTTTTTTTTTATGGTTGATGGGGCAAACGAGCAAGCGGCTCACCTGACGGTAAGCGATTACAGTGTTCGGCCTTCAGGGATATTTGGTACATGGGAGAGGAGATGGGGATTACCTTACTCACCGAAAGAAACGCAGAAGCGTAAGATGACTCGATACTTCACGCCGGTATGCTCCGAGATCGTTGTACAGTCATGATCGAGTCATTCGAGCAGCACCAAAAGCCGCCGCTTGGCTCAACCACTTTTAAACGATGCTGCTAATACCAACGACTTCTTGAATCTGTGTTTGTATAGTCTGCCAATTAACTTGTTTAAGTAAGTGCTACTTCTACTAACTTCAAAGTAGTTCAAATGTAATGTTAATTAACAGCGAAGTTATTATCAATAAATGAAAATAATTAAAAATTTGTTTACATTGACAAGATGTAGGCCAAACATAACACAGCTCTATTGTCCACTAGATGATGCATTTTAAGATAAGAACGAAAAAATAAAGTAATAATGACAAATTCTAAGTTAAATTATAAAAATTAATACACTACAGGAATGTCCATACCAATATTACTAATGGTTATTGCAATGTTTGTACCTTAACAGTCATAAACGAGTAAACCCATAAGCTCGTCTCTACGTTCCAGATAAACGCCGATCTTGAGATGTAACATCATTACCGAGCTGTCATTGTGTAAATACACTTGTAGTAGGTATACATATAAATTAATAAGTATTAATAAGGAGGCGGTGGACAGACATCGACAAAATTTTGTAAGTGCACACAAGGAGCCGGTGGACAGACATCGATAAATAAATCAGTTGTAATGCATAACGTGTTTGAGATGGACCCCCCAGGTGTTCTCGGAGGCTAGGGGCGGATATTGTCATTCTCTTTCTTCCTGTCGTTATCGGCTAAGGAAAAGGTTAACGCTAGTAATGCTATTATCATAACTAATATTCCCGTCGGTCACTCCAACCAAGCATTATCGCTTTGTATCTGGAGTGGTTCACGACTACAGTCGAACGGCTGACTCGAACCTGCGACCTCATGTTACACAGTCCGCAATCTAACCCATTGTGGTGGCGCTTATATAGGATTATAGGATTGGGGGTGACAAACGAACTAACAGTTCATCTGATGGTCAGTGGCTACTGAAGACCATAGACACGTGTAAAAAAATTCGATCGAAAGAAGCTTACAGATGCATTGTCACCCTTGAGGACTGAGACGGAATGCCACAGTATTCTTTTACACCTGGATTGGCAACAGAAATAGTTGCTCCTAGACTCAGACTGCTCCTAGGTGTAGAAGAAGCACCAGCAGAAGGACATTTGTAGTCCAATTAACCACCAATCCACGCTGGTGTGTCGTGGTGGGAGCTTCCGGGCTCTAAAACCCTCTTAATTAATCAAAGAATATCTTTGCCCCGCGGTGGGATATTTACAGGCTACTTCACTTTTAAGAACAATAGTTAATATTACAATGACCGAGATAAATGTTTGTTGACGAAATAGTTGCCATAAGCCATAACTTATAAAGGTACGTTTGAGAGCAAATTAAGGGCTGGGTTTATAACTCTGAACTATGTAAATTGGCGCGGTTATCCATAATTCAAGAAGCCTAATAGGTCAAATAGTTTGTTCTACGAAGTTTGTCTTAGTTAGTTAAAATTGACTTTATAGTATTACAGTCAGCGACTTCACCGACACGGTGGACAAACTCAGTGATCTCAAGTGAAAAGTGAGTTGAAATACCTTAATTAATGTCCCCAGCCACTCGGTTCCCTCCACCTTGGTAGCCTTTTCTTAAACGTGGTAGAGCAGCTGCTCGAATGGGCCGGCTCGACCGGGTTAGTACCACGGTCTCGCAGAATACCGGCGTGAATTAGAGGCATCTTGTGCTTTTGCGTTTCGTTCGGTGAGTTAGGTAATCGGAGGCCCACTCCTCCTCCCCGCCCCCCCTCCTCATCCTCCCTCCCATCTCCCGAATAGCCTTAAAGGTCGGCAATTCACCTGCAGCTTCTCTGGTGTTGTAAACTTACATGGCCGACGGTAATCACTTACCATGTACGTTGAAGCTATTATCCACGTTCTTGGAAATTCTCTGTCTAGCAGTGGACTTAAACAGGCTGATGGTGATAAAGAAAAGTATCTGTCGAAGGTCTATTGTCTATAGTAAATAAGTCATTTCCTGAACCTCTTGGCTGCCATAGGATTAGTTCATTCGTACAATCTAGAAGTCTAAAAACAATAAAATTTACTGATTTTAAAACCTTGATAGCTCGCGATCATTCATTTAAAATCTCACAGCATGCCTGGGTTCAACGCAATTGTTAATTGCAGTATGCAGTGCTGAAGTTACCACGTGAACGGCCTGAAGCGGCAAGGTGCGCCACGTGAAGGAACACATCGGGAGGGAAACCTGCATGTAAATAAAATATTCTAGAAGCGTTTGTAATCAGTAGTTTTATATATATAATTAAATACGCCACGTCTTTGACCCTTTTGCGCGGTGTTCTAATTATAAATTCTGTTAATATGTTTGCGTGGTTATTAAAGGTCAATAAATTTTATATACCTTACATTTGCAGTCTGTGAAAAGTTCACTGCAGGACATAGGTCTCTCCTAAATAGAAGGATTTGCCTTAAACACCACCCTGGGCAAGAGGATTGGCGATACCATTAATACCATTGTCTTATAATTATTTCATATTCTTATTTATTACCCAGAACTGTATACTCTCCTGAGGATTGTCCAAGGAAACACTAATATAACGACTTCTTGTATTTAAGCGAACACCACACATTTGAGGACCTGGTCCCTCCGTGACCCCGGCTGCCGTAAAACTCGAGAAAGAACACTCGAAACGTTGGGAATATAAAACAGAAGTACACGCGATAAAATCCGTAAATAATAGTTTCATTTCAAACTAATATATCTATCACCACATCACATTTTATCTACTTAACAATTCCATCATTATCGTGAATCGCTTACTTTCAGAAGCTCTTAGGGATCGCTTATTTTTCTAATTAATTTAAGGCTCAGACAACATTCAAGCCTGGGGTTGACTTAAGGCAAGTTTCGCAAGACGAAGGACAGCTACAACACACAGGCTGCTCGCAACTTATCCAACTTTAATTAATTACTCTCTTTGTGCAAACGACGACAAAGTTTGCGACGCACACGCTCGTGTGTTGCTTTTAAGTTATATCTCGGATTACTTAGAGCTAACTTTGCGTGAAGAAATCTGCTCGAGGGTTAATTTCTTTATTTTATTTAGACGATCTATTAATCTCATGTATTATTGATGTAAGAAAGAAGGGTGTTAGGTACTCTTTCTTCCTATCCTTTTTCCAATGGTCTAACTTAGCTGCTGGTGGTGCTGCCTCTGCTGGACAATAATAATCCACAACCCCATATCCTTCAATGTGGGGTTGTGGTATTTTCTAAGTCTTATCCCGCGGGTCACGAAGGAAAGCAAGCAGATGGCGTAAAAGCCATCTCAACTGCAACTTAAAAATGAACCTTAAATACGGTTTCAATAGGTGTTATAGTTGCGAAGCATCTAATTGCAATTACCAATCCTGTCAAGCATACTTAAGCATGTAGAGTTGGTAATCTACTCGCCTACTGTACTGTACTACTGTGCTGTTTGTACAGTAGCTGTACAACAGCTGTACAACAGGTTGTTGATGATTATAATGATGATAATAAGAAATAGAATAAAACGTAAGGGGAAGGGGGGCATGTACTATTTATTTCCGGCCGATTTCGACCACGACGATAACATCATTAAAACATCAACCCTTGTCAACTGCGCAGGTGGTAGATACCTTCTCTGCCCAGGAGTCGTCTGGGTTGGGTACCATACTCTTACCCATTTGCAACAAAATATTGGCTTCGGCTGGGATTCGAAGCAAGGGCCCATCGCTCGGTAGTCAGGTACTAAACCACGCGGTCGTCTTCAAGAGTCTAGAAAGCATTTTTTTTGGAAAGAGTTGCGTTACCGGCCTTTAAGGATACTTTTAGAGAGAGAGGAGAGGGTCTCCGGTTACCCCACACACTAAACGGAACGCAGAAGCACAACCTTTTCTTCGGCGTGAAGAAATGGTTGTATTCCGCGAGACCATGGTACTACCCCTGCCGACCCATTCGAGCATCAGAATAAGCCGCGGCTTAGCTCTACCACGAACATAAAGCTATTCCCTCTTAGTCCTAAGAGGTGACATTTGACCTCCTTTCAATGAAGCTGTTTGCAGACATGTTCTGCATTAGGCACTTGCCATCAAGTAGACTTTAAATTGTGTGTACAATAAAAAAAAAGTCAATAACTAGCTTAGGCTTGGTAAAAATAATATGATTCGAACTTCATTTCTTTATTATCAGAATAACGTTTAGTAAATATCTCATTTTTAAAATTAGCTCCAGCAAAATTAACCATTATGCTATAATTAAAACTATGCCCATTCACACGCACAGCCATCTACGAACTAAATGATCACACCCAATTAGTAAGCGCTCAATTGTTTTTCCTTGTAAATATAGTTTCCCTTATATCAATACGTGTAAGTTTTCAGTTGATTGTATTGTCGCTAAAGTTGTAGTTGTTAACAAGTCCTTAGGTTTTGGAATAATTTGAAGAGCGTACTAAAGATCGGAATGTTATCCTTATTCATTTGTATTAATGATAAGCTAATTTAGTAAAACATTTAGAACTACAGGCAAAATACGCTTTATATTCTACACACGATACAGTAGAAAATTTCTAACCGGGTTTCTATTTGTAAAGTTTCATGTTTCTTACTTGAAAAAGAACGGGCCTCTCCAACAAACTCATATCAACAATTTCACCCCATTCCTTAACACCCTAAAGATTGCCACATACGACTGTACTAAGCCTGCCTGCAGCTCGACTTCACGCATCTGTGCGATTCTATGATCTATATTACAGGGAATTATCCTGCACTGTCAAATGCCACACTAGCATGGGGCATTTCTCCTATAAACTAATCAGAAGCAGGTGATGTCCTTAGCATCTATTACGTTTTAACGCTATGTACAATTTTACATAACGAGATGTTTTTTTTTCGATTGTCGACGAATTATCACCGGCTGAAAAAAAAAACCTTTCTTGTTTACTCCAGTTACGGGTATCATCATCATTTCAGCCTATCAGAAGTCCACTGCTGAACATAGGCCTCCCCCAAAGATTGCCACGAAGCTCGGTCCTGAGCCACCTGCATCCATCGACTTCCCGCAACACTGCGCAGGTCGTCACTCCATCTTGTGGGGGGTCGTCCTACACAGCGTTTGCCTGTACGTGGCTGCCACTCGAGAACCTTTTTTCCCTAACGGGTATGTAAAAATAAAATTGCAAAATTGCGTATAGAAATTATATTTATAAGTAATCTTCATAATCTTTGTAATCTATCGTATCCGGTGTATTATCGTCCTTTATCAAATTGGAGGCTTTCTCGGCGAGCATCATCACAGCAGGTACTAAGCCGGCTCTTATCACTGTAGGGATAGTACTCGAATCAACAACACGAAGCTGCTGCACTCCTTTCACACGAAACCGTGTATCTATAACAGGTCCCATTGGGCATGTTCCGTAAATGTAATTGGTTTTTCTCATCGCCGAAACGTAACATAACAAGTATTCCATCGATCCGAGGCTGTGATTTCTGCATTCAGGTATGTCATACTGTATTAGTTTCGCACCAACATTTTTGAAAAGTGTTGAATTCTGCACTTTTGTAAAGTCTGTCATAGATGCAGCAGTTTCATTTAAGTCTCTTTCTAAGTCTTTTTTATTAGAATATACATTAGTAGATATGCGAGGGGGATTAAGTGGATCAGTACCATTAAGAACGACCTTTGTGGTAGATGTCAAATCAAAATATGATATCATGGAAATTAGTAACTCTGCGTTAAAACTTTCATTGAATAATGTTTCACAAACATCATATCGATTGGATGTGTATGAGAGACATAGATCGGCCACATATTGGGGGTTGTTTCTTATAACCCAGTTTATCACTTGATAACTGGCATAGGATTGAGATTTATTATTTGCCACGAATCCTGTAAACATTGGTATCGGAACACTAAAAGGACTGTGCGGAACTGGTTTTTCCTTAGTAGATTCCATTTTAAAAGCTTTTAGTACAGATATGTATTCACGTCCATTTCTTCCTACTGGTAAATTAGCTATAGTTGTTATATTTAAAGTTTTTAGATATTTCTTTGGCCCTATTCCTGAATACAAAAGAATTTTAGGTGTGTTTATACTTCCGGCAGACACTACAACTTCCTTTTTTATGTTTATAATAATTTTCTTTCCTTTTTCTAAAAGTACTTCTACCCCAACAGCAACTTTACAGTCGTCAAAAACAATTCTAGTGACATAAGCATTTTTTAGTATATCCAAATTTTTTCGATCTCTCGCTGGTCTAATATATGCGAACGCCATACTTTGGCGGTGTTTATCAGCTATTAAATAAAGCGGTTGGAGGAAGCCGATAGTGATGTTCGTATTAATGTCCAACACCTGAGGATTACCAACCTCACGAAAAGCGTTTATGTACTTTTGTACAAGTTCGCTGGGATCACGATTTAGACCCACATAGCCTTGGGTTCCATGGAAAGCAGCTGCTGTTGAATTTAGAATTTCTTCGTCTCTCAATTTTTCCCCCTTTGTGAAGTAGGAAAAAATATTTTTCCATTTCCAATTGGCATCCTTTACACGTCTTGCCCAAGTATCGTAATCATTAATAGCACCCCTGGCAAACAGCATAGCATTAATGCTGCTTGTTCCCCCAAGAACTTTACCTTGGGAAATTATATCAAATTCATCTCTTTGGTCACTATGTACAGTGAAATTCCAATCTATATGAGATTTCGGCGCATACAGCATTAGAGATGGTAACTAAAAATAAGAAATTAAATTTAAATTAGAATTAATATGTTCATTAGCAATTATAATTTAGTTCAATTGAACATTAATCGAATAAACAGGTTATTGGAATAAAATTATAATATATTATTTAATCGCGTATTCATTAAAGAAATATAAAAAACTTTATCTGAATCACACGTGCTAGCAGATGATGAAAAAAAAATTAGAGATTCGTTAGATTACAACAGCCCAGCCCATGTTAGACACTGGTACAGGTTGAGAAGAATCTGCTGCCTGTTTTCTTCCTACTGGTATTGTAAGATCTCATTGGAAATCTTAAAAAAGTGCAAAAAATGGATGTGTGTCGGGCATCGGCGTCTAAAGTGCGAAGATTATGCCTACTTCTGATAAAGAAGATGTTCTGATTCAGAAAGGAAGAGAGAGAAACAATTTTGTCACGGCACAAGTACAGCGCAAGCTTAATATAAATAAAAGAAAGAGAGAATAAGAAATAAATGCGTAAATCTACTACTAATAATAATAGCTTAAAAGAAAATAAATACAACAACAATGACGAAAAGTAAGCAAAGAGAAGAAAAAAAACAACAATAAAATTTGTATGCTGTCTATGCTACGAACATGTATATTATTCTATGTATATATGGTATATTTGTATATATGTTATTTATATATCTATCTATGTATGTATCTATTGTAAGTATATATTTTGATATTTATATCCTTTAACTGGTTTTTTTTCTCTTAACAGTATCGCCTCTATTACGTATATATCTCTGCTTAGCCTAATGGTTGACTGGGAGAGAATGCCTCTAGGCATTAAGTCCGCCATATGTACGAACTAGTGCATAAAGATTAAATAAATAAATAAATTTGTCTGTGCAACGTTGCCGTGAAAAAGATCTCACTCAGCTATGGCATATATTGACACTTGCGGCAAAAGTATTCTAGAGTAGACATCCGGGATGAAATCGGCGGGACATCATTATTCTTATTATTTACAGATTGTCAGAGAAGAAGAGAGAAAGTTAGAAACGAATCATGATAATCGAAAAAAAAAATTCGTCTCTGTCAAACGAATTTCGGAAAGTGTAGCCTTTCTTGTCTTGTTGAGGGTCATTTTTTTACTGCTATTTATGATGGCTATGGAACGTGTTTCAGATCACTTTTCATATGAAATACTTATAATTTTTTTTTTTAATAGCAAGCAAGTGATGGCAAGTACATGGTAAGTTATTACCGACAGCCACGTACACCCGACGGCCAATACTAGAGGAAGCTGCGTTGGTGGTCTTAATAACATTATTTTTATATTGTTTTATACATGCGCATGTGGAAAAAAAAGGTGAGGTAGTGAAACTCACATGTGATTCTATGGGAGGATTTCCACCTGCTTCGATCAGAAGGACAGTAACATTGGGATTTTCCGATAACCTGTTAGCGACCACACAGCCAGCAGTACCACCCCTACTACCACGTAGTCGTAGGTCTTTTGATCTGAAATGACATAAAATAGTGCTGCACGTTATCCAGTCTCAAACTAGTATTCTTGGTGTCTTGTTAACTGGATAGAGATAAGATTGATATAGCATATATTGGTATATCAAACGAACACCATATGGTAGAATTACCAACTCAAAGAGGCCAGAATGCACTAGGCTGGCAGTATAATCTTGGTGGAGAAATGTTTGGTCCTGGGACCGTCTAACAGCTTGATAAGCAAAGAGGTTATGTCAGGTACATAACCTCTTTGCTTATCAAGTCCTATATCTAAGTACGTATATTTGTATTCATAAAATCTCTGAATGCATTTATTGCACGTTAAATTGTTACCAAAAGTATTTAATTTTCATCAATATTCAGTTACAAAATGGTTGGACCCTCCTTGTGCCCATTACATGTTATCTGCTCCCAGATTGGTAGCAAGCGCCTCTTGGAATTAAGTTAGCCTTTTTGTACATTTCTCTTGTCCAAATTAAGTTTAAATAAGATATCCATTCGAATTACCTGAAACTAAATACCACTGACAAGTGACGGGAAGTGGTATTACCAGTGCGAGTGTTCACCACACCGTTTGTCAAGCGTGACGAGTAAGAGGAAACTCTCCTAGAAATGTTCATTGACTCTAGCTCGCGCTATCTTGGGGAGCCTTTGTTCAGCAGTGGGGTAAAATAGCCCGATTAAGTAGTAATAGGAGTACGTACGTATGTGATTAGGTTGCTTGCGTTGTTGGAATGTCTGCAACGTTTCTCTCACAGCTGGTATTATCTAGAGATACACGTATCTGCGTAGGTATACTGTAAGGTGTATACTTGTACTACGAGCTAGTAACTTTGTCAATGTCGCCTCGCTATGGTGATAAAGAATTTAATAATGAGCAAAAAACTTACCGTTTAGACGAGACGGCGGGTAATAATATTCATTAAAATTCAGTAATGCGATTATTCGAAGGGCATTTTTTATGGACCAAAAACTTTCCGTCGCATTCTTTATATCCATTTTTCTTTACGCTCCTGTAAAGTCTTAAAGGTTATTTCATTATCATCATGAACCTTATTGTAACCCTTCCCAAGCTCAGTGCCTTAACCATAGAGTTTCCTATGTAAACATAAACTCCCATAGATTGGCACAAATTACAGTCATCATTTATCCAGTGGAAATCATCGAATGCTTGCCGATTTCCATTTTAAAAGTATTAATTCATTACGCCATATCAAACCATCGTATCGTTATTCAATGTCTCAGTTTTGCAATAGATAGTGGCATTTTGGACGTGGTAGAGCCATGCGGTGGCTTTTACTCATGCACGAATGAGCCACGGTAGAATAACTTAGCGCTAATGGGGTATTATCATGGTCTCCAAGAATACCGTCGTGAAGTAAAGGCATAAGGAAAGTAAACGGAAGCCCATTACTCTTTCCTCCTATCCAAATATGGTTGAGGATTAAACTATGATCTACACCACGGTGGTACCAAACCACTCATAAAAAAAAATTTAGTGCACAAGATCCCTAAAAAATAAGAATGCACAGATCCGTCTACCTACAGGCCTATTGCCATCGCCTCCTAGTTATCTAAAGTAATGAAGTCAATTATTAACAACCAGCTGCGGAGGTACATAGAGGAACACCAACTAATTAGTGAACGCTTGTACGGTTTCCGCTCCGCCGGGGTCGATCAGCTGGTAACTTTCTAGTTTATCTGATGTATCGTTGGACCGAGGCAATTGATTCCAAGTAGGAGGCCTTGGCGGTTAATTTGGAAGTAGGGAAGAGCTTTGATAGGATTTCGCATAAAAGGAGTCTCTCGTAGCTTCTTTCGTACGTTGTTATAGCGAATTTGTGTAATTGGGTCTACCAGTTTCCTCGCGGACCGGAGCATCAAGTTTGTTGACGATGGAGTATGCTCAGGCTCAAATTCTGAAAACGCTTGTGTTCCACAAGGCTGTTTGCTGTATCCTAACCGGTTTCTTCTGCATATCAATGACTGCAAATTAATTACTTACATCGTCATGTAGATGCTCTACACAATGGTCCTTTGTTAGTGACTTGTTTCTGAAGTTGAAACTTTGTTGAACAAAGCCTCGGATTAAAGTCGATGTAATCTAGTCCTATTCTCAGCAAAGTACACCACCACCGGCTTCTTCCATTTGATCAGATTCAACGAGAGCAGCTCGAATCATCGGCGACCCAAGTTCTCTCTGATCGACCTTAAGGCCTGGCCTTTCGAAGAGATGTTGCATCTCCATGCATTTATTATCGTATTTATTAAGGGGTGTGTTCAGAGGAACTGAAATGTTCCCAGCCGCTAAATCCTACCATCGTACGTTGAGACAGAATACTAACTTCCACCAACACTATATAGATGGTTTGCAATCCACTACAGAGCGTTTCTCTCGTAAATATATCACCAGCGATATTTTCGAATAGTTCGACTAATGGGCCTTCATCAAAAATGCCTATTCTTTTCTCAAGATCCAGCAACGCACATTCAGCTCCTCTGGTGTTGCAAATGTTCGTGGACGTGATGGTCTTCGTCCACGAACATTTGCAAGGTGAGCCGCTTGCACGTCCGCCACATATTTTATAAAAATATAGTTTTATCAAGCGACGTCTAATGTAACTAAAACGAAAATGAAAATACTTCTCACCTGTGTATTCTTTCCGATGAAATGTTGAACGGACTGCATAATGCAGAAATTTTGACAAGCAAATTTGTTTATATAGAAGTCAGTCAACTCAAGCCAGACGCAAAAGCAATAAAACTACTGTATTCGTTTCAAAATATTGATAGCACTATCATTGCCACGCATTTTTAATTATTCTGAATTTGTTTTCTTGTCTAACATCACAGTATGTTGAAACTTGATCTCACATTTGGCAGTACAATCAAAACGAACGAGTCTCAACAATAAAAATGAAGGTTAAAGCTCAACTTAAAAGCGCTAACTAAATCTGGCATGAACACGATTAAAAATAACAGATACTTGATACACATTACGTTAGCAAAAAGGATTTTTTAAATGGTAAAGGGGGAAGACAAGCCACCTGCTCATCTGATGGTAAGTGATCACCGTCACCCATGTACTGCAACACCAGAAGAGCGGCCAGGTGCGTTTCTAGCCTTCAAAGATATTCGCGTGATAGGAGAGATGATAGGGAAGGGAGTTGGGGCAGGGAAACCTACTGTCCAAAACAATGGAATATAGCAACATATCTTCCATTGTGTTGAATCATGGTGTTATTTGAAATTTTGGATGGTTAGCATCTGAAGAAACTTTCATAGCTTATTTCATGTTATGAATTTATTCACAGGATATGTTATAAGTTCCGCCATCTTCAGAGGTCTGCCAGTTTATGTGTGTCTTCTTCTGAGCTTTTCATGTAGCCCACCTCGTCGCGAGTTTGCTCCCGGAGATAGCCATGATATTTGTAAGGTTTTTTCTGTTAGTTGCTTCTTGCAACACCCGACGACGCATCATTTATTCCTGTACAGGGCACGTACTAATGATTTCTTCGAAACACATATCGTTGGCATGTAAATAACGACGGAATGACAGGCTCACATTGTCACGTTGTTGGTCGGCTGAAAGGTGAGTAGAAAAGACAAAGATATCTGACCACCCCAGTGTTGGCCAATCACGTCTTTCGCCCATCAGGAGAGGCAGAGATTACGAATTTTCACTTGGCATGACTCGTAGTAGCTAAACATCGAAGCCGTAACACACCTATCGCATTTATCTCCTGAAGTGAGGAGATAAAAGTTTACAAGTCTATACTCGGTGTTTTTCAATGATATATAGTATATATCTATAATAATAAAAAAAAAAACTTTTTGGTAGAACCTGATTAGACATTGTTTTACATAACTATTGGCTTAACTTGCATATATTATGTAAATGTAGCATGATGTGTTTTAATGGTGTACTCCTTCTATTAACAATTACTATTATCT
Organism: Bhutanitis thaidina; assembly: GCA_029286595.1. Classification (NCBI taxonomy): domain Eukaryota; kingdom Metazoa; phylum Arthropoda; class Insecta; order Lepidoptera; family Papilionidae; genus Bhutanitis; species Bhutanitis thaidina. Next base: position 1,318,260 of record JAGSMS010000007.1, on the reverse strand, counting down.
AATTAGGTTATAATCTGAATATACAATAAAGTTAATTTTGAAAATAATGTAACTATTTCGCGTCTGAAAAATCGTTAACCGTTTTAAAAATGTAGGTATTTATTTTAAAGATTTGTATTTGTTTATGGTAATCAAACAGTAGCTTCATTTTTAATCATTTCTTTTTCTTTATTAGGATCTTAACAGATCTCTGCTAAAAATACCCTACTTGGCAAACAGGTTGACAAGCTCAGCACGTGCTCAGACGCAGGATGATTTAGTTCTGGTGTGTTTAAGTCAGGTATTTCGTTACCACTCGGATAGCACGTCATTCCTCTTAGGTAGCCTAAGGATAACCACAGGCGGTTCACCTAACGGTAAGTGATTACTGACACCCACGGACATCTACAAATAGCAGAGGAGTTGCAGCAGGTTACCGTTCTTTAAGGATACTTAGGAAAGGGGAGTTATGAGAGGAGGTGGAGGGGAGAGCGGGCCTCCGGTTACCTCACTCACCGAACGAAACACAGACCTACAAGATCTACTTCACGGCGGCTAATCAAGCAGCGGCAAATCTCACAGCTACTACCACGTACGTAACCTACGTAAATAATGTGGTAAATTCACTTCTATCGCCTCCGCAGAGAATAAACGCAACCGTGTTAATGAATAATATGGTATGGTTCAATCAGGGAATGATGTCGCTATATTTTTGTGGAATCGTAGCTCTTGTTTTATCAGGTCTACTAAACTGAATAAAGTTTACATGCTTGCTTACACATAAGATAAAAGTAAGAAAACACTATAAAATGCATTCTGATAAATGTGCATAACTTATTTGATACTTAAAGCATAAATTTTAATCTTAAATAAAAAAAAAGAAACAGTCTTCTAAGACATTTAAATAAGAAACATAATACGTCGGTAGTAAAACTAAAAACTTTTATATTAGGGGACATAAAATCTTAAACAATACTTTCCTTATGGAGGCTGCATACCCATGAAAACATCTACCTCAAATCTTACTGCATTAGTTGAAGAACACAGAGGCATGCTAGAAGTTTTACGATTTTGAAAACAGCTATTAGGACGAGGCACTGAAATTTGAACTCGACTTAACGTGTCAGGCAAATCAATAAATCCATGACTTAATTTGTGGAGTAACTATATCTAGATCTAGAATTTCCTACATGTTTTTAATGGTACCATTTTAAAGCGCTTTGAACGTTCATCGTAAGAAAAATGGTGCATTGTAGTAGAGTTTAACAATTTTTAATTTATGTATTTTTATTTTTTTTTTGACGTAGAATTAGTGTGTTTATTTTTAAAATGAGTATTGTCCTGTAAATGTGCTGTGAGTAAATTGTTTTTCTCTCATCATTCTTTTTTTCTAATATCCATATCAAAAAATACAAGACCGAACATCCCGTACCTGGTATCATTGTGTAAATTGCATGGTGTACTTAATTTTATTTTGATAGTTAAGTTCTGATGTTTGGGCATAACGGTGAATATCAATCTCTTTCTCCGAATGGCAACCTCTTTTGCAGACTGGCCAGTGAATGTTGGCTAGCTTGATCCAAATGTTTTCTTGATTTATTTAATCATTATAAAGAAGGACACAACAGCGGACTTAATGCCTTTAGGCATTCTCAACCTGTCAACCTAACAGACCTAAGAGACCTGTAACGGGGAGCAGCATCACTGTTGCAGCAGTATTGGCACTGTGTTTACCAATCCGGTTACCAAGTGTAGTAAGTATGGCCGAACAATCCACAAACAACAATTCCAAGAAATGTACAGAGGCTTTTGTGCAAACGCAGAGGTATTTGTTTTTGCCTGATCCTCTTTTCTTTTGTTTTATTAATAAATACAGGATTTACGGATTATGGAGACAGTATCCATAATTTTGCACACGGACAAACATGAAGACAGTAATTTGTAGTCTATACGGTACTTCATCTACGAGTTCTACCGGGATAATCGGACCAGTGGAAATCATCGTGTCCTTGCCGATTCATATTTGAATAGTTTTTATTTCTTTCATGTCCCGTGCGGGAGTCAGACCCACAACACACAGCACAACAAACAAATGCTGAGTTATTAGGATTTGCAAATTTACTTCAAAATCCTCAGACGAAGTATAGGAGTCCGGGACTTGATTCGATCTAATTAAAGGTCAGAGTCGTTTCAATTAAGTAGTGAATGAGCATCAGTTTTAATATATTATATAATTATAAATTAAATCACCGAATACCAATATGTAATTTTAAATTATCTATATTGCTTATTCAAATTGTTAAACCGTGTTTTATCGATGACGTATTTTAAGTTAATGAAATCAAGTAACCAACTTTGTAAACTAATCTTCATTTAAAACAATATTTAGTAAGATCATTTCAAAACGGGTTATTGTGTAATTTGGTTTTTAATTATTTAGATAAAGTAGCAGCATGTAAATGCCAACTGTTGGGAAAAAGGAGGCTTTAGTCCTTCTCTCAAAGATCTGAGAACGTTTTGGAGTGGTTTTTATTCGAAAGCTATAGTTTTTATCACGATTATGTACTGATCCATGCTGGACATCATCACATTCCTCTTAACAACATAATTCGTCAAGATCTACTTAAGTAAAGCGTGTGTACTTATTGGGTGTCCTCGAAATTTCAGCTTGTGGGCTATGATGGTTACCAGAGTCCTGCTGTTCTGAGTTCTCCGTCACACAGAGAAGTGATACCATTGGATGAATAGCGGCTTATAATGTCACTATTGTCAGATAACAGATTTGTGTGTCATACCTAAATAATATATTAAATGAAGTAACAAAAATTATGTAAATTTAAGTCAATAATTGATTTTATTTTAAAATGAAACTATTATTCATGGATTTTATTTGAAGTTTCGATCCAGATGCTGCAAAGCCTCCTTAACGCCTAAATAGTTTCATTTCAAATGTAGTATTCCTGTATATACTTCATTATTAATTTTAGTTTCTCATCATATGTAGATGTCCTACCTATTTATCTATTTTGGCATAGGTATGTGAAGATCATTTCCCATGTATAATAAAAACTTTTTCGAAATGACATTTACCGCCATCTAGTTTAAATTAATAACACTATACTCGTATGTGAAATAATTTTCATATGAACGCTTGGCTAACGCGATAGAGTTCACAGACTAGAGACTCGTATTATTTATTTATTTTTGATTGGGAAAAAAACACATTAGCCAACATAGTTTCCACAGCGGAGTAAAACCATATTGTTGCGTAGACGGTCTGTTACATACATATGTAGAAGCGGTAATCTGTCACTCTTAGATGTAGGCGTAGAGATCAGCCTAACCAAACGCACTTCCGCAATTCACTATTCACGTCTTCGAGAGACGGAATGTGACAGTTGGCAAGCCCTGTTTCCGGATTTACTCAAAAGGTGATGGAAGAAAGGTGATGGCAGATTCGTTCATTCGTTTTTTTTTTATAGGAAAGGCGGCAAACGAGCCAGCGGCTCACCTGATTGTAAGTAAGTACCGTTGCCGGCCGGGTTTAAGGATATTCGGGAGATGGGAGGGAGGATGAGGGAGGGGGAGTGGGCCTGCGGTTACCTCACTCACCGAACGAAAAGCAGGTGCACAGGATGCTTCTACTTCACGACGTGGTACCAACCCGGTCGAGCCGGCCCATTCGAGCAGCCGCAGCTTCGCTCTACCACGTACAAATATCGTTCTATCTGGGGCTGGCTGTTGAACGTTGCACCACCTGTAGAAAGGATGATGTATTCACCTACATCATCCTTTCTTGCCAATGCCAACCTAGCTGTGATATTGGGATGACCCCACATCCGCTACTAGTTCCACCAGTGCGACATGGAATTAAATATTTTGTTTAACTTTTCAAGATGTTTGTCGTGCAAACATAAATTGAACAAGTACCTTATCTAATTAATTGAATTAACTTTTTCTCTGCCTTACGTCACTAGCTGATAAAATTTAATAAATTTGAATATAGATCGTAAAATACGACCTGTCTGTCAATTTGTTAGGCGCAGTGGATTAAAAAACCCATTATGTTTACCTCTGAATAAATTACTCAACACGTTATGAATGAATCTCACGCCAGCTACAATCACACCGCAATTATGTTCGATTCTTTTTCTTCCAAAATATTGTGGTTCGGGTTAGTTCAGTTACGAGCACCAACAAGCTTGAGCGAACTTGCCCAGAGCGTGAAGAGTATGGGAAAATATTTCAGGAAATGCATGCTGGCTTTTGCAGGGGCTTTCTTGCGGATGTTTATGCGCAGCCGTGGGCTTGGATAGACTAATTTTTTTTTTTTTATGAAAAAATAGGCCTGCGTTTGACCTCAATCTTGCCCGATGGAAAGCGAAGATGAGGCCTAGGATGGTACACGCTTGCCTAGATGTCTGTTCACTTTGGCCTTGAAGATAATATCCAGGTAGACTAATGAAGGTAAAGAACTTCTGTTAGTCGTGAGATCGCAGCATAAGGGAATCTGTTCCTCCAGTTAACCATGTATGTTACATAAGATTCGACCGTAAGAAATGCTTAAAAATGTCGTAACTTCTGATAAATGAACCGTCTCAGAGAAGACCTAAATCCCTCAGCAAGATGAAGTGATGATGAATCGGTCATATCGCTCGTCACCTAATGTCCGTTGTTTATAAAAAAGGGTCTCAAGTGACTACATGCATTCTAAGACTTCGCATACACGGAAGCACCGTCTATCGTAGCTTATGAAATAAAGATACCACTGAGATTTATCGAAATTTATGTACGATTTAATGTTGGTCCGGACACTAAGATGAAGACGGCCTCACCACTTGTCACGTTATCCCAAATTGCTCCGGATTTAGTTGAAACGATCACATCAATATATGATATACGGTTGCGGGGGCTTATTTAATTTTTCTTAAAACAACTCACAAAACTTAAACAGCTTTTTATAAATTATCGAACAAATCAACGTTTGGAATGCGTTCGCGTACAAACTTTGGTGTGACGCACGGCCACCTGTTCGGTGCCGCCCGTTTCCGTTTCATTCACAATATCACCGACCAAACCGGTTCATATTAATGAACGACCCAAGCTATGGGTTTGCTGACCACAGATTATATTCACTAAAATATCGAATGTCGCTTTGATTTTTAAATGTAACTAGTTTCGTTTGAATACATTCTGTTGTACTTTGCACCTTATTAGGACCTCGCAGAACAGCATCTAAGAAAAATGGTGACAGTTTCACTGTTAACCAAATATAGTTTTGGTCAAAAAATATAAAAACTCTGCTCTGAACAAAAAACTCTGTCCACCCCAATATTGGGTAGTGTTTTATGACAATGATTTTAAGATCTACTAGTACATAGGTTAATAAGTACTAGTACTCTGTATATACATTTCCCAGAACTGTAAGTATCCATTATTATCATTAAGAGTTAAAATTGTAACATTTTCCAATAATCTGTCTCATAGTCTGTAACCTACTTTTAAAATAAAAACTTTATTATAAAACTAGGTTAGTTTATTAAATGTATTCTTTTTAAATGTAAATGTATGAACGAGACTAATTTTTTTTTTTAGAAATAACACCCTAATTAGAACATGATATGGGTTAATCCAAAAAGGTTACTAGTTCTAGAAGCTCTATAGGCGTATTTATGAACATTCTGACTTGCGAATTATGTTTCTCGTGAGAACACTTTTCAGTTTTCAGTTAGTTCATACGATCTTCTGTAAAGGAACACATCTCAGTTACGTAAGTGATCACCAGCCGTAAGAATGGGTTGATCAATTAGATTGGTTTCTTCTTAATCGGAATGTTAATGGTCGTCTGCTCTCTTCTGAGGAACGGTTTTTATTAAATCGTCAATGACGTGGTTCTTGGAGATCGGAACACTGTACGCATTGCATCTAGGACGCTGTTTTCACGTCGTCGGTCTGTGTATTATCGGTCTGTAATTTTTTTGAAATGGTTCCGCATTAGTCTATTTAACATTTTTAATTTTTCCACTGTTGAACAGAGAGCTCTCTAAGAAAACACCAGCTAAAACCGGTATATATGACTTGAAATATTTACCCATACTGACCACGCTGAGCAAGGGGATCTGTGGGCGCGGTTAAGCCGTTTCCCATCATTAGTGTGTGAGATTTGGGTTCGGCATATTTGGATGGATATTCCGCCATCATTCCGTCCCTTGCCATCGGTCGGAAGCTGTGATACTTTCAAGAACCTCACCACAGACGACATTTACGAGCCCCACGAGATAGTGAAGGAGCGCAGATTTTATTTAAACCTCACGTCACACGTCAGATCTTCACCGAGTTTTAGTAATTTGATGTCGCCATGTTGTTTAGTACATTCGACTAAATTCCTGTAACTTGATCCAAACATTAACAGGCGAACCGGTTTACTAACGAAAAGGCATCTATGTAACTGTAACACCATATCTGTGTTATTATAATCCATTTCCTTTCCGACTCTACGTCGTCTGAGTAAAAGTACGAGTACGTGCCAGTAAATGCCCGCGGCCGGGCAATAGTCTAACCTTAATAAAAATTTGTGAGAGATAGGAGCCGGGTCCATCACTCTCCTCAACGGGCTCGTGTGCGGATTGGTGGACTTCACAGGTCCTCGAAATAATATTTTTATCCATTTCTCTTTCGCTCTCTTTTTCACCGTTGATCACTTGCTAAATTGGCTGGTAAAAAATTTAACGGTGCCGGGAATCGTACCCTGGTCACACGCGCAGTATTATGATATTAAGGCGAACACTCTTACACACCCCCTGTGTGACCACGGTTCACTTAAACTCTGCTGAGTAAACGTATGTACATTATAAGAAATTTTAATTTTAAAACTAGGTTACAGACTATGAGACAGATTATTGGAAAATGTTACAATTTTGACTCTTAATGATAATAATGGATACTTACAGTTCTGGGAAATGTATTTACAGAGTACTAGTACTTATTAACCTATGTACTCGTAGATCTTAAAATCATCGTCATAAAACACTACCCAATATTGGGGTGGACAGAGTTTTTTTTTTCAAAGGAGAGTTTTTATATTTATTGACCAAAACCAATAAATATTTGGTTAACAGAAAATACTTTGTAACACCGTGTACAGGTGGTGAATCTGTCACCATTTTTCTTGGATGCTGTTCTGCGAGGTCGTGATACAATACCGATCTAGAAACGAACAGTGGCCCTTTATCCTAATAATAGCTAATCTCTAATTTTCCATAGTGTAAATACAGCTTAACAACAGATCACGAATGTTACATAACACGTAGTAACACACGGAAAGCATTCGTGAATCGAAATCACTGTGGACCTTAACAGTCATAATTGTATTTATGTGGGCTTTGAGGTCAGAAGGCGCCGCGCTTACAACACACACAATTTAAAATAGTATAATAAACAGTCGTTCTTATCTTGTATATTCGCTCTTAAAATATGTTAAACTCAGGAGACAAAGGTGCCGACCGATTCGGTGTTCACTATTTGTGAAAAACAAAATGGCGATTTCTTTGCAAAGATTAGGCAACCTCTACAGGTTGCTTAATCTTTGCAAAGGTATCACGGAAACACATCACTCATGACGTGTTTCCGTGACACAAAAAAGGTGTTTGCGGTATTTTTTAAAACTTACGTGAAGTACGGAAAGCAAGTTAAGTTTTTTTTTATTTGCTTGGATAGAAAGTGTTAGCCATTCCTATATATATATATGTATATATAAACAAGACGGAGTAACGACCCATGTTTCGAAAAGCCGATGGATGCAGGTGGCTATTCCTTCCTTATAGGCTGGCGACGCACCTGCAGCGCCCCTGGTGTTGCGGGTGTGCGTGAGCGTCGGTGATCACTTACCATCGGGAGAGCCACCAGAACCGTTGCCCCTTTTTTCTTAAAAAAAAAACAATACTGCACTCACCACCCCTTCTGTCGTATGTGGTGAGTAAAGTAAAGTAAAGTAGCAGCCTATAAGTGCCTACAGCTGAGCAAAGACCTCCTACGAGTATCAGAGAGGGTTTAGGAGCTGGGAAGGGCCCGCCACGCTGCTCCACTGTGGTTTGGAGGGTTTCAAATATCTTCGAAATATTATTTTTCATTATATCTCAGACATGCAGGTTTCCTCGCGATGTTTTGCTTCACCGCCGAGCAAATAATATAAAATTATACTTAAAATTGCTATTAAAAATTTTAGTGGTGCCGGCGCCGGGGATCGAAGTCAGGTCACTCGCGCTCTATGACACTAATGCGAGCACCCCGACCACTAGGCTACCACGGCTCGTCCCGTGGTGAGTCTGGGCAATTATTACATGTATTGTTCGCCAATCCAGTGGATTCACCCATGGGAATGAGAATAAAAAGATATACTTATGTAAATAATAAATATAATATTAAAAATAGCAAGCATACATTTGCTCAATATTACTGCTAGAGAAGAAATGTTTTCGTGAAAATTTTTTAAAAGCCTCTTCGTCTTGTTATTTATGGGAAAATTTAAAATGTTCTTAAAGATCTAGGTCGCAAACGCTCCTTGAAATAAATTTTGCAAACATTTTACTATACATAATTTTTATTTATTTTATTTAAATAATGTATGTAATTTTTTTATGGACTATGGACGCATACAATTAAGCGGCTCACCTGATTCTTAGTGACTACCAACGCCTTCGTACATCTGCAATACCAGAGTAGCTGCTGGTGCGTTGCAGGACTTCAAGGATATTCTGGATGGGGAAGAGGTCTTCCGGTTACCTCACTCGTCGAACGAGATGCAGAGGCATATGGTATCTCTGTTTCACGTCGGTACGCCAATCCGTAGTTCAACCCTGATCGAGCTGGCCCATTCGAGCAGCAGCTAAAGCCGCCGCTTGGCTCTACCACTTACGTAATGTATATAAGTCATAGTACCGTAAATAAAATAGTATCTATTGTTCCATGACATTATGACCTGTTCTTTTCATTATTATAGTCTACATAAGTTTTATTATATGTATAAAGAGATAGATATATATTTGTATATAGATATAGAGACGTATGTCAGGACCGTAGCAAGTGGAAGGAGATAGTCTCTGCCTACCCCGTTAGAAACACGGCCTGAATATATGTATGAAGAGATAACGAACATTTTGAATTGATCAAAGCTAAAACGACGTTTTGAGGATGCTATACCAGTGAAAATATGTAACAAATAGTTGAGTATGAGATCGGGTTAACATAGCGATGTACGCAGCGCCATCTGTCTCCTTACAGCTAAAACACAACCGACTTTAGTGCGGTATTGATCACATGTGTAATTCTTTGAAATTCCGCAAGATGGCGCTTATTAAGTATCGCATTAAAACCCGTTATATTTTTGAAAAGCACATTTCATATTTTACATTCCCAAAAAGGTTTAATTTGAAAACCATTCCATTTAAAGACCGCGATAGAGGCACAAGAGAAGCGTAATTGAAACTTTATAGCTTCTCGGCCGAATAAAAAATACATAAAAAAAGTCATAAACCGTCGCGCTCGCTCTCCGGGGGGTATTTAACAAACAAAATGGTACGTCCATATCGCGTTCAGTATCCTTGCGGTGAAATCGCTGTCGGCGGTAAAAATATCGCTCAACGGCGCAGAACCTGGATCTTTACGACACGCTTAACGGGTAAATAAATAAATTACTTAAATAAATTCCAATAATGTTACTCGACTAACATATCACACGGTAGAGAATGCTTCAATCGAATGTTTTACAACTTATTTAATAATGATATATGTATGAAGAGATAACGAACATTTTGAATTGATCAAAGCTAAAACGACGTTTTGAGGATGCTATACCAGTGAAAATATGTAACAAATAGTTGAGTATGAGATCGGGTTAACATAGCGATGTACGCAGCGCCATCTGTCTCCTTACAGCTAAAACACAACCGACTTTAGTGCGGTATTGATTACATGTGTAATTCTTTGAAATTCCGCTAGATGGCGCTTATTAAGTATCGCATTAAAACCCGTTATATTTTTGAAAAGCACATTTCATATTTTACATTCCCAAAAAGGCTTAATTTGAAAACCATTCCATTTAAAGACCGCGATAGAGGCACAAGAGAAGCGTAATTGAAACTTTATAGCTTCTCGGCCGAATAAAAAATACATAAAAAAAGTCATAAACCGTCGCGCTCGCTCTCCGGGGGGTATTTAACAAACAAAATGGTACGTCCATATCGCGTTCAGTATCCTTGCGGTGAAATCGCTGTCGACGGTAAAAATATCGCTCAACGGCGCAGAACCTGGATCTTTACGACACGCTTAACGGGTAAATAAATAAATTACTTAAATAAATTCCAATAATGTTACTCGACTAACATATCACACGGTAGAGAATGCTTCAATCGAATGTTTTACAACTTATTTAATAATGATATATGAATGAATCATGTTGTATGACTTGTTACTATATTGATGGCGTGTCGATGTCGGTGGTTAACGGCAAGCGAGTGCAATCCTCGGTCTAGACTTAGGATCTAGGTCTGTACGCTTCCCGCGCACCTTGCAGGCCCCTACCAGACCATTATACCTTAGATGAAGCGTGAACATAAGCAACGGTGAAATCATATTGATGAAGATTCTGCACCTGCGTAAAGCTGCATAAATCTGGTGTTGCTCTATTGTTTTGCAATTATTAGTTTCTTTTATTTTTATTTTATTTATGTTACGGGGTGCCAACGAGCTAGTGGCTCACCTGATGGTGAATGATTACCGTCGCCCACGTACATCTGCAACAGCAGAGGTGCTGCAGCTGCGTTGACGGCCTTTGAGGGTATTTGGGAGATGGCAGGGAGGATGAGTAGGGGAACCCATTCCGGGCGAGTGGGCCTGCGACTACCGAACGGAATGCAAAAGCACAAGATGCCTCTACTTCACGCCGGTATTCTGCGAGGCCGTGGTACCAACCCGGTCGAGCCGGCCCAATAGAGCAGCAGTAAAGGCTCTACCACGTTTGAACCCCATTCGTTTCAACACCCACTTTACACGTGAGTATATTTGGGATATGGTGACAGGAGTTCAGCCTGTTGTTACGGAAAAATAAAGAAAAACTTGTTATGAGGTAAATCTTTCCTTGGATGTCGCAAGAGACGACCAAAAGACGAAAAGCCTTAAAAATAACACCTGCTACCGACAGATGGCGAAATAAGCCTCTCGAAAAATACCAGACCAAAAATAAGGATTGCTTGCCGTGCGTGACGTGTATGGCATAATACTCTCCTAATGGGGTAGTATTTACAGGCTGCTAAATTAAGGTAAGGCTTTAAATATCCTACTGTCCAACATAGGCCTCCTCTCATATTTGAGAGAATTGCAAAGCCAGGTAGAGACAGCCATATTTCCACAATCGTTTCTTATACCGCCGACGACGCGGCACGTTCAAAATAAATAAATAAAATATAAGCTCATCCGTCAGTACAGCCGATACAAGGGAGGTTATCATGAGAGCTTTTTAAAGGAACTATGTGACAAGCGCCGAGACTGTCGTCTTAGTAACAGGCATAACGATACAAATCGTACATAAGTTTTGGCATACTCGTTGGTAAGAGGCCTCCGCATGCTGGATCGAACTCTGATCTCCTGGTACGGAAGCGGATCCCCTAGCCACACGGTTGTAGGTTGCCAAATTCTACAACGACGACAGGGTCATGCCAGGTGATGACCTCGTGTCCATGTGGTTAGCGTACCTGACTGTTGAGACATTGTCATGGAATCGAGTCCTAGCTGAAGTCAATAGAATGAAGCAAATAGAATAGAGAAGATATATAGAAAAACAAATCATTAAATCACAATAGCCTAGCGGTTATCTTTATTTAACTTCGAATCAGAAGCATTATCATTATTAACGTGGTAGAGCCAAGCGGCGGCTTCTGCTGCTGCTCGAATGGGCCGGCTTAACCGGGTTAGTACCACGGCCACGCAGAATACCGGCGTGAAGTAGAAGCATGTTGTGCTTCTGCGTTTCGTTCGGTGAGTGAGGTAACCGGAGGCCTACTCCCTCTCCCCTTCCCCTTCTTCATCCTTCCTCCCATCTCCTAAATACCCCTAAAGGCCGGCAACGCACCTGCAGAACCAGTGGTGTTGCAGATGTACATGGGCGACTGTAATCACTTACCATCAGGTGACCCGCATGCTCGTTTGCCACCTTTCCCATAAAACAAAAAGCTCGACTTAGCTCGAGGGGGTGTCCCCTAACTTAAGATCGAAACTAACTTAAGATTTGACGTTGGCTTGGTCTCGAAGAGGGTGACGGGCTCACCGCTCGTCACGTTGCACACCCCTTGCCACCTCAGTCAAAACATTTATATATTATTATTATTTCAATATAAACCTCTGTAGGTGGTTTAATATAAAACTGCGCGAGAAAAGCACTTTCCGAAGAAAATTTCTTTAACATGATGTAATATGCATGCAGGATCTTATGGCCATTAAAGCTTTTTGGAGTCGAATTTTTTTTATTGCGTACTTCATTTTATATGTTGAATGAGCAAGAATCGACCCTTTAATTCATAAAGAGCCAAACGAACAGCGCGCTATCACCTCGAGGTCTAACATACTATAGCCGTACTACAGTCAAATAGTAAATAAAAGGTAAAGTACAGTAGCCCTCGTAAGGGCCCACTGCTGGGTAAAGGCCTCCTTCTCAAATATCTGAGAGGGTTTTGTAGCCGGGAAGGGCCCGCCGCACCGGAGCAGTGGGGGTTGGCGGTCTTCACATATCCTTGAAATAATATTTTTTATTATTTCTCAGACATGCCGGATTCCACACGATGTTTTTTTCTTCATCGCCGTGTAAATAAAGCTCATAAAATTGCTGTTAACAATTTTAGTGGTGCCAACATCGGGGATCGGACCCAGGTCTCTCCAGCTCTATGAAACTAAAGTGCGCGCCCTGACCACTAGGCTACCACTCAAAGGGGAGACTTTTTATGCCTGTGATGCCACTAAGCACTGCTCGGTCTCCACACTCTTTGAACCATAAATAGAGAAAGAGGAACTTTCTCTTTCCAGCAATCAAAACGACTTCTGCTCGTGGTGAGAGGAGTTGGCAAATCTCCACATCCACCTTTCCTCCTGTATGAATGGTCGGGATAACGAAATGCTCCAGCTCGTGTTCTGGGTATCAGACGATGCGCCACTCTTATGTCCCTTGGGACATAATATATTTGATATTTAATGTTCTTTTTTTATCGGTTTTAATACAAAGGTACTTTACTAAGTTCTTACGTATATGATGCACTCTGCTAGATTAAAAACGAATCTCTGGCGAATGACTGCTGGCTGAAAATACGACGGACTATGGTAGCCTAAAATTTCACAAGCTGGTTATGAGAAGTAACGTCACTAGTGTGAATACTGGGACTGCGCTCACCAAACCAGCTATACAGCAAGAGGAGCAGGCCACTTCCTTGATCAGCGCTCTAGGTTTGTTCGCGATTTCATACATGCTTCTGCAGAAGAGACTTCCTCAACATGTGGAAACTAGCAAAACAACTTTTGATATATTCTCCTCATCATCATCATCATTGCAGTCTCTCACAAGTCCACTTTTGAACATAGGCCTCCCACAAACATTGCCACAAAGCATGCAGGGCCACCTGCATCCATCGAATTCCCGCAACTCTGCGCAGGTCGTCACTCCATCTTGTGGGGGGTCGTCCCACACTGCATTTGCCTGTACGTAGCTGCCACTCGAGCACCTTTCTTACCCAGCGGTTGTCAGTTCTGCGAGCTATGTGGCCGGCCCATTGCCACTTCAGCTTGCTGATCCTTAAGGCTATGTCGGTTACCCTAGTTCTGCTGCGGATATCATAGTTGCAGACTCTATCCCGTGGATAACCACTGAGCTTTTCCGTAGCGCGCTGAGCAACTTTGAGCTTCCCCATACGGCCTGCAGTGCACGCAATATTCTCCTATATCTATTAATAGTTAAAGATAGCTCAAAGTTACAAAATTTTATTAAATTTTGTAAACTATATAAACAATTAATTTTTTTAATTATCTTTTTTTATTACAATACAATGATTAAACGTTTCATACTCGTAGAACTGAACGTACGAACAATGTAGGGAAAAATTTAAGGAATTTCAGTGGAATCCAATATCGCATGTACAGTGGAGAGCGGGAATTGTCTGTTACTATATAAAAGGTATAAACGATTGCGTAGTACGTTTCGCTATATACTAAATTAAATGATACCGAATTTAATAAACATATTTAACTAAAAGATAGCATATCGTTATTGTATCTATTAAGCCTGTAACTATTTACTTAGTCCCTAATCCATAGACAAAAATCGTAATTTTGAACGAGCAAGGGGCTCAGCTGATGGTAAATGATTACCGTCGTCCACGTACATCTGCAACACCAGAGGAGCTGCAGGTGCGTCGCCAGCCTTTGAGGTAACCGAACGAACTGCGGAAGCACAAGATACTTCTACTTCACGCTGGTATTCTGCGCGTTCCATTCGAGCTGTAGCAAAAGCGACTAGGCTCTACCTCGTTTTAATAATATAAGTTTCGGAAAGTAACAGGGAGAGTCCACCCACCATATAGGGGATCGATGTCGAGACTTCCGATTCGATTATCGTGGCGTAACAGGTTGCTCATATAATCAAAACAATATGCAACCGTCTATGTCGATTGTCCGACCATACTCTACAACATTCAATTCTGTACTAACTGTTTTCGCTTTGTAGATTTTTATCCAATTCTCGACATTTATCAATGTGATATATTTTTTTGTTTGTCAACCGAATTAAATTGATTCAAAGTTTAAAATCGCGGAAACACTCAGACCTTAAAGTTTCGAAAAATAAAAAAAAACTAGTAGAGCTGGTAGAGCTTCAGGAACGCTGCTTATAAGTGGAATCCCATTTAATATTTCGATTTAAATTGCAAACTAGTTTAAAACGTTTTTTTTGTACAGTCTGTATAGTTTCAATTGCCAGGCCCCTTCAACAATTTAATCCGAACCAGTGCTTACTTTATGTATATTTTTAGACGTCGGTTAAAAATGTTACGCCCTTGTATATAAACATGTTACTACATGTATCTCGTGCATCAAGTTTTACACTATCAGATGGCGTTGATTTTATTCCAAGAACCATTCTTTAAAAACCATTTTGGGGGTTAAGAAGAGAAGGTGTCATGGGTGAGAAAGAGGTTAAAATAATTTATAGATACACTCACGCCCGTTACCTATAGTGATAGGCAGAGATTACAGAGAGGTTTGGCACGGCTCGTCGCAGCCCATCCGGAGAGGTAAAACCCACTTTTCACCTCTCCGAGATATTAAGTATGTCATGCTCGTAAGCTTCTGCTTGTGGTGGCGTGTGGTGGGTCGTCCACTTGCCTTTAATGTCCACAAGAAGGATTTGCCATAATCGTCAAGCGGGCTCACGTACTTCTGCAACACCAGAGGATCTGCAGGTGCGTTACCGGTCTTTATGAAAATTTGGGAAAAGAGAGAAGATGTAACCTAGTATATCACTCATCAAAAGAAACTCAGAAGCACAAGATGCCTCTACTTCCGCCGGTATCTCTCTATCGGAACGAACCCCCGAGTCCGCCACCCGGAGGTCACGGGGATCAGGAAGGCTGGCGTTCGTAAGCTTCCCGGCACCTCCCGGCAGATCTTGTCTATGGCTATGGCGGCCATCCACGAAAAGACAGGCCGGCCATGCAGGTTCCTCTTGGTTCACCGTGGGAGACCAAGCCACGGTTACAATTCCCCCCCCCCCCCACCCACGCCGCAAAAACAAGGCGGGAAACCATTCGAGAGGTGGAATGCCGCATAGCCTGCTATTATACTAGCACTAAACGGGAGATGTTAAAGGTCCAGATGAGATAGTTAAATCGGGTTACTGTCAGCTTTACCAATAAACATAATCATTTCAAAAGTTGTAACACTGCCTAGCGGCAGAAGTAGGTAGATTTTAAACGTGGCCAACCACCACATAGCCAAGCTGCGGATTTTGCTGCTGCTCGAATGGGCCGGCTTGCCTTGGTTAGTACCAAAGCCACGCAGAATACCGGCGTGAAGTAGAGGCATCTTGTGCTTCAGCGTTTCGTTCGGTGAGTAAGGTAACAGGAAGCCCTTTAGCCCCTCGCCATCCCCCTCCTCATCCTCCCTTACATCTCCCAAATAGGCCCCTTAAGGCGGGCAACCCAACTGCAGCTCGTCTGGTGTTGCAGATGTACGTGGGCGACGGTAATCACTTACCATCAGGGGAACCAGATGATCGCATGCCGCCTTTCCTATAAAAAATTATTACAAAATTAATTGAATTTAACTCACGAAATTTTGAAGCAATTCTCGTAGAAAGTCAGTACTCAGAAGGACAGAGTTACGTTTCGTTTGTATGAAAAATTTGGGAAAAGAGAGAAGATGTAACCTAGTATATCACTCATCAAAAGAAACTCAGAAGCACAAGATGCCTCTACTTCCGCCGGTATCTCTCTATCGGAACGAACCCCCGAGTCCGCCACCCGGAGGTCACGGGGATCAGGAAGGCTGGCGTTCGTAAGCTTCCCGGCACCTCCCGGCAGATCTTGTCTATGGCTATGGCGGCCATCCACGAAAAGACAGGCCGGCCATGCAGGTTCCTCTTGGTTCACCGTGGGAGACCAAGCCACGGTTACAATTCCCCCCCCCCCCCACCCACGCCGCAAAAACAAGGCGGGAAACCATTCGAGAGGTGGAATGCCGCATAGCCTGCTATTATACTAGCACTAAACGGGAGATGTTAAAGGTCCAGATGAGATAGTTAAATCGGGTTACTGTCAGCTTTTACCAATAAACATAATCATTTCAAAAGTTGTAACACTGCCTAGCGGCAGAAGTAGATAGATTTTAAACGTGGCCAACCACCACATAGCCAAGCTGCGGATTTTGCTGCTGCTCGAATGGGCCGGCTTGCCTTGGTTAGTACCAAAGCCACGCAGAATACCGGCGTGAAGTAGAGGCATCTTGTGCTTCAGCGTTTCGTTCGGTGAGTAAGGTAACAGGAAGCCCTTTAGCCCCTCGCCATCCCTCCTCATCCTCCCTTACATCTCCCAAATAGGCCCTTAAGGCGGGCAACCCAACTGCAGCTCGTCTGGTGTTGCAGATGTACGTTGGCGACGGTGTTCACTTACCATCAGGCGAATCGATTGCTCGTTTGCCGGCTAGCCGGGATGAACGATTTACTTTACTAAGGATAGAAATTGCACCGAATTTTTGAGTGTTTTCAATAACCTGTCTATTTACCATTATAAATCGTGAATAGATATACATTTTTTTTATGAGAATGGGGGCAAACGATTAAGCGGCTCACCTGATGGTAAGTGATTACCGTCACCCATGTACAACTGCAACGGCAGAAGAGGTGCACGTGCGTTGCCGGACTTTACTATAGGAGTGGAATAGAAGAATGAGAATGGGGGATGGAGAGTGGGCCTCCGGTCACCAAACGAAACGCAGAAGCACATGATGCGTTTAGTTCACGCCGGTGTTTTGCGTGGTCGTGCCTGCCCGTTCAAGCAGCAGCAAAAGCCACTTGCTTCGGTCTACAACGTATAAAAGGTTATTGAAAAAGTTCGTTAGTCGGATACAGGGTCTCTGCCCATCACATTGTTCCGAATAAGCGCTGGTGTATAATATGTAGAAACGATAAAAATAAATATTATGCCATTACAATTACAGTCAGGCTGAGAGACCTTCCATCTTAATCTTCTGAGATGAGAACTCACTTGTAGCCTTCTTTGTTGAAAGTTTGTTACAGCTTCCACGAGATGCAGTACCCACTTATCCTCAGCTATACTGTTTACTGTATTAGGTGGCTACTAACATACGGAAGCGAAATCTGGGTATGGCAGAAGAGGCATGAAAGCAGGATAAATGCAGTAGAAATGAGAGCGGTAAGAAGTATGATTGATGTGAAGATAACTGACAGGGTTCGAAATAATATAATCAGAGAGCGTTGCGGCGTGAAAGACGATGTAGTGACACGAATTGAGAAAGGGATGCTGAGCTGGTTTGGACACGTGGAGAGGATGAATGAAAGTAGGCTGACGAAACAAATAAATGAGGGGAGTGTAAGTGGTAGAGTCGGGAGAGGAAGACCTAGGCGAACATTTAACGAACAAATCGGAGACGTTCTGATAAAAGGCCAGGTCAAGAGTACTCTGAACTAACGAGAATGCATGCGAAGACAGATGAAAGTGGGAGAAGCGAAAGATGTATGTCAGGACTGTAGCAAGTGGAAGAAGATTGTCTCTGCCTACCCCGTTAGTTATTTATGTATATGTGGACCAAAATTACACATATGTGTTGATTTAGGGCCTAAAAAGAATATTACAAAGTCTGGACACGACCGTCGACTTAAATGATTCGAAATACGATGTCGCGAATTTTATTTATGTCAACTATACGCCCACGGAAAGCTTAACGGTATTTGTAATTGAAAGCTCAAGAAACGCAAAGTATTACGCCAATTATGTGAATGAAAGTATTCATAGGATAAATGGAGGTACGTTTTGCAAACCCTACCTCGACGAATTATCTCGGCTCAAGATATTTAGCCCGTTAAAGCTCCGGAAAGTGGGTGCCCCCGTCTCTGACTGTGGAATTTTACTAATACATCCCCACACCCACGGAGTTTCAGTGAAATTCCACTTTCAAAACCCTCTTCTTTGAAGATTAAACTATTTTATGCTTAAATTAGTCGGTTACAAACTTCGTTGTGTTATACTTATGAGTGCGAATGGGAAATATTGTAATGCGTGTGTGTTCTAGAAAATTAATTAAACCTCGATCCCTGAAAACTCTGATAATTTTTAATTCAACTAGATCAGCGTGGCTTTTTATAGTATTTGATATTTAAAGAGATGAGAGCATCGCTGGGAGAAGTGTGTAGAATTAAAAGGAGACTATGTGGAAAAGTAAAAATAAATTTGAAGAAAAAATATCTTATCATATGTAGGTCGGAAACTTTTCAGACTTACGCGATATCTTCGCTAATTTTGAATCGATTTTAATATTTTTTTTTATTATTAAAATTAAGGTTTTATAAAAAAAGAGTTTTATCAAGGTTGAGGTGTTCCCTTGGAGGCATAACCTTAATTTTAACATCAAAGTTAACACAACATAACATTAAAATTTTAAATAAAGTCGGTTGCTTCTCTGAAACCTTTAATATGAATTCACACATTTTAAATCCTGCCTACTTGTTGTGTCTGTGAATAGGTGTAATTTATAATACATCCCCCGCTAGACAATAAACGACAGTACGGAAACGAAAACCCATAAAATCAAATATTCGCGTACATATTCTTAATGTAATATAACAATGCCTCATTATAGTCGATAGGCTCTGCTTTTGCATTCATTACAAACCTTCTATTAATTATGCGACCCTCGTCAACTGAGCGCTGAAAACAATGTAACATTTTGTTCGCGACGTCCTTCTACTCCTTTTTTCTGCTTGTTAGGGCAAGTAGAACATTTTGATAAGCTTTTCAAAGTTGTATTCCTTTTGGCGCATTTGGGAAAAGTGTATTTTTACGATGCGCGCGCACACCGACACCTAAAAGCGACACCATGAAGTTGGTCGGTAATTGTCTCTCAAGGTGTCGCGAGAACTAATAAGATCAGGGTAAGCTGCGATCGAAAATTGCGTTTTCCTCTACGCCATTGCCACTGAAAACGCATGTTATTATTTTTATATAGTTCAGTTGGTTATTTGCATAGAAATGAAGGCATAGCTATTACTCTAAAGAAATAGAGACGTTATTTTATCGTGACTTCAAAGGCCTAAAGCGACCACTATCGGGTAACATTTGCATTTATTAAACGCGGGCCCATTGTGATTTATTGGTTAATGATAAGAAATGTGTCGCTTTTGCCGGCACAATTGCCTAAATATTAGCAGCCATATCGTAGAGTTATGCTCTACATTTAATTTGTCATTTCTTCATTTGTTCTTCATTTGTTTATTTGGTTTCGCCTAATATTGTTATCGTGTTGCAGTTTCTTATAACTCACTATAGTGTCACTTTAGATAAGCAATAGAACTGAATAACATTAATATTCATTTAACTGTACTAGACTGTATCTACTGGGGGTACGTGTTTGCCTTTAAGTGAAGTGGCATATGCCTTTTTTAAACATTTAAAAAAAATTGTTACGTGTCATCATCATCATCATAAACATTTCAGCCTATCAGAAGTCCACTGCTGAACATAGGCCTCCCCAAAGAATGCCACGAAGCTCGGTCCTGAGCCACCTGCATCCATCGACTTCCCGTAACACTGCGCAGGTCGTCACTCCATCTTGTGGGGGGTCGTCCTACACAGCGTTTGCCTGTACGTGGCTGCCATCGAGAACCTTTTTTCCCCAGCGGTTGTCAGTTCTGCGAGCTATGTGTCCGGGCCATTGCCACTTCAGCTTGTTATGTGTTAACGTTTGTAATTAAATAAATATTTACCAATTCAATGTAGCATTTTGGCTGGTTGTGACATTCAAACGCTGTCACTCGGTCAGCCGTAGAGGATATATTTCAGTATAGTGCAAGAACCAAACATCCCAAAAAGTTAAATTAAGTTGTTATAAATGAATTACTGTACTGTACCGTCCTGCTCTACCACTGCACGACCTCAAGATACCGTGAGCATATTCTGCGTAGATCGGACCTAAATTAATGATTAAAGGCTGAAGGTGGACCGAGTTGACTATGACATCAGTCCTAACACCTCTCGTCTCCCGGGACCACGAGTGCTGTAAAGCACTGGTAACATCAGGAACATAAAAATAAAAATTAAACGTGATGAAATCTGTAAATAATAGTTTCATTACAAATGTTTTGCTGTTTGTACAAGTAAAAAAGGGGCAGCTTGTAACTGCTTAAGGCTGGGCAAAGGCCTCCTTCTCAAATATCTGAGTGAGTTTTGGAGCCAAGGGCAAGGGCCCGTCACGCTGCTCCAGTGCGAATTGACGGACTTCACGTATCATGGAAAAAAAAATATTATTTCTCAGACATGCAGCTTTCCTCACGATGATTTCCTTCACCGCCGAGGAAGTGGTAAATACAGCACTTAAAATTACTATTCACTATAGCGAGCGCCCTGACCACTAGGCTACCATGGGTCTCCGCCTTTGTGAGGAACTATTGTCCACTACGAGGAACATGCCAGTACCACAACGATGACTGCAGAACTTAGCATACTCTCTTGCATCTTTGTGACTGATGAGTAACTTTGGTGATGACCAACCCAACTTGTCAAAGAGGACGAATTTAAACGGTGCTCGAAAGAGAGATGTTATTTTTTTAATTATAAATAATGTTTGTGGACAGCTTACATACGTCCAAAGAATTTAATTCAAACGAAAATACTTATCAAGTTTTTCTTAATAAATATTTAAGTCACAAAGGCGTAACGGTGGGCTTCATATAATATTTTCTTGGAAACGTAAATATAATAAACTTAATATTAAATGTTTTCAGAGAACTTCGTTTCATTTATTACACAAATAGAATGATGGGAAAAACTCAAGAGGTCAAGTATTACTATAGTCCTTCTATTCTCTGGATTATTTTTAAATTGTCTCCATATCTTGCAAGAGTATTTTACGAGTATCATAATACTGTCGGTACCCATTCGTACAGAATCCGGTTTCCTTTTTTTTACGAGTAAGCGATTCACCTGATGGTAAGTGATTACCGTCGCCCACGTACATCGGCAACACCAGAGGTGCTGCAGGCTACGTTGCCGGCCTTAAAGGGTATCTGGGAGATAGGGGGAAGGATGAGAAAGGGGGTAGGGAAGGGGAGTGGGCCTCCGGTTATCGCTCACCGAACGAAACGCAAAAACACAAGATGCCTCTACTTCACGTCGGTATTTTGCGAGGCCGTGATACCCTGTCGAGCGGGCCCATTCGAAAAGCCGCAAAAGCCACCGCTTGGCTCTACCACGTAAAACAACGTTTTCCATTAATGCATTATGATATAGGTAATTCTTTTCAAGGTAAGGAAATTCAAACGGTGCGTAATAAATCGAAGGAAATGAGCTTAAAAAGAATCTTATTTCTCGACTCATAGGTCCCAAAGCGACCTATAAATTTCTCACTGTTGGGTAAGTTCGAGAAGCTTTCGTAACCTTGAAGAGTTCACCTCACTCTTAAGCCGTGGCAGATATTTACACCACTATCGTATGGCAAGGTGCCAGAGAAATAACTCGACATGCATGGCATTTAATCACAAATCAAAACACAATAACAGCACAATACAATAACATAGTACGAGAAATGGGTTGGGTATGCAAACCAACAGCGAAACGAAAGAACTGTTTATTTAACGTAGAGAAATACGTATCGTCCATCCACCATCGCGAGGGTAAGCACAGATGATGTAGGGCTTGTAGGCTTGCAGACCGCACGGTGTTCTGCCTTCGCGGAACATCTGCAGGGTCGACAGCATCCTCGACCTCACCGCCGGCACCTCTAAACAGCCTCAGCTCGGAAAAGCACTACGTAATGGGGACGCCGTGTAATTAAACGAAATGCGACGTATGAAATTCAAATTACGCTTCTGCCTCTGTTTTATAATGATTAGACTTCTCCTCTCTGACGGAGTAGAAATAGTCGAAAGAAACTTCGTAGGTATTATCTCTTTCTAAGTGGAATTAAAAGCTATATGAACAGTGTCACAGGCAATTAAAACAAATTCTAAGATTAAATTAAACCCAGAAAAAAAAATAGTAAGAAGCAATGCAGGATTTGCGGGCCCTAGCTGACCTGAAACACTGGTATTTTCAAGTACCCTTCCGTAGTCTTTCTATATATGTCTGTATAAGTCCACAACTGGGATTGGTCCTTTGCGTGAAAACACAAACATAAGCGAGTATGCTATGCATCGAAGATTTTCCCGCACTCACCGCGCTGAGTCGGCGTGTTTTTTTTTTATGAAAGCGACGGCAATCGAGCAAGCGGTTCACCTGATGGTAAGTGATTACCGTCGCCCACATATATCTGCAACACCATAGATGCTACAGGTGCGTTGCCGGCCTTAAAGGATATTTGGGAGATGGGAGGGAAGAGGAGGGGAATAGGGGGGGGGGGCGTGGGCCTCCGGTTACCTCACACACCGAACGAAACGCAGAAGCACAAGATGCCTCTACTTCACGCCGGTATTCTGCGAGGCCGTGATACCAATCAGGTCGAGCCGGCCCATTCGAGCAGCAGCTAAAGCCGCCGCTTGGCTCTATCACGCTTAAAAGTTATCGACACCCTTGTACTTCAGACGCTGCTCCCCATCGCTGGTCTTGGAAATTCGGGTTCAGCATAGTCGGAAAGATTTTCCGCGCTCAATCGACCGATCAGAGCCTGGCCCGTTGGAAAGCTTCGTGCGCTTCGTGGTTAGGTTGATGTTAAGACAAATAAAAAATATGATTTAGAGTTTCACACCCATTACATAGTGAACATTTTCTACTGTCGACAACCCTAACACGATGACAAATAAGGTTCTAATACACAACACACATAAAGGATGGTTCTTTCCAGATTTGTAAGCTAGTGGGGTATCAGAGGAGTATTATTACCATGTTACAATAAATTATGCGACCCTTCTCAATGGGCCCTTGACAACAACATAGTATTGTTCTGCAGGGCGTCCTTACGTTTTTCTGCACGTGTAGACAAGTGAAAACGGTCAAGCGTGAAAAGGAATCGCGGGGTAGAGGCCCCAAGTACGAGTAATTTAAATACACGAACAGCCCCACATAATTTTATGATGTAATAATAATTATTAAAATAAAAAGTAATCAAAAAAGTGGATACCTACGGAGTTTCTTTCGCCTGCTTCTTCTCCATCAGAGAAGCCTCATTACGAAACGGAGGATGGTTTCTAAAAAAACTATATTGACATTTGACAAACAAAATTAGCTTCATTATGTCGTAGAATATAGAGTTTTAACTTTTCATTTATTCATTCATTTAGTGACAACTTAATATATTCAAGCATAATAGAACATTTATATTATATTTAAGTTATAAAGTTTGGCTAGTAATTTTTTTTTTTATTGTAAAGGTACGGACAATCATGCGGGCGTCGGATGGGAAGGGATAACCGTCGTCCACGTACATCTACAACTCCAGAGGAGCTGCAGCTTGCCGGCCTTGGATATTTTCGAGTTGGGAGGAATGATGAGGAGGAAGAAAGGGCCTCCGGTACCCCGTAAACGTAACGCAGATACGCAAGATGCCTCTCCCTCACGCCTGTATTGTTTGAGACCTTGGTACTACTACCCCGGTCGAGACGGCCCATTCGAGCGGCAGCTAGACCCCTTGGCTCTACCACGTACCGAAAGTTTATTATAAATAATTATACTTGTAACGCTTTGAGATTAATCTGCAATGTTATTACATGTTATTTGTTTTAAATAAACATCATGCATACCCGTACATGAATACCTTTCTCTTGAATACTAGATGGCTATGATATACATACTTACTAAAGCATAGATAAGTAATCACGTATACATATAAGAGTTTGTTTAAAACAACGTGTCAGGTGATGAGCCTGTCGCCACTTACGTAAACCTGATTGGTACGTACCCTGGTAGGGTACGTACCAATCAGGAGATCGAACTCGAGTCTCCTGATTCGAAAACTATTAAAAAATCAAATAAAAACAGTTATAGTAAGTGAACATAATTACACATTATAAAAGTGGAGTGTGAGGGAAAACTTAAAACGTCTTTACGGACATACAGAATGTCAACGAAGAAGTGATCCCCTAGGGGTTTAATGTTAACTATGGAACCCTAAATGTTTTGTTAGTGATAGGATAAAGTAGATAACTCCTGTGACGTATTAGTGAGACGTCAATGGAATATTGACTTTACCAGAATTGATGTATGAGGGGTTAAAGATATTTTGTATATTTAAGACTTAACTCAAAATATTTCAAAACCCTTTGACTATTAAAAAAGTTTTTTGTTTAATTAGTAAAGGGTTTCATCATCATCATCATCATCATCATCATCATCATCATCGTCGTCATCGTCTCACTCTCTCTACTGAGTATAGGCCTCATTACCAATAAGCCAAGGCCCTGAGTCACCTGCATCCATCTACCTCCCGTAACGAGATGGAGCGCAGACCTCTATCTCGTAGAGGGTCGTTCTGCACTGCGTGTGACCGTATCCGGTCACCACTCGAGTACCTTCTTACGAGAAATAAATCAATAAGCTCCTGGCCCCAGTGAACTTAATTTTTTTCTGCACAAACGTTGGTTGCGTATGGGATTTAAACCCATTGCTCAGCAGTCAGGTACGCTAGCTACTTAGTCACGCGGTCGTCAAAACATTTAATACTTTAATATCCTCGAATACAATGTAGTATTATTATTGTTATATTGGAATAAAGCCAATAAAGTGGTATAAGGCGTTTAAAAATCGTAATCTTTTTACACACTTCTAAGCGTGTAAGCCCACTGTTGGAAAAAGACCTTGCTCGTTGCCCGATACATAGCACGTTGGGTAGAAAGGTCAATGAGCGCAGTGTCAATATCCTCACACCAGATCCAAGCGGCGGCTTTTGACGTCGCTCGTATGGGCCGACTCGACCTGGTTAGTACCACGACCCCGCAGAATACCGGTGAGAAGAAAAGGCTTCTTGTACTTCTGCGAGTGAGGTACAGAGACCCACGCTCCTTCCGGAAAACCCTCCTCCCATCATCCCTCGTTTTGTAGATGTACATGGGCGACGGTAATCACTTCCTCGTTTTCCCCCTTTACCATAAAAAAAACAGAGATGCTGCTCGCCAGAGACGAAGATGTTGCAATCCTCTTACATACCACATTCTTGTTTGATTTATATCGTTACTCTGAACACTAAGAAGACCACAGACTTATTTCCGTCTCGTTGTTTCAAACATTCCATGCTGGAAAGTGGGTTCGAATAAAAAAATCTCTAGCAAAGATGGTATATTCCATCTTATATTTCATAAGTTCTTCTCATATTTACCACGTTATCCAAACCTCTTACTAAAATGTGTTGAACGAAGGAAGCTTTTTTAAAGAAAATACAGCTAAAGCTCAAAGCTTAAAAAATTACAAAAATAATGTAATAAATTACGCGATAATTTGTCATTGTAACAACGGAACTTTCTTGTTTCGAAACTCTTGTGATTCTTTGATCCCGACACTGCACGCCGCTTTCATTTATGATCTGTTTTTTTTTTTATCAAAGTTCTCTCAACTTAAATCGTAACTCTTGATTGTGTGATTTGTTATTATAATTTGTACTTTAATCGGGTCCTTCTTTAAGACTCCATTCGGGGTTACGTATAATATTCCCTCGCCCTTTGTGATTCTTTAAAAATTCTACAAACAACGAACCTTGGTTGCTTTGTGTTTCAAGTCGCTCGCTGTATGTTCATAACGCGCTTGTGTCTTGGAATCGAGTCCCCGTTTCGTCACTCAAAGATTGCCACGAAGCTCGGTGCATCGACTTCCCGTGTGGACGTCATCACCCAATCTTGTGAGGGCTCGTCCCACACTTGCCTGTACGTGGTTGCCACTCGAGTAACTTCCTCTTCCGCAAAAGTTGTCGGTTCTGCGAGCTACGTGGCCTGCCCATTGCCAATTCAACTTGCTGATGTTGGCTGATCCGTCACTGGAGCTGATCCTTGCTTAGGCTATCTCGGTTAACATACTTCTGCTGCGGATATCATCGTTGCAGACTCTATCGCGCAGAGAAACACCGAGCATAGCCCTTTCCATAGCCCGCTGTGCAAATTTGCCTGCAGTGAACGACCATCACCAGTAAACTAGTAAATTCAGAATTTGTACTTGCTCGACGGTGAAGGTGACGGTGAATATCATGAGGCAACCAGATATGCGGTGAGAAATGATAAAAGATATTTTTACGAAACACGTGAAGCGGCCCTTATAGCCACGTTATCGGCGGTGAAGGAAAACATCGCTTGGAAACCTGCATGTCTGAGAAATAATAGAAAAAAATCGAGATTATGTGAGCAGTGTGACGGACCCCTCCATGCTCCTAAACCTTCTCAGATGTTTGAGCGTTTTCCCAGCAGTGGGTACTTACACTAATATCGTGTTATTTTTTAACATAGTTTCGTTTATCCAACGCATGGTCACCATGTCTTGAATCAATGAACAAGACCATGTCTTGAAATATCGTGAAAAATAACGCGATACGTATTTATCGAGGTGAAGTAATTTCACAATGGCTTTTTCGTGAAATATTTTAAGGCGTAGCAGATAAGGCCCCTTATAGTGGGACATTTACGAGCTGTTTTACTTTATATTCGTACATGTTATATGTCCATTCAAAAATATTTAATATGTATGAAAATTTTTGCCAAATTCGAACTACCACGCACTATAGAGTAGTGAAGATGTAGAGCTTCAAGTTTCTTTAAGTACCCCTAGATAGTTCCAAACGGAGATTAGTGATCCCTACCCATTTCTAAATAAGTTTTACCACTGTATAATATTAAGAAAATGTATAGTTCATAATAACCGTACCTTAAGAGGTCAATGGAAATTTGTTAACTTTGCCTACCGCTAGATAGATGATACCTATATTAAGGTGGAGAATTAAGTCTGGCAAAATCGTACTCACTATAAATAGACCGAACTAATAATCAAATCCGAAACGGTTCATAAACGTCGAAGCTATTAGAAGACAAACAACCCTACTGTCGAATTACATTTACCATTCCGTAAGAGCTAATATTTTTAATACATAAGCATAGACTTATGGCCCATACACTCACCACAAACTCACGACACACTCACTAAATTTACATTTAAATAACCTTATCGCACAATAACATTGAAACGTACTGGTTTTTATCTCCTTTTTTTCAAGTACTTTTTTTTTTCAAACCTTTCTAGAAATGTCTATTTTTTGTTTATTTTTTTAGTTATTTGTTTTTATATTATTTTCTAAATTGCATAATGTGAGCGACATTATGTATCTTTGTTTGTTATTTAGTAATAATCACCTGTAACTGTACATGTTATCAAGATCTTTTAATTATAAATAATGAAGTCCATTATTGGCATTAAGTTGTATTTTACCTAATCTATATGATTTTATCTAAGTGCTGTGTGACTTTGTTTTCCATTAACAATAAAAAAAAAATCTGAAATCTCTTTTCTCCTTTTTCGTAGTCGGTTAAATGATAATAAGCTAACTAACGCGAAAGCGTTTCGGCGATTCCGGTTCAATTCCGACGTAACATTACAAAGAGCGTGCCGTCACAGCAACGCCTTATCATTAACCGACATTTCAAAATAGGTTCTATGCTCGCAAATATTCTAGGTTTGTGGTCTATTTGGGAACTCACGACTTATTTACGTTTGTTTATAACTATGAAAATTTACACGTTTAATTCGGTGTACCGTTAAACAATTTAATGACTAAATATATCAATAACTGGGGAGAGAGTGATATTTCAAGAAATATATGTCGGGTCCTTCAGGAGCTTTCTTGGAGTGGTCTGTGTTCAGCGGTGGGCTTAAATAGGCTCATGCTGATCATGATGGTGACTGATTTGAAATGGCACGCAGAGAAATGTGTACTCAAGAGCGGCGAGGGAAATATAATGAGAAGTATATTTGTGCACAAATAATATTTTATGCACGTTTGGGGGCAACCATCGGATTCGAATGACTGCAACGCTCAAGCATTCCTCTCCTTAACATAAATGATTACCTTAGCCACATACCGAGCGTACAGCCAGAGCTCCCTCGATCCAGGTATGCGTAAAACATATGAAAAAACAGTTCGAACGGCTTAGGTTATGTTGTCGGCTTACTCCGTTTCTCCGTCGCTCCGTCAAATGTCGCGAAGTACTCAGCCAATCAGGCTTATGATTGAACAGAACGTTAGAGCGCTATGACGCTCTGCTATTGGTAGAATCTCTACCATAGAAACAAAACAATCAAACGGCTGCCAATACATTCGATATCCTAAGGTAAGTGGCGCCATCGTGTGATTAAATTATGTACGTTTATGATTACGAAATAATATTATCGGTTTTGACTTGTGTCTTAAAGGCCAACAGTCATATTACATCATTGTAGCTTTGGTGTCATTATTACGCGTATTGACATAGAATCCCGATCTAAATCAACACTATATTCACGCCTCGTCCCCAACGGGGTAGGCAGAGACAATCTCCTTTCACTTCCTACGGTCCTGACATAGGTCTTTCGCTTGTTCCACTTTCATCAATCTTCGCATGCATACTGGTTGGTTTAGAGTACTCTTGAACTGACCTTTTTCCAGAACGTCTCCGATTTGTTCGCCAAGGTCTTCTTCTCCCGATATAATATTATTTGTATGTTTAAACGGGTTAAACATAAAAGCTGTTACACCACGTAACGCTTCGTGAATGACAAGGCTTTCAGTGACGGACTAAGACACTGCCACCCCCTTTCTTATAATAGAAATAGAAATAGGTAGAGCCAAGGGCTGGGTCGACCGGGCACCACGGCATCGCAGAATACCGGTGCTTCGGTGAGTAAGGTAACTGGAGGCCAAGTCCCTCTCTCTCTACACCCTTCACGATCATCCCTACCATCCCCCAAATAATTTTAAAGGCCGGCAACGCACCTACAGCTCCTCACGTGTTGCAGATGTACATGAGCATTGCTAATCACTTACCATCAGGTGAGCCGCTTGCTCGTTTGCCTCTTTCTCATAAAAAGAAAAGTTCCCACTGGGCTATGTATCCGGTTCGGGCTCGGTATGCGATGAATATACCAATATAAGATTTACGTTAAGAGTTACGTAAGCTTCAAATTACCATTTACGATGTTTATCTGGCTGTCGGGCAGAACTGCCACAGTCGCGGAATATTTGCATCTATTAAGCTCACTGACCTGCTGTGAGTTATCGACTAATACTAATCCCACTTAGCTCTGCATTATTCAGCAACTTTTAACTATTGAATTAAACTCTATCGATCTTCTCCAAATACCAAATGCATCTAGCAATCCCGGTAGCCAATAAATAAGACACCGGTGAATGGTTGATGTCGAAAAATCCATGCGAATTGATCTAGTGTAAAATCAACCATGGATTCGTGATAAGGTCTGTATCAAAGTCAAATAAATATGTACTAATGTGTTTATTGTACTGCACTGTTTCTTTAAAAGAATTGTGGAATAAACGTTATGTATAGGATGCGATGCTAAATCAAACTATCGAATTCAACCTTGATGTCTTCACTTATGCCTACAACCTTTACACAAGTTATGCAATACCTAATTAATAAGTATAGAGGCGTCTTTAGAATCGTACCGCGATCGTATCGTGACCCTTTAGTGTCGGCGATGCGGCTGCCGTTTTTTTTTTTTTTTTTTTTTTTTTTTTTTTTTTTTTTTTTTTTTTTTTTTTTTTTTTTTTTTTTTTTTTTTTTTTTTTTTTTTTTTTTTTTTTTTTTTTTTTTTTTTTTTTTTTTTTTTTTTTTTTTTTTTTTTTTTTTTTTTTTTTTTTTTTTTTTTTTTTTTTTTTTTTTTTTTTTTTTTTTTTTTTTTTTTTTTTTTTTTTTTTTTTTTTTTTTTTTTTTTTTTTTTTTTTTTTTTTTTTTTTTTTTTTTTTTTTTTTTTTTTTTTTTTTTTTTTTTTTTTTTTTTTTTTTTTTTTTTTTTTTTTTTTTTTTTTTTTTTTTTTTTTTTTTTTTTTTTTTTTTTTTTTTTTTTTTTTTTTTTTTTTTTTTTTTTTTTTTTTTTTTTTTTTTTTTTTTTTTTTTTTTTTTTTTTTTTTTTTTTTTTTTTTTTTTTTTTTTTTTTTTTTTTTTTTTTTTTTTTTTTTTTTTTTTTTTTTTTTTTTTTTTTTTTTTTTTTTTTTTTTTTTTTTTTTTTTTTTTTTTTTTTTTTTTTTTTTTTTTTTTTTTTTTTTTTTTTTTTTTTTTTTTTTTTTTTTTTTTTTTTTTTTTTTTTTTTTTTTTTTTTTTTTTTTTTTTTTTTTTTTTTTTTTTTTTTTTTTTTTTTTTTTTTTTTTTTTTTTTTTTTTTTTTTTTTTTTTTTTTTTTTTTTTTTTTTTTTTTTTTTTTTTTTTTTTTTTTTTTTTTTTTTTTTTTTTTTTTTTTTTTTTTTTTTTTTTTTTTTTTTTTTTTTTTTTTTTTTTTTTTTTTTTTTTTTTTTTTTTTTTTTTTTTTTTTTTTTTTTTTTTTTTTTTTTTTTTTTTTTTTTTTTTTTTTTTTTTTTTTTTTTTTTTTTTTTTTTTTTTTTTTTTTTTTTTTTTTTTTTTTTTTTTTTTTTTTTTTTTTTTTTTTTTTTTTTTTTTTTTTTTTTTTTTTTTTTTTTTTTTTTTTTTTTTTTTTTTTTTTTTTTTTTTTTTTTTTTTTTTTTTTTTTTTTTTTTTTTTTTTTTTTTTTTTTTTTTTTTTTTTTTTTTTTTTTTTTTTTTTTTTTTTTTTTTTTTTTTTTTTTTTTTTTTTTTTTTTTTTTTTTTTTTTTTTTTTTTTTTTTTTTTTTTTTTTTTTTTTTTTTTTTTTTTTTTTTTTTTTTTTTTTTTTTTTTTTTTTTTTTTTTTTTTTTTTTTTTTTTTTTTTTTTTTTTTTTTTTTTTTTTTTTTTTTTTTTTTTTTTTTTTTTTTTTTTTTTTTTTTTTTTTTTTTTTTTTTTTTTTTTTTTTTTTTTTTTTTTTTTTTTTTTTTTTTTTTTTTTTTTTTTTTTTTTTTTTTTTTTTTTTTTTTTTTTTTTTTTTTTTTTTTTTTTTTTTTTTTTTTTTTTTTTTTTTTTTTTTTTTTTTTTTTTTTTTTTTTTTTTTTTTTTTTTTTTTTTTTTTTTTTTTTTTTTTTTTTTTTTTTTTTTTTTTTTTTTTTTTTTTTTTTTTTTTTTTTTTTTTTTTTTTTTTTTTTTTTTTTTTTTTTTTTTTTTTTTTTTTTTTTTTTTTTTTTTTTTTTTTTTTTTTTTTTTTTTTTTTTTTTTTTTTTTTTTTTTTTTTTTTTTTTTTTTTTTTTTTTTTTTTTTTTTTTTTTTTTTTTTTTTTTTTTTTTTTTTTTTTTTTTTTTTTTTTTTTTTTTTTTTTTTTTTTTTTTTTTTTTTTTTTTTTTTTTTTTTTTTTTTTTTTTTTTTTTTTTTTTTTTTTTTTTTTTTTTTTTTTTTTTTTTTTTTTTTTTTTTTTTTTTTTTTTTTTTTTTTTTTTTTTTTTTTTTTTTTTTTTTTTTTTTTTTTTTTTTTTTTTTTTTTTTTTTTTTTTTTTTTTTTTTTTTTTTTTTTTTTTTTTTTTTTTTTTTTTTTTTTTTTTTTTTTTTTTTTTTTTTTTTTTTTTTTTTTTTTTTTTTTTTTTTTTTTTTTTTTTTTTTTTTTTTTTTTTTTTTTTTTTTTTTTTTTTTGGACTATATATAAAAAAAAAAGATATGCGTTTTAATGTGTGTTTATCATCTCTATCTAAAAGGATGTCCCTGGGACGGCTATTAAAAAAAAAAGTTTTGTTTTTTTAAATAAAGAGACGTCGTTTCTGTAAGACCAGTGTAACCCGAACTCCAACATTAGTAGCGCATGAGGATCGAATCCTTATCGTCAAACAATAACTCACAATGGGTAAACTGGGCTTAGCCGAATCGCGCGTTGTCGCATAGAAGGGTAATGTATACTTGAAACTTTCTTGTGTTATAACTTTCGTTTCATGTTATACTAGCTTCCGCCCGTGGCTACGCCAACGTGGAGCGTCTTCCTTCGTGGGCTATTGTTTCTTGCGATAAACAATAGCCCAAGTCCTTCCCCAGGCTTTATGGTATCTGCAAAAGAAATTTCATCACTTACGGTTGAGCCGTTCATTATACAGGCCTGATGGGATGACTAACATCCAAACAAACAAACTTTCATATTTAGAATTTTATTATAGTTACGTATTAGCTTCTTCGAACACCAGGGATAAAAAGAGCCTTCCTTTCCTAGGCTTCAAGGTATCTTTTTTTTTATGGAACAGACGGCAAACGAGCAAGCGGTTCACCTGATGGTATGTGATTACCGTCACCCACATACATCTGCAACACCATAGATGCTGCAGGTGCGTTGCCGGTCTTTAAGGATATTTGGTAGACGCCTCTATACTTATTAATTAGGTATTGCATAACTTGTGTAAAGGTTGTAGGCATAAGTGAAGACATCAAGGTTGAATTCGATAGTTTGATTTAGCATCGCATCCTATACATATCGTTTATTCCACAATTCTTTTAAAGAAACAGTGCAGTACAATAAACACATTAGTACATATTTATTTGACTTTGATACAGACCTTATCACGAATCTATGGTTGATTTTACACTAGATCAATTCGCATGGATTTTTCGACATCAACCATTCACCGGTGTCTTATTTATTGGCTACCGGGATTGCTAGATGCATTTGGTATTTGGAGAAGATCGATAGAGTTTAATTCAATAGTTAAAAGTTGCTGAATAATGCAGAGCTCAGTGGGATTAGTATTAGTCGATAACTCACAGCAGGTCAGTGAGCTTAATAGATGCAAATATTCCGCGACTGTGGCAGTTCTGCCCGACAGCCAGATAAACATCGTAAATGGTAATTTGAAGCTTACGTAACTCTTAACGTAAATCTTATATTGGTATATTCATCGCATACCGAGCCCGAACCGGATACATAGCCCAGTGGGAACTTTTCTTTTTATGAGAAAGAGGCAAACGAGCAAGCGGTTCACCTGATGGTATGTGATTACCGTCACCCACATACATCTGCAACACCATAGATGCTGCAGGTGCGTTGCCGGTCTTTAAGGATATTTGGTAGATGGGAGGGAAGAGGAGGGGAGTAGGGAGGGAATGTAGGCCTCCGGTTACCTCACTCACCGAACGAAACGCAGAAGCACAAGATGCCTCTACTTCACGCCGGTATTCTGCGAGGCCGTGGTACCAATCCGGTCGAGCCGGCCCATTCGAGCAGCAGCTAAAGCCGCCGCTTGGCTCTACCACGCTATCTCCTCACCAAATTTCATCTAAAGCAGTTCTGTTATCTATGCTTATTTAAGTGACAAACATCTAAACAAACAGATTTCATATTTTTAATTGAATATGTTTTTTTTGTATAATAATCGATTACGTTATGTGAATTCGGTAGCTTTTTTTTCTTGAAAATCGGTCAAACCACTACATTTATCTTCGAGATAAGACTTATGCGACGATTTTGAAACGGGTTCTTTTTCTGTATTGAACAATTAGGCATTAGTGACTTTAAAATGAAAAAGAAACGATATTTTAAGCTAATTTTTATGAGAAAGAGGCAAACGAGCAAGCGGTTCACCTGATGGTATGTGATTACCGTCACCCACATACATCTGCAACACCATAGATGCTGCAGGTGCGTTGCCGGTCTTTAAGGATATTTGGTAGACGCCTCTATACTTATTAATTAGGTATTGCATAACTTGTGTAAAGGTTGTAGGCATAAGTGAAGACATCAAGGTTGAATTCGATAGTTTGATTTAGCATCGCATCCTATACATATCGTTTATTCCACAATTCTTTTAAAGAAACAGTGCAGTACAATAAACACATTAGTACATATTTATTTGACTTTGATACAGACCTTATCACGAATCTATGGTTGATTTTACACTAGATCAATTCGCATGGATTTTTCGACATCAACCATTCACCGGTGTCTTATTTATTGGCTACCGGGATTGCTAGATGCATTTGGTATTTGGAGAAGATCGATAGAGTTTAATTCAATAGTTAAAAGTTGCTGAATAATGCAGAGCTCAGTGGGATTAGTATTAGTCGATAACTCACAGCAGGTCAGTGAGCTTAATAGATGCAAATATTCCGCGACTGTGGCAGTTCTGCCCGACAGCCAGATAAACATCGTAAATGGTAATTTGAAGCTTACGTAACTCTTAACGTAAATCTTATATTGGTATATTCATCGCATACCGAGCCCGAACCGGATACATAGCCCAGTGGGAACTTTTCTTTTTATGAGAAAGAGGCAAACGAGCAAGCGGTTCACCTGATGGTATGTGATTACCGTCACCCACATACATCTGCAACACCATAGATGCTGCAGGTGCGTTGCCGGTCTTTAAGGATATTTGGTAGATGGGAGGGAAGAGGAGGGGAGTAGGGAGGAATGTAGGCCTCCGGTTACCTCACTCACCGAACGAAACGCAGAAGCACAAGATGCCTCTACTTCACGCCGGTATTCTGCGAGGCCGTGGTACCAATCCGGTCGAGCCGGCCCATTCGAGCAGCAGCTAAAGCCGCCGCTTGGCTCTACCACGCTATCTCCTCACCAAATTTCATCTAAAGCAGTTCTGTTATCTATGCTTATTTAAGTGACAAACATCTAAACAAACAGATTTCATATTTTTAATTGAATATGTTTTTTTTTTATAATAATCGATTACGTTATGTGAATTCGGTAGCTTTTTTTTCTTGAAAATCGGTCAAACCACTACATTTATCTTCGAGATAAGACTTATGCGACGATTTTGAAACGGGTTCTTTTTCTGTATTGAACAATTAGGCATTAGTGACTTTAAAATGAAAAAGAAACGATATTTTAAGCTAATTTTTAGCAGATGTGCTGATCCTGATGATGATAGAGCCGTGGTAGCCTAGTGGCTAGGGCGCTCACTTAAGTTTCAAAGAGCGCGAGTGACCTGGGTTCGATCTCCGGTGCCGGCACCACGCGAATTGTTGATAGCAATTTTAAGTGCTGTATAAATACAAATAACACGTGCTCAGCGTTGAAGGAAAACATCGTGCGGAAACATGTATGTCTTAGAAATATTAAATAATATTATTTCAAGGATATGAGAAGCTCCACAACCCACGCTGGAGCAGCGTGGCGGACCCTTCCCGGCTCGAAAAACCCTCTTAAAAATATTTACTTACAAGTTGCTACTTTTTTATGCTGACTGGAAAATTATTAGTAATCGATATTTCCTACACCATTCCGGCAACAGTGATTGCTTCAGCTTCCTAAAAATTAATGTAGATACATATCCTTGTATGACACGCATTGGAGGTACGTCAGTATCTAGTTGAAGTAGTCGTCAGACTCTTCTGGTTGCTCTTCTTAATCTTGACGTTAAGCATCAAGCTTCAATAGTTGACGCTTTTTTTTATGAGAGAGGGAGTAAACGAGCAAGCGGTTCACCCGATGGTAAGTGATTACCGTCGCTGCAGGTGCGTTGCCGACCTTTAGAAAGATTTGGGAAATGGGAGGGAGGATGTGGAGGACGGTACGGCAGTAAAAGGCACTCCTCCTTTTACCTTATTCACTTTATTTCTCATAAAAAAATGAGTCAGATTAATCAAACCAATATTTTCTCCTATCGAGATTAGAACCCTCAACCATCAGCTTCGAAGGCATGGTCACCGTCCTATAGCGTAACCCGTAGTGACAGCAACTAGACTCTGAGAACGACAAGCTTCACAACAGTTACTAAACTAGTCTCTTCAGTGACATTACATTGTGTTGTAATCTGAGTTCATTGAATAAATTCACATGCAAGAATACAATCCATTGAGCCCAGAAATAAATAATATCTCGTCGATGAAACAGATAAATAACGTAATAAATCACTAAATCTTCGCGGGTTATGGTCCAAGTTGAGACGGCTCGAATGAAAAAGATCAAAAGAGCCGTTAAATTAAGTGGAAGTTTTATCCTTACTGAGA
Organism: Bhutanitis thaidina; assembly: GCA_029286595.1. Lineage (NCBI taxonomy): Eukaryota > Metazoa > Arthropoda > Insecta > Lepidoptera > Papilionidae > Bhutanitis > Bhutanitis thaidina. The sequence continues at coordinate 1,281,551 of JAGSMS010000007.1, read as the reverse complement.
TATTATATAATTTCAATGACAGTTTCGTGCCACAAATATTTCTGTAGTTCTTGTAGAGTAATAAAAAATTCCAAACCTCTTTCTTTTTTTATTTTTTATTTTTTATTTATGTACAAACAAAGAGGCATGAAAACATTAAAACATAGTATCAGTACAAGGGTACTCTTCTCTATTAACTGTTCTCTATTAACCATTAACAATTTCTATCAAACTTTTGAAGTATCGGTTCCTCTGCTTACTCCATCAGGAATTAGTTGTGATCGTATGAATATAAGCATGATATTCGCCTGGCCTATCATGACCACGGTGCCAAGTTTCAGCTGCTGGAGGAAGTTGTCAAGTGTTATAGTGCCGGAGACTTGGCGAAAACATAGAGGCACTCGCTCGCCTCTACCTTCCTGCATCAGATACGGTTTCAGAGGCACGGGACGAACACAACACCGAGCCGGAACCGAAAACCAGTAATTAATGTTTTTAAGCAAATATTCACTTAGGCTGGGATTTGAATCCGTGACTCAGCGGTCAGGTATGCTAGCCTCTAAGTATCGCAGTCGTCAGTATGACCTGTTTTATATGCGAAATGCGGCCCCAAGATTTTACCTGATGGTAAGTTATTACCGTTGAGCTGCGTAGCCGGAAAAGAGATGGGGATGGGGAAGGGGAGCTGGCCTCCGGTAAGCTCACTCACCGAATGAAACGCAGAAGCACAAGATGTCTCTACATCACGCCGGTATTCTGCGAGGTCGGGGTACTACCCCGGTCGAGCCGGCCCATTCGAGCAGCAGCGAGAGCCTCGGCTCTACTATGTATTAAATATTGTTCCACTGAATAACTATGCATTGAATTTACGAGCAATATTGTTGTGTATTATACTGAGACATCACGGAAAATTCATTATTCATGTTACTTAATGATTTCATAACGGTTCATACTAATATTCATTGAATTCTACTATTATATTGACGATCTACTATAGATATTGTCCTACATGAAAACAATTGCCAATTTACATATAAGTTGGATTTTTATTCGTTTTGTTTTAAGCTTTACCAAATAAACAAACTTGATCATCCTCAACACGCAGTTTTTGTACGTGGTAGAGCTAAGTGGAAGCTTTTGCTACTGCTCGAATGGGCCGGCTCGACCGGGGCAGTACCACGACCTCGCAGAATACCGGCGTGAAGTCTATGGGGTAGAGCCAAGCGGTAGCTTTTGCTGCTGCTCGAATGGGCCGGCTCGACCGGATTGGTACCACGGCCTCGCAGAATACCGGCGTGAAGGAGAGGCATCTTGTGCTTCTGCGTTTCGTTCGATAAGTGAGGTAACCGGATGCCACAGCCCCACCTTATGGGGAATAACCTCTACCCTTCCACCTGCATCCAGCATCTATGGTGTTGCAGATGTACGTTACGCTTGTTCGTTTTCCGCCTTTTCCCAAATAAAAAAAGCACGCTTTGTCAAGAAGGTGATGAAGATACTGGAACCACAATATGCTTCGTCGGAAAATTTACCCCAAAGTTAATCTCAAAATAGCCCAACCGGACCAAGCGTGGAGCCAAGCAGCGGCTTTAGCTGCTGCTCAAATGCGCCGGCTCGACCGGATTGGTACCACGGCCTCGCAGAATACCGGCGTGAAGGAGAGGCATCTTGTGCTTCTGCGTTTCGTTCGATAAGTGAGGTAACCGGATGCCACAGCCCCACCTTATGGGGAATAACCTCTACCCTTCCACCTGCATCCAGCATCTATGGTGTTGCAGATGTATGTGGGCGACGGTAATCACTTACCATCAGGTGAACCGCTTACTCGTTTGCCGTCTCTTACATAAAAAAAAATATTCGATTCAAAGGTACCCATAATGCCGGGAGCGTTGCCACGCTGTATGGACAAAGATAACCTTCGAACTAGAAACGACCCTAAGCGAAGGTCACATAACTATACAAATAGTGACGTTCATATTTCAGCAGGGTTCCTTTCACGCATAGACGTTATCTGGGTATGTAGCTTCTCAACCAATGTTGTGTTCCAGTTTGAGTACCACAGCCCGAGAATCAGAAGGACCAATGAGTTTTTCGTTACCATATGTACTTTTTTTTGTATTATCGGCTCGGACATTAATTTGGCGAAATTCACACCAACGACAACGGGTTGAAATTACTAAAATTTACATCAGCTGATGAAAGAAGAAAGAAGAAAGAAAGACTGCAGAATTTGATCACATTCTAGATGGCCGCAACGATTATATTCGATTTTACAGATCATATGTCCTCGCTAAAAAACACTAAGACGGCAAGAAGCTACCCCCAGCTTGGGTTTCTATAATAAATACAATTAAATTCAACTCAAGACACCTTGACCTCATTCTGCTTAGATCGGACCAAATAAAGAAGGGTGTCTCAGAATGATTTTCGTTTTTAGATGTTAAATAAAAAACAAAATATCAATTAAATCTCGTTTGATTTAATGTTAATTTAAATAGCAATTCTTGAAGTTTATTTATGAAAAACAACCGTATGCAAATGCGTACCATTCATTTGTTCACACTCATTTAACCTGGAGCTAAAATTTTCAATAACTCGCTGGAGCATCGCTCTTGGAATAGAGTTGATTTCTTCAGTGATTCTTCGCTTCAAAACATTCAGGTTGGGTGGCAATGGATTGTAAACTTTGCTTTTTAGGTAGCCCCATAGGAAGAAATCAGCAGGCGTTAAATCAGGGCTCATCGGTGGCCAATTGATGTCTCCTCGGCGACTTATCACTCTTCCAGGGAATAAATCGTGATTGCCATATGATCCGGACTTTTTTGGCTACAGAAATGCAAAACCAGAAGGGCTACAACCGCAACACCTTTTTCCAGCAAGATGGACCCACTTCTCATGTTACAAATGACTCATTAGCTGGTCTTCACGATTTATTATGGGTTTGACCCTGGGTTTTATCCCAGAACGCAGCGTGCAAGTGTGCTGATCATTGTATCAAAGGGGTCTTTGTTATGCAGACGAAACAGCCGTCAGGGCAGCATAATTGTATTTACCGGGTAGCGCAGAATTGTGTTATGACGTCTCATTACAGAATTATTACACAACATGAATAATACATTATTCCCCGATGGATCATTAACATTGTTCACAGTATATTGCATCCTTCTGGTGTCACGAGTCCTGATATAAGTCATAACTATGGAATTTCAATAGTTTCAAAGTTATTACGCGTTAAGTAACTTGTCACTACGTTTTTTTTAACGTGATAGAGCTAGTTTAGATGTTAAGCCAAGGCATGTTAACACGGTGGAGCCAAACGGTGGTTTTTCTGCAGATCAAATGGACCGGCTCAACCGGAGTAATACCACGCCCTCGCAGAATACCCTCGTGAAGTAGAGGAACTTTGAGCTCCTTCGTTTCGGTCGGTGAGTGAGTTAACCGGAGGCCAACTTCCCCAACTCCTATCCCTATCCACCGAATATCCTTAAAGGCAGGCAACGCACCTGCAGCACCTCTGGTGTTGCAGATGTACGTGGGCGACGGTGATCATTTACCATCAGGTGAACCGCTTGCACGTTTGCCGCCTTTCATATAAAAAAGAATATATTTGCGCAAACACTACACATTCGAATGAAACCATTATTTACGGATTTTATGGAGTTTCATTTTATTTTAAAATTTGTCGGGAATAACAAAATTAGATAAAATCCGTAAACAATAGTACCATCCCAAAGTTTTTTTGTTCATTTCATTCCGCACAACTACGCTGCCAGTGATGTATAGGATCCAGACTAGGTTTTCGCTCCAGGCTTACCATACTGCGACACAGTGCACCAACGTCCCTATAATATCTCTTCTCATCTCAAATTATGAAATTTTCGGTGTTGCCATGAGTGATCTGTATGGGCAAAACTATAATACTGAGAGTTTTTTTTTTTTCAAACAAGCTAATTTAAAAATCTATATTGGAAGCCGATTTCATCGTCAACCATTAACATTAGTTTAATAAATAATGTTTTTGCTTTTTAATTTGTACACTAATTGTGTCATATATTTTAACTATTTTTGAGTGGTTGTAATGTTGTGACGTAATCAACTAATGAATGACGTCATCGCTCCGTTAAAGTTTTATTTTTGTTTCGAAACTGAAACAGCGGGCTACTTTTGAATCTCGGGTTTTTAAAAGAAATCAAAGATAGGCTTTAACTTTTTTATTAAAACTCAAAGGATTTTTTGTTAGAGATAGAATTCACTAAAAAGTATGAATAGCGAATATAGAATAATACAAAAATTAAAGAGTTTAAGAATAATAAACATATTTCATTTATGTTAGGAATTGAAATGTAATTAATTCCTAACATAAATAAAACATTTGAAAGCGTTACAAACATAATATCGCGTTCTCTTTCAGGAGAACAATTTAATTAGACTGATTATACCTCCGTTCCTAAGTAAATGGGAATGTTGTGACAAGTTGTAGAAATATAGCGGTTTATTAAAAATTAAATGCAAAACCGTATGCGTAATAATTTGTTTTTTTTTTTTTCAAACAAGCTAATTTAAAATCTATATTGGAAGCCGATTTCATCGTCAACCATTAACATTAGTTTAATAAATAATGTTTTTGCTTTTTAATTTGTACACTAATTGTGTCTTATATTTTAACTATTTTTGAGTGGTTGTAATGTTGTGACGTAATCAACTAATGAATGACGTCATCGCTCCGTTAAAGTTTTATTTTTGTTTCGAAACTGAAACAGCGGGCTACTTTTGAATCTCGGGTTTTTAAAAGAAATCAAAGATAGGCTTTAACTTTTTTATTAAAACTCAAAGGATTTTTTGTTAGAGATAGAATTCACTAAAAAGTATGAATAGCGAATATAGAATAATACAAAAATTAAAGAGTTTAAGAATAATAAACATATTTCATTTATGTTAGGAATTGAAATGTAATTAATTCCTAACATAAATAAAACATTGAAAGCGTTACAAACATAATATCGCGTTCTCTTTCAGGAGAACAATTTAATTAGACTGATTATACCTCCGTTCCTAAGTAAATGGGAATGTTGTGACAAGTTGTAGAAATATAGCGGTTTATTAAAAAATTAAATGCAAAAAACCGTATGCGTAATAATTTGTTTTTTTTTTTTTGTTAAACGTTCGTAATAGTCCGTATTAGAATTTTATGGAAAGAACAATTGGAAAAGTGGCCCGGGAAATTAGGAAATTCGGGAAAACCTAGCTCTTTTTTTTTTAGGGTTTTTTTGTTTAAAATCAAAACCCTAACTCTGACCGGAAAAGAATTCAGAAAACAATTTGGAGAAAAAAGGGAAAGTTGGAAGATTTGGACAAACAGCAAAAATCTCAATTTTTGTACGCACTCTCGATCATAACTGACGACAGGAATGACATATTTGGTTGATTAATTTTTTTTTTCTAAATGTTCCTTAGGATTCTAGAAGCTAAATTCCTTTAAGCGTAATAGAACGAGTATGAAAAAAAATTGGCAGAGATTTATATCATAGCATGGGATAAGATATAACAACCTTTTTTTTCTACTTCAATTAAGAGTTCTCTCGGGCGAAACCGCGAGCAACTGCTAGTGTCAAATAAAAAACAAAAAGTAGACTTTTTTTTTTAATTGGAAAGGCGGCAAACGAGCGAGCGGTTCACCTGATGGTAAGTGATTACCGTCGCCCGCATACATCTGCAACACCAGAAGTGCTGCAGCGTTGCCGGCCTTTAAGGATATTTGGGAGATGGGAGGGAGGAAGAGAAGGGTGATGGGGAGGGGGAGTGGGCCTGCAGTTACCTCACTCACCGAAGTACCACAATATGCCTCTACTTCACGCCGGTATTCTGCGAGGCCGTGGTACCAACCCGGTCGAGCCGGCCCATTCGAGCAGCAGCAAAGGCCGCCGCTTGGCTCCACCACACCTGAAAACTTACTTACACCGCAGATTAATTAACAGTTGTACCAGATAAATCACTCCACTGAAAATTTACTATATCTACCGCGTGTCTACTCTTTGCCATTGATGCCAGCTGCCTTTTCAAATGTGCCTAAACGCTCTAGCGTAAAGTTGTTATCGTTTCACAGCCGCGTGACCTTGCAGTAATCGCAGTAATACTAGGGCTGCTGCTTTGATAACAAAACTATCAAAATAAAAAAAAATAAAAACAAAATTATACTAGGATATAATAAACCGTGAATTAAATAAATACACAACATTGACAGTTAAAAAGAAACCTATGGCCGTGTAATGTAAAGCTTTATAAATACTCTTGAATTGAAAAAGGAGACAAAAATTATATTTAAAGGTTTTGTTTACATAAATCGGTACGAATACGGCAGCGAATAATCGTGCGCACTTTTGCACGGTGTCAGCCCTACTAGTCACGTACCACAATAGGGCTGTCACCGTTCGAACGGGAGATGTATGAGAAAGAAGGAGTGTAAAATGTTATATTCGTTCGCTACAATATAATAACATTTGGTGTAAAAACAGTAAAGTAATAAATAATATTAAGATTAGTATTGAATTGCAGCCACAAAAGACAGTCGACTCAGCATATTGCTACAGCAGAAATGCTGCAGCGTTGATATTCTGCCGACATCCTAGACTTGCCCGGCAGTATCATTGATTTGAATGAATCAACAAACAAAAAATCGAACCCCCATCTTGCATAAACCTAATACAATGACCAAGGTTAAAGAGTTAAAGATTTTAGAAAATAGTTCATGTCACCCCCCTCTTCACCCCCCCCCCCTCTGTTAAATTTGATTGTAAAATAACGCGCATGAGTATATAAAGCGACGGCGCCCTGCTTACACTGTTCGTCGAATGAAATAAAGAAACACATTTATTTTGGGAATCGCACAACAAAACACAAAAAAAAAAAATTGTTGTGCGATGTCAAAACGTTTCCCGTCTCAGTAATATCACAGCACTGTTTTTCAGTCGGGTATTTCGTTGACTTCACGAAGAACCGGACAAGAAACATATTCCATAAGCAACGATATAACATAAAAAAAATATATTAGATAATTGTACAAACTATTAAAATTGTATGTATTACTACTACTAATAAAACACGAAAAGTTAAAAAAAAAAACATTCCTAGTAAAAATAAAAAAATGCACAGATGTTAAATTATTGTCGTTGGTATATTAATTACATCCTCCAGCTCCTGTGACCTAACCCAAACCCAGCAGGAAGTGATTGGATGTGAAAATTTAATTGCTGGTAGTGGATACGTTCGGTCACTTTATGTACGCCGGGAGGATTAAAACGATATCACTAGTTCCGTCGTTGACGAGGAAAAAAAATAGGAGACCCTAGCTCCTATTTTTTTTTTAATAAATTTATCGCTTCGCTTGATAGAATTTTACGAACTTAGTTCTTCTAGTTCCTTAACATCCTGTAAATGTCAACTGTTGTACATGTTTCAATCATGCAGAGCATGATGAGCATCAGGATTACCAACCTAGGGTACGCGGGGTTCCATTGGGGGTGCGTGAAGATTATTTTGGGTAATTGCGGAAATACTGAGAAGTTAAAACAGTTAACTTGTATAAACATTATTATAATGTATTATTTCTACAATATTTAGTTTAAGGTGCTAGACTGTGAGCGTGGGGTTGGTAATACATAGTACATTTTTTAGGAGTAGGTATGGAGTTATCAGGGAAGGGGTACTTCAAAGTTTCATCAAGGGGTACGGGAACGAAAAAAGGTTGGGAAGCGCTGACCTAGAGGTTTTATCATAGTCGCTGTCACGGCAGGCGGATTGGGAGTCTCGGTACCGGAACCTGCAAAGTTTACATTTTTTGTAGTTCGAGATGATTATTAGCAAAAACTATCGTGCGGCTCACCTGATTGTAAGTGATCACCGACGCCCACGTACATCCACAAAACCAGAGGAGCTACAGATGCGTTGCCGAAATGCGTTGCTTTAAGGAAGGAATAAGCTCTTTTCTTGAAGGTCCCTAAGTCGTAACTGTTCGGAAACACCGCTGGCGACAGCTGATTCCACAAAGTCGAAGTGCGTGGCAGAAAATTTCGACTAAAACGCACTGTGGTGGAATGCCAACCATCTGGGTGGTATTGATGGAAGTTCGAATTCTGTCGCGATGCACGATGGTGAAACTCAGCGGCTGGGATCAATCCGAACAGTTCCTCAGAACGTTCCCCGTGGTAAATAAGTTATTTTCGTATGTTTTTTTCTCGTCTTTTCGCTGGCAGTTTAGTTGGGGTATCGTAGTACAAGAGGTTCTTAGCCCTGCTACCTCTCATCGGTCTACAAAAATCATGGGAGATTTCCATGGCTTCCTTATTTGACTCGTACATAGCTCACGGTAAGTAAGTGAGTGGTAGATTTAAAACATATAGTAAATATGCGTAAGGAATGTCGGTGTATCCGTGAAGGATAACACCCGATGTGGGCAACCAATTTTTATCATAGCCAATTGCTTCACATACTCGTAATATACAGACAGACATTATGGTGTGACCAGATATCGTCCAGCTCTTTTTCGTCGACTTTGACCACTTCCGAATACCGTCAACTGCTCAGGCGATACAGCACTTCACTTGTCTCCCCTTATCCAGTGTAAGACACATACACGAAAAGATCGGAGGAAGGGTCAGTTACAATAGCAGAGAGGCGGAATAAACGAAACATAACTAGTCCCGAAAACCGGTAATATATGTATCACACTCAAATATTGACCTCGTTTGCGATTCGAACCCACGACCCGTGGCTAAGCAGCCGGCTACGCTCACCGCTAAGCTACGAGATCATCACAATACGTTCTGATATATCGTTACAAATAAAAAACATCACGATATTACACGCTCATTTTCGATTTTGTCGTGTAAATTGGATTCAAAACGGCTGCAGTTTTTTCGCAGCCGTGTTATACTCCGTCAATTTTAAATTCTTCCCTCATGCCAATTAAATTTTATCCGGCTGTTGTTCGATAACAGATAAAAGGCAATTAAAAAAAAAAAAAAAAACACCGAAATGTTTTCCATTTGCATGTAACATTTTTACTATTTCCATCTGATGTAACGGAAAAATTGTGTGTGCTTAATTAAGTTACAAGGGATGTTTTTCATCTTATTTGTTTTTATATTAAGTTCAAAGACCATATTCGCCATATCCTTTCCTGTTCAATCCGTACTTCTTTGGAGTGCACTCCCACTCGAAATCAGAGCGTCTAACAGTCGGTACATTTTTAAAATGAAAGCTAAGGAACATTTCACCACCATTTCAGCCTATTAGAAGTCCACTGCTGAACATAGGCCTCCCCCAAAGATTGCCACAAAGCACGGTCCTGAGCCACCTGCATCCATCGACTTCCCGCAACACTGCGCAGGTCGTCACTCCATCTTGTGGGGGGTCGTCCTACACTGCGTTTGCCCGTACGTGGCTGCCACTCGAGAACCTTTTTTCCCCAGCGGTTGTCAGTTCTGCGAGCTATGTGGCCGGCCCATTGCCACTTCAGCTTGCTGATCTTTACGGCTATGTCGGTTACCTTAGTTCTGCTGCGGATATTATCGTTGCAGACTCTATCACGCAGAGAAACACCGAGCATAGCCCTTTCCATAGCGCGCTGAGCAACTTTGAGCTTCCTCATACGGGCTGCAGTGAAGGACCAAGTCTCGGATCCGTATGTCATCACTGGCAACACGCACTGATTGTATACTTTCGTCTTGAGGCTTTGCGGTATACTCGACGAGAAGATATGACGTAGTTTCCCGAACGCAGCCCAGCCGAGTTGGATTCGTCGATTGACCTCTGAGTCGAAGTTGGACTTACCTAATCGGACAATTTGTCCCAGGTATACGTACTCGTCTACAACTTCGAGCCTATTGTTCGCAACAACAACCGGTATTGGTGTGACATGGACGTTTGACATGAACTTCGTCTTGTCCATGTTCATCTTAAGACCAACCTGTTGGGAGACGTTATTGAGGTCATTGAGCATTGTACTAAGCTCCTCCAGCGATCCTGCCATAAGAACTATGTCGTCGGCAAATCGAAGGTGAGTGATGTATTCGCCATTGATGTTGATACCGTATCCTTTCCAGTTCAGCTGCTTGAAAACATCTTCCAATGCAGCGGTGAAGAGTTTCGGGGATATGACATCACCCTGTCTTACACCTTTCTGCAGTTGGATTGGTTTCGTACTCTGATTCTGTACTCGGATAGACATCGTAGCCTCATTGTACAAACACCTCAGCACTTCGATATACCGAGTGTCTATCTGGCACCGCTGGAGAGACTGTAGAACCGCCCAAATTTCGACTGAATCGAAGGCTTTCTCATAGTCCACATACGCCAGACATAACGGCAAGTTGTACTCCTCGGCCTTCTGTACAATCTGGCGAAGAGTATGTATGTGGTCTATGGTACTATAGCCTTTTCGGAATCCGGCTTGTTCGGGAGGCTGGAAGTCGTCAAGTCTGTTCACTAGACGATTTGAGATGACTCTCGAAAACAGCACGTAGACGCGGCTTAGAAGCGATATCGGTTATTAATATATTTAAATAAATATAAATGTATGTATGAACGTTTGTATGTATTAATTATTGTATGTATGCGTATTGGAATATTGTATCTATATATAGATTTACATTTATTATAATTGTTTTTCCTCTCTTTAGTTCTCTCTATTCTATCACCTACACCTACTTCATTTCATCACTGCATCATCCCAATGTTGACTGCTAGAGAATGCTTCTGGCATTAAGTCCGCCTATATACATTCTCATCTATATGAAGTTTAATAAAATAAAAATACTTGGCTATGCCACAAAAATATTACACTATAATTGCCTCACAATTCCAAATTCACATTCCAAAAAATAATCACACTCTATTATTTATCACGTCCAATACATGGTTACGTTCATTGATAACCATGTCTTCAATAAACGAAAACATTTTAAAAACTAAAACGGTATTAAAAACAAAATGTAAAGTAGCAGCCTGTAAGTGCCCACTGCAGGGCAAAGGCCTAATTCTCAAATATCGGAGAGAGTTTTGGAGCCGGATAAGCTCCCGTGAGGGTTGGCGGGCTTTAAATATCCTCGAAACACTCACACACATGCGCTCTATGAAACTATAGCGAACGGCTTGACAATTAGTCTTTACGCACAATAAACAATCATTCCAAGTTTTCTTTTTTTTTTTTTAATGGGAAAGGCGGCAAACGGGCAAGCGGTTTACCTGATGTTAATAGATTACCGTCACCCAAGCGTGGTAGAGCCGAGCGGGGCCATTGCTGTTGCTCGAATGGGCCGGCTCGACCGGGTTGGTACCACGGCCACGCAGAATACCGGCGTGAAGTAGAGGCATCTTGTGCTTCTGCGTTTCGTTCGGCGATTGAGGTAACCGGAGGCCCTCTCCCTTTCCCTATTCCCCTCTCCCAAATATCCTTTAAGACTGGCAACGCACCTGCACCATCTATGGTGTTGACATATGGTGATGACAAAAAAAAACATACGGAACTGTAAATAAATCATTTTAAATACGTTATTGAAAATCGATAAAATGCTGACCCTTAATTTTATGCTTTAATGTATCTCTTTGATGAAAGCAACTTATTACGTCCTCTTTCAGGAGAACAATTCAATTAAACCCATTACATCCCGTTTCAAGTTAAACATCGAACTCGGTGCAAGATGAATTGAACAGCGAATTTGAAAGAGATTTTAAATCACGTTTGGATTTAATTAAAATTCTCCTAAATTCTACTATGTATATATCTGTTAGTTATCAGAATCAATAACAAAGTGAATTAGCCTAATGGTAATTAAATAAATATAATTGTTTTGTTTATATACCAATATCTATTTTGGTCAATATATAGAATTATGTGAACAATATTGGCAGTTGTCGACAACGCAGAGGATATTGGTTGTTGACTGGATGGATTGGTACCCTACTCGGTTCAAGAAGATGTGGCATCCCGAACGCGCACCACGAGATGGAGTGACGACCCGCACAGTGTTGCGGGAACTCGATGGATGCAGATGGATGGTTCATGAAGACGCGCCAACACATAGGCGCTTTCGCGTCTTTATCTTCCGCATATTCGGGTTTTGCAAAAATATACGTTTCGGTTGAGATTTAATCTCAGGACCCATGTATACACTAATAGGTACGCTCACCAACGGTTAAACATGGGGATGTATTAACTGGAAGCGACATATCGTTTCACTTTTCGTCACACTTCTATATCTAGACATTATTTAATCTCTAAGAACACTTCACAGTTTCGGTGTGTAAGTGCGATTTATATACCATCACTTTCTCCTAATACCAAACTCACATGGACATGTTGTACCATGCAACGTGGCAAGCAAGCAAACGTGGATCTGGTGGCCAAACAATGTCATCTCACAGACCAGCACTGCTCTCACCCAACCCACTTGCCCAGCGTAGTACGTATGGGCAAACCTTACAGGAGAAGCTTGGCTTTATTTGTCACTTTCTAGGAGAGGTTTAACTTCAGCAGTGTAACTGTACTTAAATAGGGTGAGGAAGATGAAGATTTTTTTTTTATTTGGGAATGGTGACAAAGGACCTAGCGGCTCACCTGATGGTAAGTGTTTACCGTCGCCCACGTACATCTGCAACACCAGAAGAGCTGCAGGTGCGTTGCCGGCCTTTAGGGGTATTAGGGATATGGGAGGGAGGATGAGGAGGGGTGTGGGTAAAGGGGAGAGTAGGCCTCCGGTTACCTCGCTCACCGAACGTAAAGCAGAAGCATGCCTCTACTTCACGTCGGTACGGAGCCGGCCGTACTGCAAGAGGAAGTGAACACTTCAATATTCGAACCGCTCACTTTTAACACTTAACCCAAGCCCCACAGGAAGTGATTGGATATGAAAATTTAATGGCTCTGTAGTGGAAGCGGCCGATCACTTAGCGTTTGTGCGCCGTGATACGTCGCAGGTTAAAACAATATCGCGTGTTCACACAAACTGTCGACGAGTAAACTTTTGTTGTTGTTGTCTGATAAATTTATATTGGATTTTAATGAATATTTAAAATGAGATCGCGGTATAAGCTTTCTGTTTGTGAACCGTACAATTAGCATTTATAACGAGTTAAATGAAAACATTTTGTACGATTCGAATGAAACTATTATTTACGGATTTTATCGCGTTTAATTTCGTTTTTCTTTAAGGCAGCCGTGGTCACGGGGGGACTGAGGTGTTAGACGTACTGATGTCATAGTCAACTCGGGGATCTTCAGCTTTTATTAATAAATTTGGCCCGATCTTCGCAGCATCTGCTCGCAGTAATGCAGTCTCCGATCCAAGAGATCGTATTTTAGAGCGAGCTCCTGATGTAGAATCCTGGGTACTAGGTTGCGTATATGCACATACTCAGAGTTAGAAAACGCCGAACAACCGAGCGGCCGAAACGGCTCCTTGTCAAATGCCAACAGTACCACCCTTTAGAATGTATCTCCGATTGATGTTCGTCTTAATAACCAGATCCAGTATCGCACGGACTCCGATAAAATAAATCGCGAATCTCTCTCTCTCTCCTTCTCTCTCCCTCTCTCTCCTCCCTCCCCCCCCCTCCTCCTTCCTTAAAGCACTCGAAACGACGGGAGTATAAAAACAAAATTAAACGCGATAAAATCCGTGCACAATTGTTTAATTTTAAATGTATAGTGTTCGCGTAAATGCAAAGATTATAGATTTCCGTTTGATACGAGCCCATTCTCTGCAGTCCACTTTTCGCCTCTCCCGTGGACAGAACGTGAAGAACAAAGAGCTTCGTTGCTGGATTTCCTTCCGGAGATTGCGTTTCCTTTAACCTATTCCTTTAGTCTTTTATAGACTCTTGAGGCAGGTGTACATGGTAGAGTCGGGAGAGGAAGATCTAGGCAAACTTTTCTTGATCAAATCGGAGACGTTCTGAAAAAAGGCCAGGTCAAGAGTATTCTAAACCAACGAGCATGCATGCGAAGATTGATGAAAGTGGAAGAAGCGAAAGACGTATGTCAGTACCGTAGCAAGTGGAAGAAGATTGTCTCTGCATACAACGTTGGGAACAAGGCGTGAATATAAATATAGACTCTTGTAAAACCCCACGGTGAGAAAGGGGTCGGCAGATCCTTACTTCGCTACTACACAGTAAATATTGATTGCCTAAACCAACCATATTTTCGAAATATTTATATATATATAATTTGGGAATAAATATATATATAATTTGGGAACCGTCCGTCCGTCTGTCCAATCTAAGAGCTGTGAATCTTATGAACCGTAACAGGTAGGGCGTTGAAACTTTTACTGAACGACAAACAATAAAAAAAACAAAAGTAAAAATTAAGAGGAATACTTAAAAAGTTTGTTTTTCGAACGTTTCTTCGTTATATTCTATCGTAAAACGCTAATATATTCAAGTGTCAAACTTGATGTGTTTAAAGTGCAAGCTCTAAAACAAAAAAAAAATTCAAACCGGCCAAGTGTGAGTCGGGCTCCCGCTAAGGATCCCTAACTGAATGAAATAAAACAACTTGTTAAATACATAGCGCATATGCATTAATATATATAAATTATGTGTGTGGCATTAATATATAAATCGGCGGTATTCGGGTCCGACTCGGACCTTATATGGTATTACTAATATTTGTACTTTGCGTAATATTAAAAAAAGTAATTTTAAAATTGTGCAGCAAAGGAATGTATTAAATATAAACGACTTACGACACCAATTAAGAAAAGACGAGAAAATTTATCCAAGAAATGAATAAATACGTCATCACAAAATTATTCTTCCGAATAGCAGATATTCATTTCGTAATAAACTTGGTGTAAGTTAGATATATACGTGGGTCAACTTTGCCTTAATGAAATAATAATAGACCCGTTCTTTTTCCGCAAAAATGTAAGACAAAATTAACCGTGTCGTGATCTTATAAAATTTTTGCTCGAACAGTTTAAAAAGTAATGAAGCGCCATGATGGTTCTTTTTACGGTTTCTTGTAGCCACAAAATTTATGAAGACTTTAACTTAAAATACAGAAAATTAATACTTTACGAGAGCTTCTCCTCGACATTATAGCTTTATTATTGTTATAATTCCACCGTATGCACAGTACTGGGGTAGACTCCGTAGACTGTAACGCGTTCACGGGGCAATGTTTACGTTTCAGCAATAAACTTCCTAAAACGTTTTAAAATTAAACTGTTTTCAACGAGAGAACATTGTCGATGCTGAAAAAAAAACGTTAAATTAAAGCTGTTAACGTTCAACCGGCTATTTATTTAATAGAGACGAATTTATCGCGTTTACGCGAACACTACACGTTTGAAATGAAACTATTATTAACGGATTTTATCGCGTTTAATTATTAATTTTTGGTCCGATCTACGCAGAATCTGATCACAGTATCTTGACGTGGTGAATTTGTATGCCTGATTAAGGTAGAGCCAAGCGGTAGTTTTTGTTACAACACGAATGGGCCGGCTCCACCGGATTCGTACCACGACCCCACAGAATACCGGCGTGAAGAAGAGACATCTTGTGCTTCTGTGGTAGGTTCGATGAGTAAGGTAACTCCTATTCCCGAAATATTCTTAAAGGTCGGTAACGCACCTGCAGCTCCTCTGGTGTGGAAAATAAACTTAAGCGATTACAATCACGTACAACCAATCGTCGGCTCGGTGGCGTAGTTGCTAAGGGTTTAGCTGCGGCGCTGTGGGTCGCGGGTTGATTCCCGCACGGTACTAGTATTTGTATGGACTACAAATAATAGTTCCCGGCCTGTGTGTTTGTCCATGTGCAATTCATGTATGTAAACTGCCTCCGCGACACAGGAGAAATTCCTACGGCGAAGGTAACGTTTTTTAAAACTAAAAAAAAAATCAGAGCTGCTTGCTCGTTTGCCCATTCCACTGCTGGATATAGGCAATGATCAAGCGCCAGCTTAAGCTGCCAGACAATGTGTGGGAGATTTGCCCATACTTACCAGGCTGGACAAGAAGTCGGTGTGTGCTGTACAAGAAACTTTATACCAAAGATGGTGCTCTCCAGTCTGTTGTATTTGAATTCGGCTGGTTACTATATACGGATGGTTATTCCGGTACCAGTGAGTCCGTTATTTAAAGGAAAATATGGTAGTAAGGGGGGATCCCCTTACTCGACGAACATTATGTTCTGTTTCATTATTTTAAGCATAAAAAAAACGAAACCGTCTTCCAAATTATTAATACACATATTTCTCCTAACAATTCACTGCCGGAATGGGTTCAACAGATTAAATATTTATCCAAGAACAACCATTACGCTTGACTTACGGCACAAGTTTTCACATCATGCTTCTCATATTGCCCCGGATTAAAAGTATAAAGAGGAATGGGCGAAGGATTTTATGAGATATAATTATTTTACGAAGCTTAACACAGCATGAGAAATGAAAGACGATGTAGTGACGCGAAGCTGGTTTTGGACATGTGGAGAGGATGAATGACAGTAGGTTGACATAATTATTAGGAAATAATTAAAAATATAAATCATAGTAAAGAAAATTTCTTACAAGTTAAGTAGCCTCATAATCCACATAAAACGCATGCGCTATTCGTGTCGACTAATAGTTTATTGTCCTCGGGAAGAGTGACACGAATTGAGAAAGGGATGCTGAGATGGTTTGGTCAATTTGGAGAGGATGAATGAAAGTAGGTTGAGGAAACTAATATATGAGGCGAGTGTAAATGGTAGAGTCGGGAGAGGAAGATCTAGGCGAACATTTCACGATCAAATCGGAGACGTTCTGAAAAAAGGCCAGTTCAAGAGTACTCTAAACCAGCGAGTATGCATGCGAAGATTGTGAAGTGGGAAGTGGGAGGAGCGAAAGACATATGTCAGGACCGTAGCAAGTGGAAGAAGATTGTCTGATAGGTATATTAGGGAATGAGAGAGCGGGGAGAGTTGGGGAAGGGATAGTTGGACCTCCGGTCACCTTGCTCATCGAAAGAAACAAAATAATGAAACCAAAACATAAATAGTGTTTTGAAACATGGAATGACATTTAGAAATATGCAGTTGCTCTTCTAGAGTGTATACAGCAACTGAGCAAACAGTCATTGTTCACTAATCCGCATCCGAAGTGGTCCTCGCCAAGCCCACTCGGAGCGGCCACTTCGGGCCACCCCTCCCCGCTCTTAGGCCGGCAACGAGCTCGTGGCCAAGTGTAGCAACTATCAGTTGATTCAATCGATTAACTATCAACCAGTGACAAAGTGAAAGTGATAGAGTTGCTATTATCGGATATAAATCCAATCAAACGAGAAATCTCATTCAGCGCTTATCAGCTTATATATATTCAGCGATATTTAGTTATCTCATCAGAAATTATCTCAAAATGCTTAGTCGCAACGCGACCGAGTCGTTTATGATTATTATGTTAAATAATAAAAGTAAAAAGCAGCAGCCTGTAAGTGCCAACTGCTGGGCAAAGGCCTCCTTTTCAAATACTAGTAATCAGAGAGGCTTTAAGAGCCGGGAAGGACCCGCCACTCTGCTCCAGTGCGGGTTGGCGGGCTTCACATATCCTCGAAACAATAATTATTATTTCTCAGACATGCAGGTTTCCTCACAATGTTTTCCTTCACCGTTGAGCACGTGGTAAATACAGGACTTAAAATTGTGGTGCTGGCACCGGGGATCGAACCCAGGTCACACACACTCTATGACACTAAAGTGAGCGCCCTGACCACTAGGCTACCACGGCTCTTTTTAATAATATATTTGTTTATTCAAAAAAACAGAACATAAATGTTTATCTAATGTATGGTCTAGGAAGTATAAAGTGCTGGAGTCTAGGATAGGTATAAAAAGCTGTATGTGATGTGATAAACGAGTCCTCACCGCGCGGAAAAACGAGAGCTTTTTTCCCATCTTCCCAATACCCTCAAGGGCCGGCAACGCACCTGCAGCATCTCTGGTGTTGCAGATGTAAGTGGACGACGATAATCATTACTTACCTTCAGGTAAACCAGGCTTGCACGTTTCCCGCCTTTCCTATTTAAACTTAAATCTGGTTCAAATTATAACAAGATGGGAAAGAAAAGAATAATAATTATGAACAGCATTAAAAAGAAATTGTAAAACACTGCGGCACGGTTTCGATGCGAACCCGCTACACTCATACGTAGCACGCCTGCTCACCGCTGAACTATCCGGCCACATTCGTTATTAATGTTACACATAAATCATTTCACTTCTGTTTATACAAAAGGAACGTTCTGCCAGAGAGCGCGCCGATTGAATTTTTAATATTCAATACGCTATTCTTGCCGCTAGGTAAACAGGAATGAATAATACCTTATGATTAAATTTATATGCGCTTCCCTCGTGATACAGATAATAAAGAAAATAACATTTGTGTTTAAATTTATTCAAAGCTGTGCTTTTTTGTGCATGGTAGAGCCAAGCCAGTGGCTTTCGCTGCTGCTCGAATGGGCGGGTCCGACCGCGGTAGCAGCAAGGCCTCCACGAATACCGGCGTGATGTAGGGGCATCTTGCGCTTCTGCGTTTCGTACGTTGAGTAAAATAACCGGAGGAAAATCCCCAAATGAGAAGAAGAAGCAGAAATAACTTATTTTAACTAAAATACTATTTCAACCTCTGTTAGTCCACTGCTGAACATAGGCCTCCCCGCTCTCTTAGAATGTGATAGAAAAAGCACACCAGCAATAACTTATTTCCACAAAAATATAACCAGGGAGAAAGTCGGCGTTGAACACCCATCGTGTCAACCATCCGCGTCAACCACGACCACTCGAACAAGAGTGGCCGACTTGGGAGAAGGAGAAGCAGCAATAACTTATTTAAAAAAAAACTACATCTACATCTACTCTTTCTGTCTACTTCTAAACATACGCCTCTTCCACAAAGCGCCAGCTAAAGCCAGCGTATATTTCTTGGAAGGTTTGCCCATATTTAACACGCTGGTCAAGAGAGTTGGAGAGCTCAGTATCGGGTACCCTCACACTTGTGATGCTGCTCCCCATCTTTATTTATTCATTAACCAATATATTATAAACAATTATAAGACAAATAGTATGAGGAAACCTTCGTAGGTTTATCTGGATACTAGTATTCACTGATATCCGTTCAATCGAATATTTGCATACTGCGGTACCCATGGGGTTATTCAATTCAACGAATATTGTAACATTAGTTATCTGGGTATACTGCAAAAAGAAATCATACAAATAGGCGTACAGTGCCACAGTGATCTACAGATCTACTGATTTCAATACTTCTTGTTTTGTACATTATATAAAATTTCTTTCAAAAGATTGGTACGCGAACACTTTTTAAAACAATCTGATACTTGTTAGTATTTATTCTGATCTATTATATATGTATGTATTAATGTGTTTGTATGTATGTATATATCAGTGTTGTTATTTCTGTATATATTATAGTATATATATAGTATATATCATAGTATGTTCTGTATATATTTGTGTATGTATGTGGATGTGTATATATGTATGCCTATACATTTATATATGTTTTAATTATGTAGTATATACCTCAATTAGCCTTTCATATTTTTATTATTTTAAACTTGATGCACCTATCACCACATTTCTTCACGCCCTGGGTTGACTGTTAGAGAATGCCAAAAGGCATTAAGTCCGCCTTTTGTAATCCTTTTGGTGTAGACAATAAAGCATAAATAAATAAATTATAACGTTACATAGATCTACAGCCTGATTGGAGAATATTGATTTATATTATGATAATTGGTTTATTACAGTAATATTAAATATATGCAAAGCATTAGTATTTTAATTATATATATCTAGTCTAGTCTGTGGGATTTGAGTACGGTAAATTCAGATGGATAAGGCATGCTAGTGGGATTGGTACTTGGAGAAAGAGATAGTACATTTTCCATTTCACCCGTTACTAAAATAAATTTGACAGAAATATATATATATAGTCAGTAGTTTAAGGGATGTGTTCACGCCACATCCCTTAAAACCCGGACTCGATACGTCAATTTTTTCGGGGGTTATCGTGACCACATCCCTTAAAACAAATCCGGACGTCAATTAGATAGATAGAAGTAGCAATATTAATGAATTAAAGTGTTTTCTTGATATGACTATTGAAATTAAGTACAATATGATTGTGATAGAGGCGTTTGAAGTCCGCCGAATCGCTTGACCTTGACATGTCGGACACAAAGCATTATCTCACGACGCTTCGCGCCTTGATGTGCAAGAGATTGATACAGTATTTGTGTTACAACTTTCTATCAGTATGTACAAGTACACAACTGAACAGAGATCTTTTCATGATAGTATAAAATCTGGCATGCGACGATGTACCTCTCCCTCCCCCCCATTCCTACTTCTCCTTTTTCCTGAAATATCCTCAGCAGCTTCTCTGTTGTTGCAAATATACGAGGGCTTCTGTTATCACTTACCTTCAGGTGCGCCACTCGAAAGCTCGCCTCTGTATATGCAAAAAAATTTTTAGAAGATTCGCTCAGTGTCTTCACGCAGGGTTTTATGAATGTAGTATTGTTACCCTGGGTACGACATTGTTTGAAGTACTCGTATGTTCTGATATTAGACTCCCGCAATGACCTCGTCTTAATAAAAAGAAATGGAGACATTCATTTCGACACTTACATTCACACACATAGTACATGATCTGTACTATCTATACATGAAAATTATAAAAATTACATACAAAAAAATTTTTTTTTCTTTGTTTAAAAGAACACTAGCAATGCTATTTAACTAACATTACTAATATTCCTATTAACCCTCCAACTAAGCATTAGAGCTTATATTTGGAGTGGTTCACGACAATAGTCGAATGGTGGGCTGGAACCGCCGACGTCATGTTTCGCAGTCCCCACCCTAACCCATTTGGCTCTTGGCGCTTTGAATTAAAAAAATAATGCGATAATTTTTTTTATTAATATGTATCACAAGGAATTTGTGTATGTTGAGATGAAGCGGCGGAAAGGACCGTCGCAGCATAAGCACCGCTGTAACGCAGCGTTGATTTCATCTCAGCAAGCAGGTAAGATTGACATTCATGAGAAAATATGATATTTTGTCGTAATGGATTGGGATAAGAAACGAGATAACAGTTCACATGATACAGTGGCTGTATTGTGGACTATGAACACCTGCAGATAACTTCCATCGAAGAAAGTTACAGATGCCTTGTCACCTTTGAAAACTATGATGGTATGTCACGTAATGATGGTTTCTATGCGTTTCAAACCGGAACAGAACGGTAATGGGTAAGAGTGTGGTGGTGCCACCACCGATCCAGACGATCCCTCTCTATAAGCGCCCTCTATCATCTAATTGATGATATTCAACATTGTTTTACTTATAAATCTATACAGTTTATTATATAATCCTTTCAATTGAATCAATTGGAAATTTAAAAATAAACCCAGGACATTCATCTGCGAGATGATTCTTTGAATTGTATTTCAAAACAACAAAACAGAAAAGTGTCTTCTATTCTTTTAACTTTGTTTTTTTTTTGTTATTTTTATATTAGCGTTACCAACCTATTGTTGAACCTTTACATGATGAACAATTGCCATAATCTTCATGATTGGATGGAGGGGGCAGTTGGTCATAACCATAGATCGGCACGACCCGTGCCACATGGTGTCAATGACCTCAATCATTATGTTAATATGGATATTCCCCGGGATTCCAGCTTTCGAATCGGCGAACGAAAATAATATATTCTCATTACGGTGAGTCCGTAACGGCGATAAGATTAATGATTTTTACCATAAAATAAAACAACATGAAATTCAAAATAGTTGTATATAATCATTAATCACAAAGAATGTTACATAGAAGAGGTAGGCACAATACAATATAATTAATTAATTATGAAGGGTCGTTATGCACTTCAAATGATTATATTTTAACACTTACATGTTTTATATGAGTGCACGTAACATTTTACGCAGTATAAAATGAAACCATAGATTATCAATATTTTCTTTAATGAAAAATGATACATTTTACGAGTTTATTTAATATTCTGACTTCTATTTACAAATACATAACTCTTAATTTTTGCGAATCATGTCATGTCCATATTATTATTTCCATTTTGAATCCCGCGGTGTGGCGCGGCTCGTGCCGATCTATGGTCATAACAGTCACCGGTCGCTTCCCCACCTACAGCTCGTATGTATAACAGTAGACAATCATTCAGCAATCTGACGGAAGTCACAAGACTATATTGGCATTACCCTAAACTTTGTGGACACGTGTTAAGATGAGTTGGCATATGCTCTTACACCATTACACCGATCACTGATCAGCGATCTAAGGACTACACGTTACAGGTTCAGTAGGTATTCTCGCAGCGGTATGCGGTAAGAGAGTGATTCTTCACAGTCCTTCGATATACACACCAGAGTCTATCGAAGGGCTATTAAGCATCCTCAAAATGAGGCCAACGCAGCGGACAAAGGGGTCCGATGTACTCAATGACCTGCTTTAAGAGCCAACGCCAACGGACTTGCGTTATTAATCGAAAGCATAACCACGATAAAAAACAAAGGAATTTAGCAGGTTAACCTTTTTTGGCTAGCGCATCAGAGTCCACAATCTTCACGAAAAAATGGCCCGGGTAGACCGGATTGGTACCACAGCCTCGCAGAATACCGGCGTGAAGTAGAGGCATCTTGTGCTTCTGCGTTTCGTTCGATGAGTGAGGTAACCGGAGGCCCACTCCCCCTCCCCATCCCCCTCTTCATCCTCCCTCCCATCTCCAAAATACTCTTAAAGGCCGGCAACGCATCTGCAGCACCTCTGGTGTTGCAGAAATAGGTGGGCGACGGTAATCACTTGCCATCAGGTGAACCGCTTCCTCGTTTGCCGCCTTACCCATAAAAAGAAAAGACAAGCGAATTTGATGCATGCCGTTGTTCATCATTTGTTCCGAAGATTTTTATGACGCAGAATAGAAATGTACACTACTTTAGAAATAGCTATCCTTTAATCCTTTCTAAGAGATTAGTATCATCCATCTGTTAACGCATAGAACAATAGAATATCGTCTTTACTTATACTTTGTATATAAGATATATCCAAAGTCTTGTCGTCTTTTATACTGGCCGGTAATTATCTCTGCTTGGCGAGTATCTATATATATAGTTCTTACCATGCACCAATTTCATCTCATCGTGATATTAAATGTGTAACTTATTATATTTAACTTATTTTATTAACATTTGTTTTTTTGATTAATTTTTTTTTTTTGTGAAACGCACGCTGTAGTTTTTCTTGTTTTTGTTTTGGCTCTATTTTTGTTTAATTCTCTTTTTCGAGACGGGTATTCTGCTCAACTGTTACAATGATTTAAGAACTGTGTATCTTTTGTTTTTTACTAATAATGTTTTCTTTTTTATACTTGTCCGGTCAATGAAGGTCCCGACTGAAAAACAGTGCTGTGATATGACTGAGACGGGAACCTTTTTGACATCGCCCAACAAATTAATCTTTTTCATGTTTTTTGTTTTTTTTTGTTTTTTATTTTGTCTTTTGTTGTGTGATTGCCAAATAAATGTGTTTCTTTCTTTCTTTCTAATCATATTATTCGAAATTAGGCATCATTTATTATGCAAATACTACATGTATAACTATTTACAGTCAACGTAGTTCTTAGGAATGATAATCCAAGGAAGCGAAGACTCCTTTTAAGAATTTTACGTCTTGGTAAGTTGGGGCATCTTCTTTGGTTTACGTGAATAGGATCAAGTCTTTTCTTACCATTCCAAGATCAATGGCTTTCTGTTCGTTGGAATCGTAGCCATCGAATTCTGCTTTTATTGTATTCTGTATTAACTTTTCCTAATTCACTTTCATATCTCAATAATAACATCCAACATCTTTATTGTACTCATGATAGAATTACCTCGTTCCATAAACCAACTTAAGATTTTTTAAGTGGTAGAGTCAGGCGGCTGCTTTTTCTATTGTTCGAATGGGCCGGTGTGAAGCAGAGGTACGTTGTGCTTCTGCGTTTCGTTCGACGAGTGAGGTAACCGGAGGCCCACTCCCCTCTCCCCCAAGCCTCCTCCAGATCATCCCTCAAATCCCCGGCAACGCACCTGCAGCTCCTCATTTGTTGTAGATGTACATGGGCAACGGTAATCACTTACCATCTGGTGAGCCGCTTGCCGTTTACTCCCTTCAAAAACAAATACAGTATACTGTTTTGTTTCACTGTACACTCTTTTGGAACGTTCTACCCGATAAGATTTAAATCGCTCCTAATTATGACATTTAAGAGATGAAGACAATATTCGGCAAACTTTATTATATATTTATTTATATGTCATACATACATACATATATTCACGCCGTATTCCCAACGGGGTAGGCAGAGACAATCTCCTTCCACTTGCTACTGTCCTGACATACGTCTTTCGCTTCTCCCACTTTCTTCGCATGCATACTCGTTGGTTTAGAGTACTCTTGACCTGGCCTTTTTCCAGAACGTCTCCGATTACATCGTGAAATGTTCGCCTTTTTTATATATCAGTATACCTATTTATATAGAAATTGTTCATTTAATACTTAATTAAATATGTGTTTATAATTATTACTTTTGTTTTTTATTTATTTAGTGTTTCTAGTAGTTCACCGCTTTTGTTTATTATTCTTCGTTTTACATCTGCCAACTACTTTTCACCATGACAAGGGTTGACTGGTAGAGAATGCCACTTGGCGTTAAGTCCGCCCATTGTAACCCTTAGCTTTAGGTCACCGATAAAGAATAAATAAATTTAGAAATTTCACAATTGATTATATTATAGATTGGCGCCGAGGGTGCTGTTTTCATTCTAGTATGGTTGTATGGTTTGATTGTCCAACTGCAAGTTATGTCTTTAAATTCCGCGATACGGGTGAAAAAACACATCAGTACGGGCCCAAGTTTTTTCCATGGATAACAAATAACGTTCCAATCTAAACACCATCTTGTTGAAATCAACTTTCGATATTTTCATTTTGTAAATTTTTCAGCGTCGTAATTGTTCGTATACAATATTGTTTTATTCATGAGGTTGAATTATTCACTGGGCCAGTCTATTTATTTCCAGCGTATAAATTCGATTTGAATAATATTTGAAATTTCAAAGATACACTCAATGATTTGGACTGCAAACGCTTCTTATTGGCTTAAATATTATTCATGTTCTCTGAATAGCGTCAATATTCTTGGAAAACTTTTTTTTTTTTTTTGGAATGTCGTTTTATAGGAAAGGAGGCAAACGAACATGCGCCTTATCAGCCGGTTAGTGTCAACAGTCGCGCTGGATGTGAGTTGGAGTTATTTGGGGATGGAAGAGGTATTATTATCTCACTCACCGAACGAAACGCAGAGGCACAGGATGCATCAGCTTCACGCCAACCTCGCTCGAGCTGATCCATTCGAACATCAGCAAAAGCCTTCGTTTCGCTCTACCACGTATCGTATAAAAGTTTCCTGTGGTACATGTGTAGCGGCGGAGGCTTCCTTTCCTTCTTCGAAATGGCAACGAACAATAGTTAGGACTACAATAACAGTTCCCGGTCTGAGTGTTTGTCCGTGTATAATTCGTGTATGTAAACTGCCTTTGCGACAGAGGAGAAATTCTTACAGCCGAAGGTAGCGTTTTATTTTAAATGATGTTTTAAATGATGTGACGTATCAAATATATTTTTTTTTTTTTGGAATGTCGTTTTATAGGAAAGGAGGCAAACGAACATGCGCCTTATCAGCCGGTTAGTGTCAACAGTCGCGCTGGATGTGAGTTGGAGTTATTTGGGGATGGAAGAGGTATTATTATCTCACTCACCGAACGAAACGCAGAGGCACAGGATGCATCAGCTTCACGCCAGCCTCGCTCGAGCTGATCCATTCGAACATCAGCAAAAGCCTTCGTTTCGCTCTACCACGTATCGTATAAAAGTTTCCTGTGGTACATGTGTAGCGGCGGAGGCTAATTATATTGGCCTCCGCCGCTCCTTCTTCGAAATGGCAACGAACAATAGTTAGGACTACAAATAACAGTTCCCGGTCTGAGTGTTTGTCCGTGTATAATTCGTGTATGTAAACTGCCTTTGCGACAGAGGAGAAATTCTTACAGCCGAAGGTAGCGTTTTATTTTAAATGATGTTTTAAATGATGTTTTAAATGATGTTTTAAATGATGTTTTAAATGATGTTTTAAATGATGTTTTAAATGATGTTTTAAATGATGTTTTAAATGATGTTTTAAATGATGTTTTAAATGATGTTTTAAATGATGTGACGTATCAAATATATTTTTTTTTTTTTTAACCGAGCAGTAAAAGTTAAATTTTGATCCGGACGCTAAAGCAGTGGATAATATCGGCATCGGGGGACAACCTGCGCAAATGAGATTTTCATGACATGTCCGGATAGGCTAATGATGTACGGAGTGGGAAATACTTTATTTAAAAAAATATTAAATTACACATTTTAACCACAACATTAGATATTTGGTAATAATGTAAATCAATGATGTTGATCAAGATCAAGATAATCATCAACACCATCCTGTCACAGGTCTACTGCTGTAAATATGCCTCGCTCAAAGATTTCTACAAAACACGGTCCATACCCACCTGCACCCATTCAACTTCAATTATAGTATAGTTTAAGAACATCAACATCATATAACAAATGAGTTTACCTATCGGTACGACAAGTTATTATGCTCTTTGTATTTAGATGATTATTTCAATATGCTTCAACAGCCAGATGTTTTCGTCTGGAATCCCGTTAGATGACTTTTATGATGCTCGCCGTTAAAAGATCATGATGGTAGATGCTCTTACGTCAGATCCACGCAGGTCGCGCTTAACGCATTTATTTATTCGTATAGAAGAAAGGGGGCAAACGAGCGTGCGGCTCACCTGATGGTAAGTGATCACCGACGCCCACGAACATCCGCAACACCAGAGGAGCTACAGATGCGTTGTCGGCCTTTAAGGAAGGATTTAATTCTACTTTATAGAGTACACCGATAGGATTATAAAAGGCGGACCTTTTATTGGTAGAGGACGATCTAGAAATCAGCCTAGGGCGTGCAGAAATATTGTGATTTAGACTAACTACTTATTTTGACACTTTTTAATGTACAAGAATAAATAACTTCACAAACACCTACATATCTATATACATACATGAAGACACATTTATAATAAATCAATTTAAATACTTACAAGTAGTAATATACTTACTATACTTAGTAAGAGCCGTGGTAGCCTATTAGACAGAGCGCTGACTTTATTTTCAAAGAGCGCGAGTGACCTGGGTTCGATCCCCGGTGCCGGGACCACTAAAATTGTTAATAGCAATTTTAAGTGCTGTATTTACCACGTGCTCAGCGGCGAAGGAAAACATCGTGAGGAAACCTGCATGCCTGAGAAATAAAAAAAAAAATATTATTTCGAGGATATGTGAAGCACGCCAACCCGCACTGGAGCAGCGTGGCGGGCCCTTCCCGGCTCCTAAAACCCTCTCTGATACTCGTATTTGAGAAGGAGGCCTTTGTCCAGCAGTGGGCACTTACAGCCCGTTACTTTTATGTAAATATTAGAATATCGGTAACGGAGTACGAATTCGCCGCTCACTTTCCCTATGAGTGCTTTAGTTACATATGCGCTGTGTGAGTATTTCGAGGATATTTAAAGCCCGCCAACCCTCACGGGAGCTTACCCGGCTCCAAAACTCTCTCTGATATTTGAGAAGGAGGCCTTTGCCCAGCAGTGGGCACTTATAGGCTGCTACTTTACTTAACTTACAAGTGTCAGATAATTTTGAAAAGTGATCGCGTACTAATCCTCTGAAAGATATTTTACTATGGGGCTTTTCTAATGTCTTCGGGTGAGAAGTCAAATTTATATCCGTATAATTAAAACAACCGTCTCCACATTGCGTTATCCGTACATTTTTACTGTGACCGCTAGAGAGCATTATTAAAATATTACTCCTGAAGAAAAATGTATTTTTGACGGAACTGCTTGTTTACATGACAGACATAAACTTCGCTTATCCCTTGGATAATCTGTTGTGGGCTCGAGTAAAAGTTGTTCGCCTTTGCAAATGCCTTTGTAAGGCGTCACATTTTGTATTTCAGTGCTAATGAAACTTCTTAATGCTATCGGCGGTTGTGAACATTAAAGTCTATCGAATACGTGCATTTCTTGTAAGGTTTGACCATATTCACTACCGTGGGCGTAGTTCCCTCCGGCACCCTCGCGCTAGTCAAATCAAATCAAATCATATATTCAACATAAGAAACTTACATTTCACTTGTCGAACGTAATTTTTTAAAATCTACAATCTTTTCGTAATGACGTAACTCTCAAGGAAAATATACCTCTTATTAGTATCCTTTTTTTGTTTTGTAATTTTTTCACAACGGTTTTATAGTCTAATATTACAATTATTTTCATCAAATAATTCCCACAGGATATTATCATTCAAGTATTTTTCATATTATAAAAAATATTTTTGTAAAGTCTTTGTTTAATATATTTTTTAAACCGATTGATAGGTAGACTTAATAACGCAATTGCTGGGATTTTGTTGTAGAAACGTATACCTTGTCCCACGAACGAGTTACTGGCTCTAAGGAGTCTCATTATCGGCATCACAAGCTTGTGTCTGTTCCTTGTATTTACATTATGAATATCACCATTCTTTTTTTGTCACCATTCGTTTGTTCACCATTGTTACCACTCCGGTCGAGCCGGCCCATTCGAGCAGCAGCACAACCCGTCAAAATCATTTACGCCACATCGGTCTTACGTTGGACGAAACACCTGTCAAAAAAGGTAAACGAACAGTTTAGTAAAAATATTTTCATCTGAAACTATAAAAAGCAGGACGAAGTCATGCGCGAAAATCTGTTTTCCCGATGGAGTTTAACTTGATAATTGGATTAAAATTGAACTAGCAAACTTTTTTTACACAGATTTTTGGCTGTTATTTTATGGTATGACATTACTTTGGATTAAGGTTTTCATCGACATGCACAGCGAGTACGACTTTCCTTACCTTACCGGCCTGTTAATAGACCCCTGCAGGGCACAGGCCTCAACCAAAGGAAGGATTTGCCATAATCACCACGCTCGGCACCCGGTTCGACGTTCGCAGCACCAGACACCTTGCAGCTTGGACGCTGCTGCCCGTCTACTTAATTTTCGAGTTGGTTGTCCCGCTATCTGTCGGTAAAAGTAGCAGCCTGTAAGTGCCCACAGCTGGCCAAAAGCCTTCTTCTCAAAAACGAGTATCAGAGAGGGTTTAGGAGCCGGGAATGGCCCGCCACGCTGCTCCAGCACGGGTTGGCGGGCTACACAGATCTTCGAAATAATATTTTTATTATTTCTCAGACATGCAGGTTTCCTCGCGATGTTTTCCTTCAACCGTCAAGCACGTGGTAAATACAGCACTTAAAATTGCTATTAACAATTTTAGTGGAGCCGGCACTCGATCGGTGATCGAACCCAGGTCACTGGAGCTCTATGAAACTAAAGTGAGCACCCTGACCACTAGGCTACCACGGACGTTCGATAGCCATTACGACTTTCCTGTTTTTTTTTTTAATTCCGTTTTCAAAGGTATACGGATCCAGCTGTGAGGCACTGCATCTTAGTGCTCAGGCGTGACAACGCATCTGTTACCTCCAATTGAAGTTGTTTGCGGGACCATCGGCTTCGGTAGCCTCTTACCATGATATGGATCTATTAGTTGGAATATTAATGGATATGAGGGAAGTGAATATAAGGGCATCGCATTCAGACTACAGTCTTTGATATTCTTCAACCAAAACACCAATTCCTGCCAAGGATAATTCAAGGTCATTACCACCGACCTCAAGACAAGTTAATAGAAAAACACTTAAGGTAGCTCGAGTCGACTGTGACATCAGGACACTTAACACCAGATCCCCCCTCCCCCCCCCCGAATGTATAGTGTTCGTGTAAATACATGAAATCATTATGGTCAAATATGCCATCGGATTTCCGAATAATTTGTTTTCACTGTCGCTGTTTTAGTTTTCAATTTCGTTTCATCTTGCGAGGTGGGTCGTCTCTCCGAGAGCCTCATTTAAGGGTCCATAAAATCCAACCGTTCGTAAAACGATCAGCTTAGAGTAAATCGCTCGGAAGATCGCTCAGCGATGCACTTCACAACGAAACGTACTTGATTTGAGACAGTTGTTTATTCTCTTTATTTGTGGTAGGCAGTAAACTATAATTCTAAACTATACGTGCTACGATAGCCGTGTGGTTAGAGGATCTGCTACAACGAAACGTACTTGATTTGAGACAGTTGTTTATTCTCTTTATTTGTGGTAGGCAGTAAACTATAATTCTGAACTATACGTGCTACGATAGCCGTGTGGTAAGAGGATCTGCCTCTGTGTGAGGAGATAAGTCAGAGTTTAACTTTGCAGTTCAAACTTTGTCCAGAGCATTTGTTCGCTAACAGGTTGTTAATGATAAAATGATGATCTCTTAGCCAATTTCAAAACTTAACTTATTTTTAATATAACTTTGAACTACTTTAACGAATGCCCGATAACGTCTGGTTAACTCGTCACGTTTTCGAATGAGAAGTCAAAAGAAATAATGTTATATAAATTACCAGTCGATGTTGACGAAACTCTTTGTCGGGTAAATAAGGTTAGCTGTACGCTGGTTGCATCATCGGTAGTAAAAAGTTACGGGAAATTCGTTAAGAACAGTTCAGTGGTGATTTCTGAAGTAAGTGAAAGAGGAGGACCACGATGAAAACGGAGATAAAAAGAAGAAAAGAGCGAGGATCGGTTACAGGATGGTCAGGGAGACCCGTGGAGGATCACGTGTGAGGAGGATCACGTGTGAGGAATAGCGTATCGTAAAGAAAACTGCACCACTTGCAAGTGGTAAAAATAAAAATAAATTTAAGATAACGGCCTTTTACTCCAATCTCACAACCCCAACGCTCGTAACATACAGTGCCGCAAGTGTACGGACAATCAGCGGCACTCACTCGGTTTTACCTCTCCTTACGCGATGTCACGCCGACGCGATAAGATCTGAGCATACAAGATATAGTGTCGAAGACTAGTAACACAATATTTTAAGCGTGGTGGAGCACGGCGGCGAAGATTGATGAAAGTGGGAGAAGCGAAAGACGTATGTCAGGACCGTAGCAAGTGGTTAAAGTGGTTTAGGCGTGGTAGAGCCAAGCGGCAGCTTTAGCTGCTGCTCGAATGGCCCGCCTCGACCGGATTAGTACCACGGCCTCGCAGAATACCGGCGTGGAGTAGAGGCATCTTGTGCTTCTGCGTTTCGTTCGGTGAGTGAGGTAACCGGAGGCCCATTCCCCGTCTCGATTCCCATCCTTATTCTCCCTCCCATCTCCCAAATACCTTTAGAGGCAGATGGTGGTGTTGCAGATGTATATGGGTGACGGTAATCACTTACCATAGGAATTCCTCCCATGTCACGAAATCATATACTGAGCAACATACATAAATTGCACACGGATAACCATACAGACCCGGGACAATTATTTGTAGACCATACATATACTTGTAGCGTGCGGGAATGAGCAATGAATTTCAATGATTGCAATAAATAAAAACTGGCCAAGCGTGAGTCGGATTCGCTCAATGAGATCCGTACAATCACACAATGATTACCAAAAAAAACAAGCCTACCCTTTCACTTATATCGGTTTCCTTAGCGCGGGCACGGCTTACGCTTGGCCAATTTTTACAATTTTTTATTTACTTCAGAGCTTGCTCTATAACCACATCAACTTTGTATATTACTTGCTTGTACATATTACCATTTTTTTTAATAACAATAAAAAAAAACCTAAAGTAAAGTTGAAAATGTTTCTTGTATGTTTTGTTTTCGTGTTAGGTTTACCGTCATAATAATACGTAGTCTATGAACATTTAAACCGGCTACCTATAACAGTACATAAATATCAACATCCCTTTAAAGATAGGACTGACAGATGGACCTTACAAACACTTTTAATAATATCGGAAAAATAAAAAAAAACATATAGACATGATGATTTAACTCAGGACGTGTCGCAACAATAAAACTTCCATTACTATGACTTGTTAAAGGATACTTCATAATCCATTTTACATATCAATTGATAATTAATTAATCATGAGAGAAGTGATTGCATTTAAAGCTGAAGTTAAAATTAAATCCGACTTGACTTCTGAAACTGAATGTTCAAAATAGCGATGCGTGAAAATCTCTCGACCTGAGGGAATAGCTCTCTCTAATTGGAATTAAAATTGCACTGTCGTGTTTTATGTCCTCATATTTGGTTCTTTCGAAGCTCGATTTAATTAGTTTTTTTTTTCTTTACTAAATTAACAATAGCAATTTAGTAATGCATGCTTCTAATGCCCAGCCTTCAACGGTGGGTGATGCATTTACCATGCTGACGAACAACTTCTTGACTTCAATTAAATTCAGACACGATCAGGTTTGGAAAGTTTTAAAAAGACTAGATCTTTACAAAGGTGCAGGATCCGATGGCCTCCCGTCAATATTTATTGCCAGATGTGCATCCGCCTTAGTGGAGCCTCTGAGCCTTATCTATAACAAATCTTTGTGCACAGGAACCTTCCCTTCTGTTTGGAAAACGGCATTAGTTGTTCCATTATTTAAGAGTGGCGACAAAGCTAAAGTGGAGAACTATAGACCTATATCCATACTTCCTGTACTTGCTAGGGTTTTTGAGAAATTACTCCATCCCATATTGTCATGGCACTTTAAACAATTAATTAACAGTCGTCAGCATGGCTTTATAAAAGCTAGATCGACCACTACTAATCTAGCATCTTTTATAAATGACGTTTCTTTAGCGGTTGATTCTCGTTCGTCTGTGAATGCGATCTATACCGATTTCAGCAAAGCTTTCGATCGGGTTAATCACCACCTATTAATCCGTAAGCTTTCCGCCAATGGTGTAGCCGAGCCACTGCTGAGCTGGTTCGGATCGTATCTATCGAGTCGTAAATCCTCAGTGGTGGTGAATGGCTTCTCCTCTGATCTATATTCAGTACGTTCTGGTGTCCCTCAGGGATCGCATTTGGGCCCCTTACTTTTTAACATTTTTATCAATGATATCAGCGACTGTTTTCTGTACTCAAACTACTACCTATTCGCCGACGATCTTAAGATATTCAAAGTTGTTAACACATCCTCGGAAGCTGTTTTATTGCAGGAAGACCTAAATCGCCTTTTCATCTGGTGCGACACTAATAGGATGAATCTGAATGCATCAAAGTGTTTTACTTTGCTTTTCTCAAGGAAAAAGTCTACTGATTTTTTTGAATATAATATCTAGAACGTTACATTGTCTGAGGTTGACCATATCAAGGATTTAGGAGTCATCTCCGATAGTAAGTTACGATTCAATCTGCACATAGATAATATTTGTTCCAAGGGATTTAGGAATCTGGGTTTTGTGCTTCGTAATACCGGAGATTTTAAAGACCCTAAGGTCAAGATCTTGTTATTTAATTCACTTGTCCGCAGTGGTTTGGAGTATTGCAGTATTGTCTGGAATCCTTTCTATAATGTATATAATAAAAGATTAGAAAGCATACAAAAAAGGTTTTTGTGGCACTTGACATATTCATGTTTCCGAGGAAAAGATATCACTTCATATAATGAGAGTCTCCAATATTTTAGACTGAATTCTTTGTGTGATCGAAGACAAATGCTCGAAATCTTATTCTTGTATAAGCTCGCTAATGGCATTCTCGATGCTCCTAACTTGTTGTCTCTTCTTTACTTTTCTGTTCCCTCGAGGTTGCCAAGACCCACGAGATTTAACACTTTCACAGATCGCCTAAATAAATCGAATCTTGGACAACATGCGCCTCTTAACCGAATAGTCAAGAAATATAATAACCTAGCGAAGACTTTAAAGTTAGACTTGTTTTCGGATGCAATTGGCGGGCTTAAGAGGAAATTGTTATTATCTTAACAAATTATGTCATGATTATTTTTTTTTTTTTGTTATTTTTTGAGAGCAATGTATTCACAATTTAAAAAAAAGAGTACTAATCATAATTACCATAAGGCATTATTAATTTCTATGATTGGTTTGTGTAAATTAAAAAACATAATTTTTTGCTTATTATATTTTGCACGTAGTCTTCGCCTGTAACTGTAGTGGCACTGAGCTAATATCATTGATGTTTACATTTTTTTTGTTGTAAGAGTGTACATTATGTTGGCGTTCATTAAATAAAATAAAAATAAATAAAATAAATAATATTGCATCTAAATATCAACATCAAAACGTTGGCCCTGGCGTCGGCGGTAGGAGCTGTCGCCCTGGTTGACGATCGGTGGCGAGGAATCCTCCTCCGAACATGACCGACCCAAGTTCCACAGACAGAATGATGAGGAACAGCATTCCTACCAACACTGTGCTCACCAACTAACCATTCCAGCGTCATGGTTATGGGAAAATCTTTCATGCTTATATTTTTTTTTATTTAATCGAATTGTGGCAAACACAGGACAGGACCAGGGTACAAACAAACGGATTGCATTATCACAACTGAAGTCTGAGATCTACAGCCAGTTATTATACTGCCACAGTATAGTTTTCAAACCCGAACTAATAAAACCTGGTTGCACTGCCGGTGACAGGAATAGGTAAGAGGGTATAGCTACTCAGACGACTCCTGGGCCGAGAAGGAGCCTACCATCTAAACAGTTTTGGTTAGTTTTTGCACATGGTATACTTTGTTCAGCAGTGGACATATGCAGGCTATAAAAGGAAAAAAAGAAGATGTACACCGCTAGAAAAAAAAACCCCACACGTTTGTCTAAACGCAGCCCACGCTCTAAGAATAGATTCTGTGACAATAGATTCGAATCTCCGCACGGGAGGAATATGGCTTGAAAGTTCTGGCGAAATTCAAGAGAAAGGCAATGATGAAAAAAATTGTATCTCACATTATCGCCTTTGTTTAAATAATAAAATGTGACTTATTCGTTACATAGCAATACAGTATCTGAACCACGAAACATTACTGTAAATGTGAAAACGAATTCTCTCAGGGATGACACCTACATAAATTTGGAAATTAATACGTGTTAGAGCCAAGTGGCGGCTTTTGCTGCTGCTCGAATGCCGGCTCGACCGGGTAAGCACCGGCGTGAAGTAGAGGCATCTTGTGCTTCTCAATTTCTTTCGGCGTGTGACCGGGGGCCCCTCCCCCTCCCCATGAGGAGGGCGCTCATACTCCCTCCCATCTTCCAAATACCCTTAAAGACCGGCAACGCACCTGCAGCACCTCTGGTGTTGCAGATGTACGTGGGCGGTGAACCGCTTGTACCGCCTTAGCCATAAAAAAAAGTTAGAGTACACACGGCCAAGCAAAGGCCTCCTTCTCAAATATCTGAGAGGGTTTTGGAGCCGGTAAGGGGCCGCCTCGTTGTGTCCTCGAAATACTATTTTTTTTATTTCTCAGACATGCAGGTTTCCTCGCGTTGTTTTCCTTCACCGTCGTGCGCGTGGTAAATACAGCACTAAAATTTGCTATTAACAATTTCAGTGGTGCCGCCGGTCATCGAACCCAGGTCACTCAGTTTAACTAAAGCGAGCGCCTTGACCACTGGGATACCATAGCTCCGGAGAGTTCATCCAAATCGTTAGAGTCATTTTCGAGAAAACTTGCTTAAAGTATTAAGACAAGAATAATAAGGGCTTCCTTCCTGCCTTCCTGGTGTTTGGAATTCACAAATGCACTTCTATTTTTTCTTCATTTTAGATTAAATTAGTTTTGTAGTAATAAGTACTTGGTAATGACGTAAGGATTTCTTTCTTATAAAGTAGCAGCCTATAAGTGCCCACTTCTGGGCAATGGCCTCCTTCCCAAAATACGAGTATCGGAGAGGGATAAGGAGCCGGGAAGGGCTCGCCAAACTGCTCGAGTGCGGGTTGGCGGGCTTCACATGTGGCTTCACATGTCCTCGAAATAATATTTTTATTATTTCTCAGACATGCAGGTTTCCTCGCGATGTTTTCCTTCACCGCTGAGCACGTGGTAAATACAGCACTTAAAATTGCTATTAACAATTTTAGTGGTGCCGGCACCGGGGATCGAACCCAGGTCACTCGCGCTCTGTGAAACTGAAGTGAGTGCTAGTCTGGGTGATAATTGTGGTGAAGGTGCAAGCATTTGTAATATACAATAGATTTTTTTTGAACTTTCCATGCGAAACTAATTGGAGATAATTTGAAATAGATCTTATAGATCTATATACCTAGATAGATCTTATACACCATCTTTACAAGTAAAATAAGTTCATTGATTTATAAATACACATTCAGAGGTCAAAAGAAGAATTCTAATAGACTATGAACTGATTTTTTTTTTTTTTATTTAACAGTAAAGAAACAATAAAGCAAATACAAAGCAGGAAAAGAGAAATACTGAATATATTTATGTTCATTGTAGCACAAAGCTAAAATAAAGATTTTCATGAAATGGAAAGGATTCGTACAAAGGTGTCGAACAAATATTGTTATTATTATTCCTTGTTATCGCTGATTTCCTCCCTTGTCTCATTTTCTGTGTAAATATATTGTATTTACATTCAGTTACGTATTTTTTTTTAAATCAACACCATAGATTTCTTTCTTTTTTTTAATGGGAAATGGAGCCAAACGAGCGAGCGCTCTCGTCGCTTGGCTTTATTTGTCACTTTCTAAGAGAGGTCTAACTTCACCAGTCTACTGTACTTAAAAAGGGAGACGAAGGTGAAGATTTTTTTTTTTATTTGGGAAAGGAGGCATACGACCAAGCGGCTCACCTGATGGTAAGTGATCAGTGATCACCGTCGCCCACGTACGTCTGCATTACCGGAAGCGCTGCAGGTGGGTTGCCAGCCTTTAAGGATATTCGGGAGACGGGACGGAGGATGAGGAGGGGGTTGGAGAGGGGGTGGATACCGCCTTCTCCTCATTTCACATCATATTATAAATAAAATATGTCGTCTCATATCCTTTTGATCATTGAGAATGAGATGTTCGTTGTGTTTTATTTCTAGTGCGTCTAGAGCTTCTTCAAGTGTTGGACTTAAAGGGACTGATTCACAAACTACTACGGAGTTATAAATTATTAATTAAAAAACTAGAGGACCCGACGGTACAAATTATCTCTGACCAAAGAGGCGGCTTTTGCTGCTGCTCCAATGGACCAGACCCGACCGGGATAGTAGCACGACCTCGCAGAATACCGGCGTGAAGTAGAGGCATCATGTGCTTCTGATATTCGTCCGGTGAGTGAGGTAACCCGAGTCCCACTCACACAGCCGCTATCCTAACATCCATGCAATCCCCCTCAAATATCCTTAAAAGCCGGCAACGCACCTGCAGCTCCACTGGTCTTGCTGTTGTACGTGTCGCTTGCTCGTTGGCTCCCTTTACCAAATAAAAAAAAGCACTGAAACCGAAAATCCTGTTGACATCCATCGACAGTTGACAACTGTAGTATTCTGAAGCTGTCTCTGTGGCAGAAATCAGCCAAGAGGTGGGAAGTAGTAAGGTGGAAAATAGGTAGAGTCTTTACAAAAATATGAATAAACTCGAAACATATCTTTATATTGTAGTATGCACTAACTTAACTAGCAGTCGCTATACAGAATTCCCGCAACAAAACTGTTTTTCAACATTAATATGCGTTACTAATTTCGTTATATGTTTTAAACTTGTTCCGACGCAACCGTTATCTCTGAAACCGCAACCGGTTATTTCCAGTTATTTTAGTGAAAGTTAGTTAAATAAGGATGTTTTAACTGTTTGTTGTCCTGGTAATCCATACTAATATTATAAATAAAATATGTCGTCTCATATCCTTTTGATCATTGAGAATGAGATGTTCGTTGTGTTTTATTTCTAGTGCGTCTAGAGCTTCTTCAAGTGTTGGACTTAAAGGGACTGATTCACAAACTACTACGGAGTTATAAATTATTAATTAAAAAACTAGAGGACCCGACGGTACAAATTATCTCTGACCAAAGAGGCGGCTTTTGCTGCTGCTCCAATGGACCAGACCCGACCGGGATAGTAGCACGACCTCGCAGAATACCGGCGTGAAGTAGAGGCATCATGTGCTTCTGATATTCGTCCGGTGAGTGAGGTAACCTGAGTCCCACTCACACAGCCGCTATCCTAACATCCATGCAATCCCCCTCAAATATCCTTAAAAGCCGGCAACGCACCTGCAGCTCCACTGGTCTTGCTGTTGTACGTGTCGCTTGCTCGTTGGCTCCCTTTACCAAATAAAAAAAAGCACTGAAACCGAAAATCCTGTTGACATCCATCGACAGTTGACAACTGTAGTATTCTGAAGCTGTCTCTGTGGCAGAAATCAGCCAAGAGGTGGGAAGTAGTAAGGTGGAAAATAGGTAGAGTCTTTACAAAAATATGAATAAACTCGAAACATATCTTTATATTGTAGTATGCACTAACTTAACTAGCAGTCGCTATACAGAATTCCCGCAACAAAACTGTTTTTCAACATTAATATGCGTTACTAATTTCGTTATATGTTTTAAACTTGTTCCGACGCAACCGTTATCTCTGAAACCGCAACCGGTTATTTCCAGTTATTTTAGTGAAAGTTAGTTAAATAAGGATGTTTTAACTGTTTGTTGTCCTGGTAATCCATACTAATATTATAAATGTAAAAGTGCGTCTGTCTGCTTGTTACGTTTCCACCGTTAATCCGCTTATCCGATTTTAATGTAATTTTGTGTGGAGATAACTTGAACAGGGAGAAGGACAGAGGCTAAATTATTTATCTCGGGGGAAAAAAATTACGCGCGAATGAATTCGCGAGTGAAACTTAGTCTACACTTATTAATATTATAAAGAGTAAAGATTTGTATTTATGTATGTTTGAAATGAATAAACTCAAAAACCACTGGACCGATTTCAAAACTTCTATCACCGTTAGAATGCTACATTATCCCTGAGTAACATAAGCTATATTTATTACTATAATAATTAGGTATCCGTGCAAAAACTTCAATAATTCAAAAAGTAATCTACAGATATTGGAACAGTATTGAATACGAAATTATTTATTTGGATAAGAATAAATATACAGGTATGGATAAATAGTAATTTGAAAAAAAAACTACTTATGTCCTTCGTAAAGATACATTTGCTCTAAATTTATCCCAAAATGTTTAAAAAATAAATGTAGTCCCGCACGAAGTCGGGACGGGCCTCTGGTATTTCATATAACAAGATCTATCCTTGCTGGGCTTAGACATGTCGCAGAAAGATTAATGAAGACAATAACGTAGTGTAAGCAATTCCCTCTCACACCGTCTCTATCTCCTTATGCCAATCTTACCTGCATGTAGAGCATCCGAGCATACTAGGTAACAAACGTAGCATGGTGGAACTTCCGGCACTGCGCTCGCCAACCTGAGGTACCTGATATACCAACCAGCTTGCCTGAGGTACCTGATACATGCCGATTTTTGTTGACGTTTCCTTGGATAAATCTTGTGTTCTAGCAGAGGACTAAAATAGGCTGATATATTAATAGTCGTATGAAAACGCAGAAACTACAAAACCTATTTCAATAATTTTTCGAAAATCGTAATCTTTTAAAAAAAAAATGGTTTTATAAGGGTATGTGGTGCGAAATCAGTTTTGCCAATGTACCATAGAACTTTCCTTCGTCTGTAATCGTATAAAAACTCGAGTTCAGCGTTTAAGCAAAAGATAATATGGACTTGGATAGGAAAACCTACGCAAATGCGAATTTCATGAATTGTCAGTTGGCTGCAAAAGTATAGAGTGTGATCTGTATTAAATTAAAATTTACTTTTAAATTGCTCAAACAATATTGATGCATTGATCAGATTGATGATGAGATTGGTTGGCCTCTCTCTGTTTGGTATTAGTATTGGTATCTCTCTGCTCTGGTCTATATGGTCTGGGTAAGTTTTTTTTATGGGAAAGGCGGCAAACGAGCAAGCGGTTCACCTGATGGTAAGTGATTATCGTCGCCCACGTACATACGCAACACCAGAGGTGCTGCAGGTGCGTTGCCGACCTTTAAGGGTATTCGGGAGATGGGAAGGGGATATAGGCCTCCGGTTACCTCACTCTCCGATCGAAACGCAGAAGCACAAGATGCCTCTACTTCTCGCCGGTATTCTGCGAAGCCGTGGTATCAATCCGGTCGAGCCAGCCCATTCCACAATAATAAAAAAGTACCAGATCTTTACACATTTCCGTGGTCATATAGCAGTGCAACTACAGTTGTGTTCTGGTTCGAAAGGTCGACAGAGGAAGTATAAACACGGGCTGTGTGACATTCCATCTTAGTCCACCGGGGGGTGACAATGCATCTGTGACATTTTTCTATTGATGTGGTTTGTTGGTGTCCATGGGCTGCAGTAGCAGTAGCTTCAGGAGTGGAAGACTGTAGGCACGTCCAATTCAAAAGGCTGTGTCCCCATCATTGTGATCACCATCATCTGCAGTTTGTTGATAGTTCATTACTGGACATACGCGTCTCCCGATGGAAGGATTGGTCTTCTTCACCCATCCACACCTAAAATTTATAAAGAATTACACAAACTTGAATTCAATGAAACACAAATGAAAACACAACCGTCACCAAGTTTAAGGGTTGACAGATAATATTTCCATTGAATCGACCGCAACCCATTTGTCGCCTCTCCAGGAAGCCAGGTTTAATATGTTAAGCAATTTTAGATATAGTTACTCGCCCGAAAGCCCGTTTGACTAAGTTGTGTTGCGCAAATTGGAAATCCATAATCTTTGCTTACCACCAAGCCTGATTAGCGTTAGTGCTTATATTATGTTTAAAACCGGCACATTCTGAAATTTCATTTGTTGTCATTACAACTAATAACTATAAAGAAAGGTAAAGGAACATCCTATAAGGACCCACTGCGGGACCAAGGCCGGCTTCTCAAATATCTGAGAGGGTTTTGGAGCCAGGAAGGATGCGCCACATTCTTTCAAATTAATACAAAAAAAAATCCAAAGTCCGCGGACTTTACATGTCGTCGAAATAATATTTCTTTATATCCCGATGTTTTCCATCGCCGCCGAGCAGGTGGTAAACACAGCGCTGTGCAGGTTGGCACGCCATCTTGCGGAAGATCGTCTAATACTACGTGGGTCAGCACACTGCCACTTCGGCTTGCTGATTCTTAAACCTATATCGGTTACCCCAGTACTGCTAAAATATCATCGTTGAAAATTCTATTCACACATAGAAACACCGTTTCCATAGCTCGCTAAACATCTCTAAGATATTTTACAAGTAACCCTGTAAATAAGCTGTTTCCATGCTAACCCAAGATTTATTTCTGCTGTGACCGCGAGAAAGAATTAATATGGCATTAGACGAAAAGAAAAATGTATATTCGACTGAGAACTTGCTTGTTTACATAACCGTATAATCTCCCAGCTATTCCGCTTGTCCCTTGGATGATGTATTGACGAAACGCGATATCATTTTAGTATTTGTGTTATTCTAGAAACGTATCCACTGTGAGATGCTTCTCCCTTAGTGCAACGTTTCGAAAATATGTTTTTTTTTTTCAAAGTTAGCAATAGATACGATATATTTTACTAAGTATATTTATATATTTAGTAACATTAAAGTACAGTAAATTTTTTTTTTATGGGAAAGGCGCCAAACGAGCAAACGGTTCACCTGATGGTAAGTGATTACCGTCGCCCACGTACATCTGCAACACCAGAGGTGCTGCAGTAGCGTTGACGGCCTTTAAGGGTATTTGATAGATAGGAGGGAGGAAGGGGAGAGGTATGGGGAGGAAGTTGGCCTCCGGTTACCTCACTCACCGAACGAAACGCAGAAGCACAAGATGCCTCTACTTCAGGCCGGTATTCTGCGAGGCCGTGGTATCAATCCGGTCGAGCCGGCCCATTCGAGCAGCAGCTAAAGCCGCCGCTTGGCTCTACCACGTTTGAAAAGAATGTTACTTAACTAATTTTATGGTGTAAGGGTATAAGGAAGAATATGCAAAGTTCTTATTCAAATGTCAACCTCACACGCACACATTCATCAAAACCCCAAAAGATATGGAAAGGACGGGCACTAGCCACATGCATCTATCAACTTCTAGCAACACTGTGCAGGTTGTCACTCCATCTTGTGGAAGGCTGTCCATCGTAAGTTTATTAGTTACTACGACTCAATATAAACCATAGTTTTCGTTTCGGACGTAGTAGAGTCAAGCAATGGCTTTTGCTGTTGCTCGAATGGACCGGCACGACCGGGGTAGTGCCACGGGCTCGCAGAAAACCGGTATGTAGTAGAGACACCTTGTGCTTCTGCGTTTCGTTCGGTGAGGGTGGTGACCGGAGGCTCACTGACCCTCCCTATCCCCCTCCTCATCCTCCGTCCCATCACTCAAATACCCATAAAGGCCGGCAATACACTTGCACCACCTCCGGTGTTGCAGATGTACGTGGGTGACGGTATTCACTTACAATCAGGTGAACCGCATACCGTTTTGCACACAATCACATAAAATAAAATCTCTTCTCGATCTCTTTCTCCGAATGCTAACCAAACATGATCGCTTTGCTCCATGCTAGCAAACAAATGAGGCTCTGGCGACTAGACGAATGATGATCAGCCCCACCCAAATCCCACAGACCAGTGATGGGGGGAGCGTTCACTTATCCGCTGACCCAGAATAAAGACTATGAGCCAATCTTTCGTATATAGTAAAGCTATCCAGCTTTTTATGGTGCTTCCTTGGAAAGATCTTCTTACGTCCGACAGTCTATCAGCAGAAGATCATCAGAAGAAGGTGAAGAAGAAGTGATTTCAGTTTTACTCCTCGTTACATTTGTCTCAGCACAACTATTAAAATGAAAGCAAAGTATAGTAGCAGTCTGTAAGTGCCCACGGCTGGGTAAAGATCTCTTTCTCAAATATTTGAAAGAGTTTTGGAGCCAAGAAGGAACCACGCTGCACTAGTGCGGGTTGACGGACATCATATATGCACGAAATAATAATTTTCTTAATTATTTCTGAGACATGCAGGTTTTATCGTGTTGTTTTCCTTCACCACCTATCACGTGGTAAATACAGCACTTAAAATTGCCAATTTTAGTGGTGCCAGCACCAGAGATCGAACACAGTTACTCGCGCTCTATGAAACAAAAGCAAGTGCCCTGACCACTGGACTGTCACAGCTCTATGAAAAAAAAACGAAATTTAAAATAAATACACACAACCTATATATAGAACGGAAGGATGTACGAAATATATGATGTAATCTAGTCCAGTTCCTTCTATATAGTGCCGATATTCGAATGTATTTTCATTTTCGGATATCCCAAAACCTTCCATAAAACTTTTTTATGTTTATTAAAATATGTTCATATTCCTACATTTCCAACCATGCTGTATATCCACCTAGCGAAAAGTTTCGACAAGATCGACAGGCAATTTATCAAATAATGATTTCTTGTATTTACGCGAACTTGTTTTTATATTTCCGACGTTTCTAGTGCTTTACAGCAGCCGCGGACTCCTAGTGACCCTCGAAACGTCGGGAACATGAAAACAAAAATTAAACTCCATAAAATTCATATTACTTAGTAATAGTTACACTTGATAGTTGCGAGACTTGGTCGACCGTTTCCGACTCAGCGACAACATTACACCAGTTGACAGTTGACAGCTGTCAATATAATTCAGATGGGACCACTCGTCATCTGTAAATTGAATTTCCAACTTAAAAAATAAAAACCGTTTTCTCGCATCAAAGCTCAGAAGGTAAGCTAGACGAAGAGGCTATAATGTTCGAGGATAAAAACTGAGAACACGAGCTTAGCGTTAAAGCGCTAGATTATGTCGGACCGGAGCGCCACCGGCCCAGCACAAATGTGATTTTCATAA
Source organism: Bhutanitis thaidina (assembly GCA_029286595.1). Lineage (NCBI taxonomy): Eukaryota > Metazoa > Arthropoda > Insecta > Lepidoptera > Papilionidae > Bhutanitis > Bhutanitis thaidina. The sequence goes on along the minus strand of JAGSMS010000007.1, from coordinate 1,237,504 downwards.
TGTGTCAAGAAATGCTACATTGGTATGGAGAAGGCTACAAAGAATTTTCTTATTGAAAAATGTTGCACGACATAACATAAAGATGTGGTAGCTGAGCGAGGGTGCTCGCTTTTAATTCATGGTACAGGATTCGATACTCGGTGCCAACGCCACTAAAGTTGTTGATTGCAAGATTACACGCTTCAAGACGATGAGGGAATTCGTCGAGATGAAATCGGCGTATCAGAGAAGTATAAAAAAAAAATTTCGTCGACGAAAGTCACTCTAGTTAGAGGAATCTTTTTTTTTATGGGAAAGGCGGCAAACGAGCATGCGATTCACCTGATTGTAAGTGATTACCGTCGCCCACGTACATCCGCAACACCAGAGGTGCTGCAGGTGCGTTGCCGGCCTTTAAGGGTATTTGGGAGATGGGAGGGAGGATCAGGAGGGGGATGGGAAGGGGGTGCGGGCCTCCGGTTACCTCACTCACCGAACGAAAATTATATCTTTATTCTTCGACCTAAGAAAGATTAGTAGAGTTCCCTTTGTCAAATGTCGTAAATCTACCATCGTTTCATAATGGGGTTCCCCTGATGATGACAATACAGACGATAGAAACTACGTAGGTATCCTTAGTTTAATTATAATGCATACTAGGTACTTCATTATCATCTATGTATATCACCCTGTAAGGAGGTCACTTCCTGCATAGTGTTGCGAGAAGACTATCAAGGGTTGCTTTAGGACCATGGCCCTTTGTTCAGCCGTTGACTTTTATAATGATAAAATCAGTAGGGAAATGTTTAGAAATGTTGCCGTAGGAAGTTTTATAAAAATTATCGACAATGTCTTCAAGTCACAGTCTATAAAAAATACGCTTTTAATAAGAAAAAGGTCTAATACAAATGAAAACTAAAGACGACCAAGTCTGATTGAATTTTCATTAAAGCAAATCTGGTTACGTTCTTTTCGATTTGATTGTAAGTAAATTTATTAAACTTGTTACAGATTTTCTATTTTGTGAACCATCGTGGCTTTCTTTTTAAAAACAAATTCTTTCTTTTATAAAAGTAGAACAGTGGTAGCCTAGTGATCAGGGCGCACGCTTTGGTTCCATAAAGCGCGTTTGACCTGGGCTCAAACCTCGATGCCGGCAGCGATTTTAAATGCTGAATTTACCACGTGCTCTTACCATGCCAATTCTCGGCTTCAAAACCCTTTCAGATATTTGAGAAGCTCGAGACGCTCTACACTTCGATGATCTACATCTACTTCTAAGATCATGGAAGTGCAAAGCATTTACAGCAAACATATCTCGCGTACTGCGAGACTGTATCTGAAGTACGTCGCGCGATAGGGTCGGTGCTGACTGAAGATCAGCGTTGCGACACTGTGCTGAGTCGGTGTCGTTTCATTGAACACGACACGGGTGATAAAGTATAAATTTATCAGAGGCTTTTCTTAAATTAATTATATTTTGCTCACCATACGAGAGATAGATATCTGATTGTGTTATTTTTCGAAATATTCTTCAATGCTGTTAATTATTTTTTTCTATTAACCTAAATGTTTGATGATTTGCTGCTGAGAAAGGGCCTGTTCATCTGCGAATGTTTAGATCAAGGATGAACCCATCCCGCTGGTCAAATACGAGATGGTCTTCTTAATGTTCATCAACTCTTCAGTTCAGGCATCATAAGCTTTCGTAAATTGCAATAGAATATTGAGTTCCACCAACATTGACTAGATGATTGTCAATCCACTATAGTAAATAAATCACGACGATTTTGTGTAATCAGCTGTCGGCAGCGGTAATTCCAAACAGTTACGACGTGGATCAAGTAAAGTGTCTATTCCTTTCTCAAAGGCCGACAACGCACCTGCAGCTCCTCTGTTGTTGCGAATATTTGTGGTTGTCACTGATCCATTACGTTAGCCACTTGCACGTATGCCTCCTCTTTTATTTTTAAAAAAAAAACCCTACGACAACCATAAATATTTCCTTTTTTCCAACACCGAGCGAGTAAATTTTCAATTAACAGTTTTAGCAATGTCCGTGGAACGGTACCCTAGCCACTCGCGTTCTTTTATTTCTTCTGATGAACAACGTTAAAATTTCAAAGTTCCATTATATTTAAACAGAAATCCCTTTCTTTTTAGTATTTCAGTCACATAACATAACAACGAGTACAGAATAATACCTAGTATTGTTCACACAAATTCGAGCCAACAAATGCCTCCGCTCCCTGCGGAACTATTCCGCCGCATATAATTTTGTAGGTTAACTGCGCAGCGATAAAATGGAGCAGGTAAATTTCTTGTTAATTATGTTTTAGACAGTTAACAAGTTGCTTCAACAAAATAAAATGAAATGAAAGAAAGAAGAAACGAACAGTGTATATTCGACGCTACAACACAACGAAGATGTAGGGGATAGTGCAATATGTTGGATTATAGCAACGAAAGGGCATACGACTCGGCATTATGCTCAGCCGCTGCCCTTGTTGAATCTCGGGAGCGTTTGAACGGACACAATGGTGAGCCTTGTTGCTAGACTTCCGAGGTTTATAGGAGGCGTTACGACACCTATGACAAGGAAGGGCAGGTTTACTTACCTTCTATTTACTGTCCCTTATATTGTATTCCCTTTACGAGATTTACAATCACACGTTACCGATTTGAAATGAATATTTTTCACCCCTGGTCACGAAGGACCGAGGAGTTGAGTTGTCATAGTTAACTCGAGATACCTTCAGCTTTTAATTATAAGTTTTTAAAAATAAAAATTAAACGCGATAAAATCCGTAAATAATAGATTAATTTCTAATGTGTAGTGTTTGCGTTAATATAAAAAATTAATACATTTACCAAATCATAAATTAGGATTCATTGTACATCTGGCACTATTAAAAAAAAAAATTTTTACAAAGACATTTATAAAGTTGGCACATGTAAAAACCCTAACAACGTAGATATAATATGCATTCATAACTAAATCAAAACTATATCTTAATCCGCTTAATCATCATCACCTTTCAAATAGCCTCTTCTGATGATTTGATTGTGCCAAGCTTGGCAAGCGAGTTGGCGATTATAGAAATTCGGACCGTAGACGCTGCTGTTACTGCATCGGATAAAATAGGTCTGGCATTAACTGAGATTTATTTTTTCGTATTGTATGTATTTATATTTTTACATATTGAATCCAACGAAATGAGAATAATCATAAATACCCTGTATAGTATTTATATTCCATCACTATTTGAAGGATATGGAGCAGTTAATAAAACGCGTTTAACAATACAACTACCATTTATTGACTGCTTATAAATAAGGGGGTAATTATATAAAGCATTATTGACATCTTCCAACATAAAAAGTGTACTTACAATGGAATTTTGCACCGAATTAACTAAAATATTAAATCAAAAATCATTTATAATATTTTAAAAGAAGTATTTTAAGAAAATAGATTGTGTTTTTAACTAATACGATGGTTATTGGACGAAATGGATCTTAGAGCTTCCATCGGCTCGTTGAGAAGGCCTCTTTTCCTCTCAAGAAGGTCAACCATGCCTCTTAAGAGAAAAAAGCCTAAATTGAATAAGAAATATCACCCTTATCTTCGATATTGACTTTGGGTCTTGTGTATTTCAAACTTTTCACTTATTTCTCTTTGGTTATTACTATTTATTTTATTTATTCACATAACAGTCCAAATGATGGTAAGTGGTTGCTGAAGTGTAAGCACACCTGCAAACAACTTCTAGATAAGGTCACAGACGCGTTGTCACCCCTGAGTTCTAAGACGTACTCGCTCATTTCGTAGCGTGACTCTCTAGGTTTACGTTAAGTTTGCGTTTCTCGCATCTACCAGTGTATGGAGAGAAGTGGGTAAGTATGCGCATTTTTCTACAGTATCTACAGAGTTTCAGTTTTAACTGTGTTACTTCTGTGTTGTTTTGTCTAATGGTATTTTACGTGGTAGAGCCAGGCAGCGGCTTTTACTGCTGCTCGAATGGGCCGGCTCGACCGGTCTGGTACCACGGCCTCGCAGAATACCGGCGTGAAATAAAGGCACCTTGTGCTTCTGCGTTTCGTTCGGTGAGTGAGGTAACCGGAGGCCCCCTCCTCCTCCCCACCCCCTTCCTGATTCTCCCTTCCATCACCCAAATACCCTTAAATGTCGGCAACGCACCTACAGCACCCCTGGTGTTGTAGATGTACGTGGGCGACGTTATAATCACTTACCATCAGGTGAACCGCTTGCTCGTTTGCCGCCTATCCTATATAAAAAAAAAATAATCTAAGCTTAACACTACAGCTCAGAGTTAAATCTGAGTGTAATCTAAACTTGGAAATCCGGCCTCCGGTTAACTCATTCACCGAACGTAACGCGATTCGAGATTTAGCAAAATACGCCGCTTGGTTCTGCCACGCATCTATACATGAAGTAACACTTTTCAACACAGAGAAGCTTTTCAAGAAAGAAAGTGCTTTATTCATTACCACAACTCAATTAACATATAATTAAAACTTAATTAACATAACAGGAAATAATAATATTTTATCGAGTTGCAGCAACAAAATGGCGTCCGAATCAGCGTAATGCTGTAGCAATGCTAAATGAATAACCACGACTACTACGTTTTTTCGCGAGCAGTCGTCAGGCTTTTTGTGTCATGAGGCATGTGACAGTAATCAATATATAAATAACAAAAAAAAATCAATAACCAAGCAAATGATATTAATAAGTATATAAAACAATTAAAAGCAAGTTGTTGAGCTTAATTCCTCATCAGCTTCGAGTGACACACGTTCGTAAGTTGATCGTTGATATATCTAACCTTCGATAGACAACAATTATTTTTGAAACTGAAATGTCTTCTTGATTGTAATACAACAATGACGTCTAAAGGACCGAAGCTGTCGCACGACAAATTGACACGAGTTTTTTTTTTTAATTTGTTGCAATCTCGTTATTACATAATTCAGCCAATGTCAAGTCAGTCATGGGAGTGACGCAAACGTCAAATGACAGTTTTTAGATTATTAACAGGACACCTGTTTGAGATATCTACCTTTGACAATGAACATAGACTATTGTTATATATACACTATATATTGGCACGGGTTGTTGTGAACGGAAGAATTTTGTTTCTTTTTTCATAGTAATTGAACAACAAAAGATATCTTTGTGAATAATTTAAAAGTATTGTCTATGATCTCAGGACGTCAATTAGTGTTCAGAATTTCAAAGGGAAAGGGACCTCGATCAGTCGCGTGTCTGTCGGACTAGACGTCTGTCGTTGCCAATTGATTTATTCATTGTAAAGTTAAGTAGCAGCCTGTAAGTGCCCAGTGCTGGGCAAAGGCCTCCTTCTCAAATATCTGAGAGGGTGTAGGAGCCGGGAATGGCCCGCCACGCTGCTCCATTGCGGGTTCGACGGGCTTCTATCTTCTTCTAATATTTTTTATTATTCCTCAGACATGCAGGTTTCCTCACGATTTTTTCCTTCACCGCTGAGCACGTGGTAAATACAGCATTGCGCTCTATGATACTAAAGTGAGCGCCCCGACCAACTAGACTACCACGGCTTTTCTGTCTATTGTAATAAGAAGGTTTTTTTTTAGTGTGGTAATAAATTTAAAATTACCAGCTCCCGTACAAATTCGCAAATTGTAATTGCTTATGATGTTATTTAGTTTGCTTTATTTTTAACGTGGGCTAATCCATTATTGTTACTCGTCCCTCATGTTACCTGCGTTGAAAGATATCGGAGATATATTTAAATTTAATAAAAACCCTTAAACCTATATGTTGGAAATTCACAATTTTTTTTTTTTATGGAAAAGACGGCATACTAGCATGCGGTTCCCCTGATGGTAAGTGATTACCGTCGCCCACATACATCTGCAACACTATAGATGCTGCAGGTGCGTTGCCGGCCTTTAAGGATATTTGGGAAATGGGAGGGAGGAGGAGGGGAATAGGGAGGGGGCGTGGGCCTCCGGTTATCTCACTCACCGAACGAAACGCAGAAGCACAAGATGCCTCTACTTCACGCCGGTATTCTGCGAGGCGGTGGTATTATCCGGTCGAGGTTAAAGCCGCCGCTTGGTAGAGCCAAGCGGCGGCTTTAACCTCGACCGGATTACCACGCTTACTTTCACTATATTTACTATATTTAGCACGATCGCTGTCACTGTGTTCACCCATTCGTTGGCCTGGGCAATGGATAGTAAGAAAGGGTAGTGGACAGAAGGGTAGAGCCAGTCAAATATAAAAGCATACACAGACAAAAGGACAAACAGAATGATAGCAATATAAAGAGATTGATAGAAAACAAGGAAGTAAAAGGTAACAAGATAACATTACAATTTTGGACCTTGAAAGTACTATTGTACGAGGAATAGTGACCTTCTAGCGTCAGGTTCACTGGGTTCCGTTGAGACCCATAGAGAAAGATAGAGTGTATTATGTTCCCTTGGCGGACTTAAACTAAGGGCAATTCACGTGAAGTTTTCTCTCTCTCCCCTCTCCCTTCCTCTCCTCATCTTTTCCTCACACTGTTTCCCCTCTTCCTTCAGCACCTCATCTTTTACTTTCTATCTCAATTGTGATGTAACAATTACGTTATAAGATCGTCGGAACGGCCACTTGCAGTGCCATATACACGGAACAACTTTACCAGACACGGTAACCCATAATGTGTCTTTGTTGCGGATATTGAGAGAGAATAGAACCCTGAACTCGTAACTCAAGTCAGGTATGCTAATCGTGAAGCCGAACAGTCGTCATATATTAAAAAAAATACGCCTTGACCTGAGTAAAAAAAAAGAAATACATCACTCTCGTTCGATATTAATATAACTTCGTAAAGAATGAGCGAGGAAACTTTGTTATGAGGAATAACTGAGTTCCTAAGGCACTAGACAAATATAAATAAATCAATAACGTTCGGCATCTGTCCGTTTGCCCATCTGATTAGTTGTTGACAAGGGTCGGCAGTCCAGTGAACTTAATGCGAAGATTTATTTAGCTGTCTTTCGGAATTTTCTATCCGTTTTACTCACTTACTTTGCATAGATGCCGCGATTGTCCTTGATGATTTTTCCAATACACGAACTGTCACCAGTTTTCTATCTCACATTTTATAATTCGAGCGAAATAGTTTTTCAGACTAGGACTTGAATTGTATAATTCAAGTGGAGATTTCACCATTTGTCGTGTGACACTTCACACGACAAATGGTGAAAAAGGACGACAAGTGCAGCAGCAGCGTAGTGGATCATTCACGGTGTCGTTCTCTCAAAAATATTTGGAAGTAGGCCACATATTTTTTTTACTATTGAACGCCGGCGAGCACCTTGTCTTGGTAAGTTGATGGATGCGAGTGGCTCAGAGCCTATCACTTTTTTTTTTCATGTGAAAGGGGCGAAACTGGCAAGCGAATCACTTAATGGTAAGTGATTACCGACGCACTAGTTCGCCATTCCTGCGAATGGGCCGACTCGACCGGAGTGGTACCACGGCCAGCGTGAAGTAGAGACATCTTGTGCTTCTGCGTTCGGTCGGTACTGGTGACCACTCTCCCTCCCCCGACCAGGGAGGTCCATCATCCTTCAAATCTTCCAAAAACCGGCAACGCACTTGCAACTCCTCTGGCGTTGCAGATGTAGGTGAGCGACGATAATAACTTACAATCAGGCGAGCCGCTTGATCGTTTGCCCCCTTTCTCATAAGAAAAAATATATATATATGTATATATATCTTTAAATATATCTATGTATATTATTTAATTATATGTAATCTTATTTATTTTATTGTATACGTATTATTTATTAGAAATGTACGCACTAAGTTTGCCATTTCAATTAAATTTCCTGTTAGGGTCTGCTGGAAGAAATTTCAATGTATGGAATAAGTAGTACCCTTGTACTAATACTATGTTTTAATATTTTCATGCCTTTTTGTCTGTACATAAGTTAATAAAAAAAAAAAAGCAACACCACTTACAAACATTTGTACATATAGTATATAGTCGGGTTGCGTTGAGTTGGGCTTCCCCGTGTTGTTAATTCAAAATCTCTGTCTACTCCTACTAAAACCATCATCATTTCAGCATGCCACAAGCCCACTGCCACCCATGGACCTTACCCCAAAGATATCATATCATACATCATATTCCTACTATGTAATATCCAAAATCATATTACAAGAGTCTGAAGATTAAACAATGAAGTATGTTTTATATTTATTATCCCTTTTCTAACATTTGTTCTTCAAATGTCGAAGATTCAATAAGGAAAGTTTACTTTCGTGAAACTGAGTTACGAAGATGTATAAAAAATAAATAAACTTTGTCTCGCGAGTGCCGGTTAGCTTCTCTGATTAGATATTGACAAGGGCCGAGGTTCTTTTGAGTTTTAACTGGGTTCAAATTGAAGTGCTCTTTGAGAATTTGTGTAGTTAAATTTTGTCTTTTTATCAGAATTCTGGTTGATTAAGGGATTTTTTTTATATCGTTATTTCATCTTATAAAATATGTTTCAGAATCATAAATCTGGGAGATAATGTGCAATATCTAATGACCCGCTCCCCCATCCCCAACCGCTCTTCCCATGGGAAGAACCATTTTTCAAATATCCTTAAAGGCTGCCAACGCACCTGCAGCTCCCCTGGTGTTGGAGCTGTGCTGTAACGAAGAATGAAGAGGCAATACACCTGCCAAACGCCTCATAGAACCTTTAATCGATTGAGAAGAAGTGTGCATCTTCATACAAGCAAACATTAGGATTTGTATCATTGACTTCTACACTAAGACCACAACAGGCTCCCCTCCTGTCACGTTGTTCCAAACTTCTTCAGCTGCCGTCAGTACCTGGTAATGATAATTTTCAGTGCCCTCTCAACCAAATCCACGGGGTTGAAGAAAAACAACGCGAATAAAGCTGCATTGCCCGTCTGTGAACTAATAAATAAAAATATAGCCTCAGAACGTACACGCTTTTCCTTATCTCCTTTCATCGGGTCCTGGTGATCTGGTGAAATAAATAGGAATCGTTAAATCAAATGTAATAAGTCATTCAAGGGTCTCCTTACCCACCTCCAAGCTCCATCATCAGACCAGTCATACATTAAGCTATCATATTATTGATACAAAATTCGAAAACTATTTAGATGTTACATCTGTACATTCAGGGCAAGCTAATAAAAACAAGTAATTAACCTAGATCAGCGTGGCGGAGTTTTCACGTCTGCAAAACCCACACAAAGAAAAAAAGAGACCCTTTGCCCTGGAGCATATACTAGAAAACTATCAAAGTTTTTTTAAAAGATTCTTAGTGTGTGAGGATATGATGTTTAAAACATAACATGTCCTAGAATTTTAAACTGACACTTTACTCCGTCTGAATATCGAATATTTTTTCAAGAGCAGCGTCGAGACGTAGAATTAAGTTTCATCTTATCAGACGATAATTTTACACGGTCTATTTGTGATGTAAATTCAAGAACTTAAAATGTCTGAAAATGTCCAGCTCCTCCTAATGACATAGAAGATTTGTCGGATTGGTAAGCGAAGTGCTGGTACCCTCGCACAAGAGATACTGCTCCCCGAAACTAGTGTGGTGAGTAATGTATGCCTTGCTTTTATATAGCTTAATACGGTAGAGCCAAGCGGCGGCTTTTGCTGCTGCTCGAATGGGCCGGTTCGACCGGATTGGTACAACCACCTCGCACAATACCGGCGTGAAGTAGTGGCATCTTATGCTTCTTGCGTTTCATTCGGTGAGTGAGGTATCCGGAGACCCACTCCCCCTCCCCCCCCTCGTCATTCTCCCTTCCATCTCCCAAATACCCTTAGAGGCCGGCAACGCACCTGCTCCACCTCTGGTGTTGCAGATGTATTTTGTGCGCGACGGTAATCACTTACCATCAGGTGAACCGCTTGCTCGTTTGCCGCCTTTCTCATAAAAAAAGAGCTTTCTTAAAGAGGTTCCCCGACCGGTTTCCTGCCTTTTCGTAGCGGGGTTTAGAAACAGTAGCTTGGTCTCCCACGGCGAACCAAGAGGAATCTACATGGCGGGCTTAACTTTGCGGGGATGGCTGGACCGTGGTGACCGCTGCGACTAGACTCGGCGAGTCTACATCAGACGTGAGTTGGTGGACTGTTGGGATAGTGTCGTGTATGGTGTGGTGTAAGACTTCCTGATCCGTATGGCGTCCGGGTGGAGGCCGAGTTGGTAAACATGTCCGTGTTCCGACACGTCTAGCCAAGAGGGAGGGGCTGAGGATGGATTATCTCCCGTGAAAGAGCTGCCTACGCCTACGATGCCTACGATGACCGACGTTGGCAGGGGCTGGCGGTTGTTCGCGGAAGTATACCCGTGGCCCTGTCGAGGTGCTGCGAAGTTGGAACACACCGAGTGTTTTGGTCGCTACAAACCCACCATAAGCCGTCTTTGCCTCCCCGAGGGTATAGGTATGCGTTAGGCATTTACAGATTAAAAAAAGAACTAAAGACGTAAACAGATTAAGCGTGGTAGCGCCAAGCGGCGGCTTTTGCTGCTGCTCGAATGGGCCGGCTCGACCGGATTGGAACCACCACCTCGCAGAATACCGGCGTGAAGTAGAGGCATCTTGTGCTTCTGCGTTTTGTTCGGTGAGTGAGGTATCCGGAGGCCCCTCTCCCGTTCTCCATCCTCTTCCTCTATAGGCCGATGTACGTGGGCGACGGTAATCACTTACCATGAGGTGAACCGTTTGCTCGTTTCACGCCTATCCAATAAAAAAAGGAAGATCAATATTTGCGTAGTATATATATATAATAGATTAAGATTAATATTGACAGCGTGAACGCCCGTTGGTGTATATAAAAGTCGACTAAGCAAAAAGCAATAGAAAAGAAAGCTCATGTAAACGTCATTTGCCTTTCCCTAATGGCAAAGAGTATAATAATGTTACATTGATGGAACAGTAAATGTACGTATTTATGAATATGTTCCGAATATTTATGTCAATAATACTTGTTACTTTGATACTTGCGGCTTCATCGTCACCCTTTTTTGGATTAGTTATTATATACGATATTGTTTGGCAGAGAATGGCAAAAGGGATTAAGTCCGCCCTTTTGTAATACTTTTATAAAGGTATTTAAATAACGTTCAAATAAATAAATATCCCTCCTAATATTTTTTGGGTGGTAAAGGAGGCAAACAAGCATGCGGCTAGCCTGATAGTAACACCAGAGGAGCTGCAGGTGCGTTGCCGACTTTTAAGGATTTTTGGAAGATGAAGGAGGGGGCGAGGAGTGGGCTTCCGGATACCACACTCACCGAACGCAACGCAGAAGCACAAAGTGCCTCTATTATCTCCGGTAATCAGCGAGGTCGTGGCACTACCCGGGTCGAGCCGGCCCATTGGAGCAGCAGCTAAAGTCGCCACTTGGCACTTAAATCGTGACCCACTGAGGCTGTTGACATCAGTTTTACAGAATTTATATATAAGAACGCAGGAAGCAAATTAGGTTATATCATACTGTTATTTAAGAACATACCTGTAAGGAAGCTATGTTTTCATTTCATAGTATGAATCCACAGAACACAATTCATATATTGTACGCGTACAGTAACATTTTATACCGAGTAAAACCAGAGAGAAATTTTCGATCAGGACGAAATAGCGGACGGAAGCTAGTAAATACATAAAATAGATCAAACACTTAATACAATTAATAACTTCACAGTAAAAGGTAACCCCATTTCGAGTACGCTTTATTTTTTCAAGAATCACAGTTGTTACCTAACCTTGCCTTACCTTGACCGCCAGTAAATAGTCTACCGCAGGTCATGGGCCTCAACCACATATAGGTTTTGCCATAACCACCACGCTCGGCGAGCGGATTGGCGAACGCGGGACGGAACACGGCGCACCTTAAACGCTGCTTTCCGCCATCGGTCTGCTTCAAGCGGATTCGACAAGTAGACTTATAATTCTCGAAGATTCGATCGTTGCTCACCACGCTGAGCAGTGTGGGTTGGCGGACTTCATATGTCCATGTGATAATTGTTTCTCAAAAATGAAGGTATCCTTTTTTTACGGTAAAGATTGCAAACGAGCATTTAAAGATAAGTGGAAACGGGGGAGGGAGGAGAGGAAATGAAAAGGGGAGGGCGGCAAAAGCCTGCAGCTCGTCAGGTGTTGCAGATGTCAGTGGGCGTCGGTAATCACTTACCGTCAAGTCAGCTGCACGCTTTGTGACCCTCTTTACCGTTAAAAAAAATCCTTGTAGATTATAGGCAGGGATGTAATTGGGACTAAACGCGAGCGAAGCCCCTGTAGATTATAAATAAAGCACAGGCGATGAATACGAAGCGAGGAGCTTATTTATATTACGTATGTAAATATACCAGTAAAATATGAATACTTTTCGATAGTTTATGAAACATTTTGATGTCATCATCACCATCATCATTTCAGCCTATCAGAAGTCCACTGCTGAACATAGGCCTCCCCCAAAGATTGCCACGAAGCTCGGTCCCGAGCCACCTGCATCCATCGACTTCCCGCAACACTGCGCAGGTCGTCGCTCCATCTTGTGGGAGGTCGTCCTACACTGCGTTTGCCTGTACGCGGCTGCCACTCGAGAACCTTTTTTCCCCAGCGGTTGTCAGTTCTGCGAGCTATGTGGCCGGCCCATTGCCACTTCAGCTTGCTGATCTTTACGGCTATGTCGGTTACCTTAGTTCCGCTGCGGATATCATCGTTGCAGACTCTATCACGCAGAGAAACACCGAGCATAGCCCTTTCCATAGCGCGCTGAGCAACTTTGAGCTTCCTCATATGATGTCGCGTATATGTTTGTGGCATATTGGAATGGAGTATATATCGGCTGTCCATGACGAGGGATAACGAGATACCTTTCCGTGGTCGGCCGATGTTAGTTTCGTTAAGTTCGCCTTCACTAACGTGCCCTAACGATCGTCGATTTTAATTATGTCATCAATATTCCGAACTTCTGTACGTACAGTAAAGTTAACGACTTGATTAGTTACGCTTGATATTATGATTAACTCTAAATGTAAGTAAGGTAGCGGGCTGTGAATGCCCACTGCAGGGCAAAGGTCTCCTTCTCAAATATTCGAGACGCTTCTGGAGCCGGAAGATGCCACGCTGCAGCAGCGCGAGTCGGCGGGTTTCACATATCCTCGAAATGATACGAATATTTATACTCAGATATGCAGATTTTATCTCGATATTTTCCTTCAGCGCCGTGCACGTGGTAATTATAGCATTTAAAATTGCTATTAACAAAATTTTAGTGGTGCCGGCTACTGTGGATCGAACGCAGGTTACACTCGCTCTATAAAAACTTAAAATGTACTTAAATCAATTGGAAGCCTATGAAAGCCTATGACAAATCGAACTACAACACTACAAACTACATCAGCTTATTACCATTGTTGAATATAGCCCTCACCAAGAAAGAGACAACAGAAGCTGGTATACATTTTTTGGAGCGCAGTGCTGCTAACCTTGAACTATGGACGCTACTCCCCATCATTGGTCTGTGGGATTTAGCTCCGGAAAGTTCTGATGAATATTCCGCCATGATTCTTTCGCCAGAACCTCGTTTTTAAGCTAGCAATATTCACCGCGTCAGGTAAGCTTGGCATTTTAAAAGAGACCATCTCTTTTACCGTAGCTTAATCAGTATTTACAATATAAAACTATATCTGCGATATCTCAGTCATAAAAGTTTTCGCCAACACAGCTGTCCCATATTATAAGAATTAGTGTTAACACAAAACCCCTCCTTCATCATCACCTTTTTATATCTAATGCAATATAATGATGTCAACAGACATATGTAAGGAAGATTTAGTTCGCTTTAGAAACTCAAAAATCCTGACCAAAATATCCAGAAACTCTAATCCACAGTAATATGATCTGCATAAAAATATAAAGTATGTAGTGATACACGAGCAGAAAATATACCTGACTGACTAACACCGGATGTAATCTTTCCTCTGTTCATGTCGCATAAGCGTTACGTAGAAAGGAGGTTAAAGATAAAGGGAGTCAGAAAGAAAGCGAGTCAAGTTCGCCGAGTAACTCAATCTCTATTTGAATATTTTAATGTACGATTGAGAAACGGCACCTCAATCCTTACGCGTACTTATGTTATCCAAAAACGGCTTCACTGTAAGAGATCTATAGAGTCTGATTTAGATTTTAGATTTGTCAGTCTACATGATAAGAAAGTAGTATCTATGTATGTATGTATATATTCACGCCTTCTTTCCAACGGGTTAGGCAGAGACAATCTCCTTCCACTTGCTACGGTCCCGACATACGTCTTTCGCTTCTCCCACTTTCATCAATCTTCGCATGCATGCTCGTTGGTTTTGAGTACTCTTGACCTGGCCTTTTTCCAGAACGTCTCCGATTTGATCGTGAAATGTTCGCCTAGGTCTTTCTCTCCCGACTCTACCATTTACACTCGCCTCATATATTTGTTTTGTCAACCTACAAAGACAGTAGCGAGATAACTAATTAGATAGTAAAGTAGAAGCTTATAAGTGTCCACTGCTGGGCAAAGGCCTCCTTCTCAAATACGAATATCAGAGAGGGTTTAGGAGGCGGGAAGGACCCGCCACGCTGCTCCAGTGCGGGTCGGCGGGCTTCACATATCCTCGAAATAATATTTATATAATTTCTCAGACATGCAGGTTTCCCAGCGATGTTTTCCTTCACTAGGCTACCACGGCTCTAATGACTATTTAGATAATGTATCCCAATTTTTTTGAGTATCAGACTTGTGGAGCATCCGGAGAAATATGGCTAACAAATATTGATAGGATTTTTGAAAATCAGTTGAACAGCCGTAGAGATTACCAGACATACACAAACATCCGTAAACACTGTTTAAGATATGTAAAGATTATTTCACATCGACGATAAACATGAAAAATATCAGTCTTAAATGGAAAGCTGCTCGTGATATTAATATTTTTTATCAATGGATACTTGACTATTATCACTTAACGCGTAATCCCTAGCGAAGGTAAGCCTAATAGAAAAACTCGACGGTGCGTGAGTAATGGGAGATTCCAGCGGTTCTATTTGTCAAATGGCTGCGTTCGGAAAATTATACCCCAGGCGTTATTAATTTAACTTCATTATTCCTGGCAATTCCAATTCGCACTATGTGTTATCTATTGGATAAAGTTTCAACTGGCAAGATTGTTTTGAAAGGCAATGGATATTTATCAAATAATTATTCTTTCAATTACTCTAATTATTCTAAACGTGGTAGAGCCAAGCGGCGGTTTTAACTGCTGCACGAATGGGCCGGCTCGGCCGGGTTCGTACCACGTCCTCGGCAGAATACCGGCGTGAAGTATCATCCCCCTCCTCATCCTCCCTTCCATCTCTCAAATACCCTTAAAGGCCGGCAAATCACCTGAATCACCACTGGTGTTGCAGATGTACGCGGGTGACGGTAATCACTTACCATCAGGTGAACTGCTTGCATGTTTGCCGCCATTAAAAAAAAGTCGTTCAGTAAGGTAATGCGTAAATTAGATTTTTTTTAAGAGAAGAGCAGGCAAACGAGCAGGCCGTCTTTGTAAGTCTTTGAACAGCCCACTGCTGAAGAGAGGGCTCTCTCAATCGACGCATTGGCTGCAATAAGTCGGCTTGTTGCATTGATATTACATTATATACATCACTCTTGTTATTAAACTTCTGTACATTATTATGTGCATAGATAACATATTCATATTTATATCTTGATAGTGGGCAATTGTGTAGTAGCGCAACGAATCCCAATGTGCTGATTTTTAAGAAGGGACCCTGTGTGATGAACTCCGTCTTCAAAAAGCCGTCTCACTGAAACTGTGGTCGGTATTAAACGGCGGTTGAATTAAACCCCACTTTGTACTAGAGCATGGAACGTTAAATTGGGGAACACTAAAGTTAGATGCAATACTAGAGGCTCTCTACGTTATCAATGGCATCGCGACCGCTTCGCTTTTAGCGCGTATTAAAGCGCGGTCGGGCGCATAATTGTAGCGCTAGTGATGTTAATTGTCTATTCGAATAACCGAGGACGCATAGACTTTTTGTATTGTTTATTGTCACTATTACACCCCTACATGTGCACACATCATCATCATCATGATCATTTCAGACTATTACAAGTCCATTGCTGAACATAGGCCTCCCTCAAAGATTTCCACGAAGCTCGGTCCTGAGCCACCTGCATCCATCGACTTCCCGCAACACTGCGCAGGTCGTCGCTCCATATTGTGGGGGGTCGTCCTACACTGCGTTTGCCTGTACGTGGCTGCCACTCGAGAACCTTTTTTCCCCAACGGTTATCAGTTCAGCGAGCTATAGGGCCGGCCCATTGCCACTTCAGCTTGCTGATCTTTACGGCTATGTCGGTTACCTTAGTTCTGCTGCGGATATCATCGTTGCAGACTCTATCACGCAGAGAAACACCGTGCATAGCCCTTTCCATAGCGCGCTGAACAACTTTGAGCTAACTCATACGGCCTGCAGTGAAGGACCAAGTCTCGGATCCGTATGTCATCACTGGCAACACGCACTGGTTGTATACTTTGCTCTTGAGGCTTCACGGTATACTCGACGTGAAGATATGACGTAGTTTCCCGAACGCAGCCCAGCCGAGTTGGATTCGTCGATTGACCTCTGAGTCGAAGTACATGTACACACACTGCCTCACAAACACGCTGTATATATACACGCCTATGGTACTACTGTAAAGGCCTGTAACTGTATATAGGTATTAACAAGATAACTACAGCATGATCCGACATAAATTTCTTCGAAGTTTTTCCCAGTACTCACTGCGCTGGGCGAGTGGATTGGTGAGCGCGGAGATGCTCCACAAGCTGTGGGACTGATGTGGTGTCACCAGAGCAACTACTATTAATCAGCAGAGTGCACCGCGAGCAGGTGAGATTGTCGCGAGAAGAAAAAGTTAGTTCATTCCCCTTACCAATTTGAGAAGAAACAGTTGAGAAAAACGTTCTCGAAAAAAACGCTAGTTAACGCGTTTTCCGTTATAACTAAATAACACGCATCTTTTCGATCTGTATGAGTATGAAAAGTTGATTCAGTAAAGAAATCTAGGTCTAGTGAGCTTAAAGAAATCCTTTAAAACTTCATTAAGTCAGAGCTTATTTGGGAAAACGTAACAGGTGGTGAGCCGGTCGCAGCCCTAATGTTACGAGCCAACGATACAAATCGTAGGTAACCTGAGGAAAAAGTCATTCGTACCAGAACTCCTCGCTCGCAGAACTCGAGGCTCTTCATTAGAAGGATGACGCTCGAACCATTCGTCTATCGTTGCACTTGTAATTAATCTCTTAACATCCAAGGAAAGTTCAAAATATTTTGGAAAGAGACTCGAGGGACTTTAACTTCGTTAGGGTAACAGGCCGTAACAATTAACCAATAAAAGAGCAGGTTAAAACAAACGAGCGCTCCGGAGAGCTAAATGAAAGCATAAAATTAAAAACTGCGATGGCTGTACGTCTCATTAACTTCTTCTGACGAGAATTAAACCGTTCCAGAGTTAATGAATGGTTTTAACACAGATGAAGGAATCGAACGGCTCGATATAAATGGACGCGGTTGTATTTCACGCCGCTACGCATCGCTTCTTTTATAGATTTTTTTTTTTGAAGGGGGCAAACGAGCGTGCGGCTCACCTGATGGTAAGTGATCACCGACGCCCACAAACATCCACAACACCAGAGGAGCTACAGATGCGCTGCTGGCTTTTAAGGAAGGAATAAGCTCTTTTCTTGAAGGTCCCTAAGTCGTAACTGTATTTAA
Organism: Bhutanitis thaidina; assembly: GCA_029286595.1. NCBI lineage: Eukaryota > Metazoa > Arthropoda > Insecta > Lepidoptera > Papilionidae > Bhutanitis > Bhutanitis thaidina. The sequence continues at coordinate 1,219,647 of JAGSMS010000007.1, read as the reverse complement.
CTGTATATAACTGTAGATGTGATGTAGGTAGGTACCATGACTGCCACCATAGCCAGGGCTAGCGAGGCCGCCGGGGACTGGGGGCCATCGCTTTTTTCTACCTCTCATCATGGGGGTGTTTGCCTTAGTTGCCACGCGTGGCGGGCGAGGTGGAGTGTCGACCTGCGCAGTGTTGCGGGAAGTCGATGGATGCAGGTGGCTCAGGACCGAGCTTCGTGGCAATATATGGGGGAGGCCTATGTTCAGCAGTGGACTAGTAATAGGCTGAAATTATAATGATGATTAAAGGGTGGAGTCGGATAACTTTTTGCTCGGGCCAAGTATTTATGTGAACTGCAAATAATTGTGACGGGACTGAATATTTATACAAAAGAAATTAATGTATATTAAACTTGGAAGAACTCTCATACGACTATGAAGAAATTAACAACAGTGAGGGTAAGGTTCAAATTAATATAATCAACTTTTCCCGGCGGCCAGTTGTCACATTCCCAAGGCTAACTCGAAAGAAGCCGCGTTACATCATCTGAGTTCGCTTGACCATATGCTTTCGTTAATAATATAGCGCCAATAGCCTAAAGGGTTAGGTTGCGGACTATGAAACGTGACGTCTTGCGTTCGGACCCGCGATTCGACTTTCGTCGTGAAACACACCAGATACAAGCTGTAATGCTTCGTTGGACGGTTGACAGGAATATTGGTGACGTTATGTAAAAATGAATGAAAGTAGGTTGACGAAACAAATATATGAGGTGAATGTAAATGGTAGAGTCAGGAGAAGAAGACCTAGGCGAACATTTCACGATCAAATCGCAGACGTTCTGGAAAAAGGCCAGGTCATGAGTACTCTAAACCTACGAGTATGCATTCGAAGATTGATGAAAGTGGAAGAAGCGAAAAACATTTGCCAGGACCGTAGCAAGTGGAAGAAGGTTGTCTGTGCCTACCCCGTCAGGAACAAGGCGTGAATATATGTATTTATAATGTAAAAATAGCATTGCTAATATTTTTATATAAAAAAACAATACTGTAAAAGAAAAAGATTAACTTTCAATGATATCTACAAACCGTAGAAGTAAATTTGGTTTGCACCAGCTATTAAAATTATAACATTATGCTAATAAATCTAGTCTTTCTTTTATTATGAACACGTAATCTATCTATGAAATCTTCGTAAACTAATTTAAAGATGTATTAAATTAAAAAGAAAAAGCTAAATATTAATGCCGTATCCATTGTGTGTTAGTTCTTGGTACATCACAGTTTCTCATTAAGGGCGTCTTATTGTGCCTATCCACTGTGATGGAGATCCTGAAAAGAAAAATGCATAATCAGTGTCGAATCCAAATTACAAGATCCAGAGTTAAAAATTTACATAGTACGTATCTCCGTCCAGTGTGAGACTGCCGACTGACTTAGCGGACAGCGTACCGGTCGGGAGCCCGGGGGTCCCAACCGGAAATAGTATTTATGCAAAATAATCCCCAGTCCCACGGCTGGACAAAAGCTTCCACTCAATATTCGAAAGGTATTTAGAGAAGCGAAGAGGCAGTGCGGTTAGAGGAGTCCTTAATTTTTTGTCATTAGTATTTTTTATTACTTCTCGCACGTATAGGTTTCCTCGAGGTGATGTTTTCTTATTTTGTATTCACTGCGCAAGTGGTAAATCGAGAACTTAAAATTGCAATTAACAACGCAAATTCGAAACCGGGTCCCTCGCGTACCGCTGCTCTATTTTTGTGCAACTGTTATTTATGGATTCCATCGCGTTTAATTTTGTTTTTATATTTCCGACGTTTCGTGTGCTTTACAGCCAGCCGTGGTCACGGGGGGGCCGAGGTGTTAGACGTCCAGATGTCAATTGAACAGCAACATGAGTGGATGCCTCCCTCTGCTTGTAATGGCATCAAATGGCTGGTACCTTCCTTTAATGTGGATGTGGAGGGTCATGGCTGCCATATGCGTCATATTTGTGAACAGGTGAAGCTTATGAAGGCTGGTCTGCTCGAGTTTGCGTTGTACTTATTTGTGCGTTTAATTGAGCCGTGGTAGCCCGTGTGTTGAGGGGTGGGTGAGGGGTGAGTTGAGGGGGGGGGGAGGGGGAGGGCTGAGGTGTTAGACGTCCAGATGTCATTGGCAACTAGGGCTACCTAAATAATAGTTTAGTTTGTTTCGTTTCGTATCCCGACCTGAAACAGTACCCACTCTTACGTTGTCCTCTTAAACCGATAATATTTTACAAAGCTATTTATGATCTTCGCTATGGATTCCCAAACTATTTTAAGAGTGGTAGAGCCAAGCGGCGGCTTTAGCTGCTGCTCGAAAGTGCCGGCTCGACCGGATTGGTACCACGGCCTCGCAGAATATCGGCGCGAAGTAGAGGCATCTTGTGCTTCTGCATTTCATTCGGTGAGTGAGGTAACCGGAGGCCCACTCCCCCTCCCTAGTCCCCTCCTCTTCCCTCCCATCTCCCAAATATCCTTAAAGACCGGCAACGCACCTGCAGCATCTATGGTGTTGCAGATGTATGTGGGTGACAGAGAATCACTTACCATCAGGTGAACTGCTTGCTCGTTTGCCGTCTCTTCTATAAAAAAAAGACCCCTGCTCCAAAATGAACCGACGGCTCAGACCCCCATTTCAAAATGACTTTCTAAAATCTCTAGTTTTTTTTCCTATTGATACAAAAAAATTACCGTATTCAAAAACTTTGCGGTTTGAGAACATAAAATTCAGTAAATATCAAGTGTAATTAATAATACAAATTTTGATTTTTTTTTTAAATTGCCACAATGATACTTATCTACTAAAATATTAGTCATTCTTATAATAAGTTGCTATACATAACACAACTTATACAGCATCTTTTCAAATAATAACTTTTTTTATAAAAGGTGGGGTTAAACTAGCATGCTGCTCATCTGATGGCAAGTGATCACCGACGCCCACGAACATCCGCAATATCAGAGGAGCTACAGAGCCCTGTCGGCCTTTAAGGAAGGAATAGGCAACTTATGTTATTATTTAACATGGGGGGTATTTAACAAAATCTGTTGTCGTTAATGTCGACTCCTGGGAAATCTTTATCGACCACTTGGGAATCCCTGGTCTACGCAATATGTTACAGTATTTGACGTATTCTCGTACTTTGAGAGTCCTTCCAAAGATTATAAACCAGTTCAGATGTGCCCATTTAATCCGATAACAAATATGAAGAGTCCCTTGATGAGCGAGAAGTAACTATACCATATTCGAGTCTCGTTTCATCGGATCCGAAATAGAAAATCATTAGTTAATATCGTGTCTGACTGTATGTTAATTGCAGAAATACTACATTTTTTTAAATCAAACGAACCCCCTTACCTCACAATGCAGCTCAAATTCTTAAGAAAAATGTCCGCGCATACAACGCTCGGTACAATATCGAAAATTGTTTTTCAAATACAGAAGTTGAATCGAGACTGTCTTGCTACTTAAAGCAGTTTCACACTATACACTTGTCCCTGCCACAAAACGCTGGGGAAACAAATTGCATATGTATTCAATGGAGACAGTCTGGGATTCGGTTAGACAAAATATACTCGTGCGACACAGGTAATATACAGAAACGCTTTCACAGTCGGTCTGTTCGATCTGAACGTATATAAATGATAGGATGTTTTTGGAATAACTAAGGCATTAATTGTTTGAAATGGGACGGGAAAGTCCGACATCTTTTTGATCATTGTCGCATGTCTGAGGATCTCCACCACAAACACCCTTCACCCGCAACTCTTCCACTACACGCGATCATGCATGGCCAGCACGGTGTCTGCCTTTACCTGACGCTTTCACCACTGCGTCGTGCCTTGACGGCTCGTGAGCCTAGTTGGTAGTGAAGCTGATGGTTGCTCGTTCGGATCCCGCTAGGAGAGAAATCATTTGTATGACGAATATAAATGTTTGTAAAGGGTTCACGTTACCTCACCTTAGCACCAATACTGGGATTGTCAGAGGACTAGATATTTAAGGTCTTTGAACCCAGACCCTTTTCATTAGAGCTTATATAGGACACCGTGACTGGTGAGTCTGTCACCGTCTTAATCTTTAAGCCAACTGTCTCGTGCTTCTGCGTTCAGTATGTGAAGTAACTGGCACCCCCGTCCCCCTCTCTTCCCACATTCCTCTTTCTCCTCCCTTCCCCCTTCCCAGAATTCTAAAAGACTGGATAATGCATCTGTAACTCCACTGGTGTTGCAGATGTACGCAGGTGATGGTAGTCAATCACTATCAGGAGAACCGCTTGCTAGTTTCCCGTCTTTCCAAAAAAAAAAAAAAACTAATTATACGCTAACTTCGCAGTGCAAAGTACTACTCACGCTTGACTGGCTTTTTGTGACATATTTCCGCTATTGTAGTAGATTTTTAGAACTACTTCAATATTTTTCGTAGTTGAAAAATCCGAGACACTTACAAATTAATGGTTACCCTATCCACTTCACGCTTACAGGATACGTCATCGCGGTAATGACGTCACGGCCAGGTTAAAAGCTTCAGTGGAACCGTGCTTATATTTTTCCGGCTCTAATCGGTACCAGGAGGTTAGTGTTGCCTATTTCGTCTTCTCACCCCCTACTTTTTAAATAGTCCACTGCAGGACTTGTTTGTTGGTTCGATGTGGTGTTACCATAATCACCACGCTTGGTAAGCGGTTCGGCAATCGCAGTATCGAACAGTTTCCACTGTCACCGCCATCTGTCGGTGGTCATTGAGATTTCCAAGGCTTTACGTTAGTCGTCTATTACATCACCCAAGGTAAGAAAGCTGGTGACAAATTCTAAGCCGATGCCGGTCTTGCAATTTTTCCGAGCGATGACCAATTGGCGAAGCGATGAATGATGAAGAAGAACGAGCTATGATGGGCATCATTCCAAGTAGCAATCTTTTTATTTATTTTTGTGTGCGCGAAGAGTAAAAGTGAAAAGAACAATAATGATGATGTCCTCCTGGCCGACTACTATCATCAGAAGTCCACTGCTGAACATAGGCCTCCCACAAAGATTGCCACGAAGCTCGGTCCTGAGCCACCTGCATCCATCGACTTCCCGCAACACCGCGCAGGTCGTCGCTCCATCTTGTGGGGGGTCGTCCTACACTGCGTTTGCCTGTACGTGGCTGCCACTCGAGAACCGACTACTATAAGTAAAAACAATTGTTTCCGAGGAAAGATTTAGGCTGAAGCCATTTGCCTGACATAAACACATCAATAATCTTTTTTACTTGTCGAAGAAAAGATGAGCACGTTTAAGGTACAGGGCTGTGATCAATCTGAATTTCATATTTTTTTTGTAGCAATATATATACACTGATGACTAGGGTTGGCGAAAGAAAAACAACACGTGAACATCTCATGGGTGGGACACGTGACGTTTTACCGAATTGATCGATGCGGGAAATTTAATTCGGAGGGGGTGACCATCCGTCAATGATAATGAAGACTTTTAAAATGTCACATTATATTTTCTTTCGTTTTGATATTCCCGACGTTTAGAGTGCTTGACAGCAGCCGTGTCTGACATCTGGACGTCTAATACCTTAGTCCCTGGACTACAAGGAAATTAAACGTGAAAAAATCTTTAAATCATAGTTTCATTTCAAATATGTAGTGTTCGCATGAATAAAAGTAATCATTTATTATATTATATTATAATGATATGTTTAAATTGTATTTATATTATTATATTATAAACTAGTTTAGTCTTCGAACAAAATACGTCATGAACCGCGCGCAACCGCGAACGGCTTCTGCTAATGACAATAATACTAGAGCTCAGGATTCGATCGTTCGCTTCTAAATTCAAAGTACTCGAGTGAATTGAGTTCGATTCCCAATGCTGGGACTACAAAGCATTATTTTGTAGTCCCAGCATCGGGAGCCTAGCTGTGGTATCGCAGTATAGCCGTGGTAGCCTAGTGGTCAGGGCGCTCACTTCAGTGTCATAGAGCGTGAGTGACCTGGGATCGATCCCCGGTGCAGGCACCACTAAAATTGTTAATAGAAATTTCAAGTGCTGTATTTACCACGTGCACAACCGTGAAGGAAAACATCGTGAGGAAACCTGCATGTCTGAGAAATAACATAAAAAATATATATTTTCGAGGATATGTGAAGCCCGCCAACCCGCTCTGGAGCAGCGTGGCGGGTCCTTCACGGCTCCTAAACCCTTTCTGATACTAAATTTGACAAGGAAGCCTTTGCCCAGAAGTGGGCACTTACAGGCAGTTACTTTACTTTATTTTGCAGCATCGAGAGTAAACCTGACTTTTAGATACATAATAAAAAAACAAATTGAATGCTATGTGGAATTCTCCAACGGGCCTTTGTTTTATTTATATCGAGTTATTCAGACCCTCAGGAAATACAACATATATATAATAACATTAAATACTGAATTTTATGCAAAAAAAAAAAACAAACAATCGATTCACGTAATTGTCAAATAATGTAATAAACAGAGCGAGACCTGTCCTAGAAATACAACATTCATATCCCTACTTGTTTACGTAAAAAAGTGTGGATAAGTTCGATCTAGAGTTAACAAGCACTTGACATACGCGAGGGAATGTACAGAAACTATTGACTTTTGCTCTGAAGCCTCGCCGGGGTCGTGTATTTGGGACAAGAAGTCGGTTGGCATTAATAATTTTAGTTTTTTTTTTTTTTTTTGTCAAAGATTACGCATGAAGCTAGAATAACATGTAGCTCTGTACTTTGCGAATATAGAAATTAAACTATACTGGGTAGTTAAGCAAGTTGGTAGCGTTGGTAGTTTTATAGGTAATAGATTACCGATGCCCACGTACATCTGCAACACCAGAGGGGTTGCAGGTGCGTTGGCGGCGTTTAGGAATATTCGGGAGATGGGTGGGAAGATAATGAGAGCGAACGGGAAAGGGGAAGTGGGCCTCCGGTTACCTCAGACCGAACGAAACGCAGATGAAACGGATGCCTCTACTTCACGCCGGTATTCTGCGAGGTCGTGGTACTTTGCTTCTGATGAAGCTTCATATAATTTTGGTATTCTACAGCTTTATATGACTTGTCTAGAATTTTCCACAGTTAATTACCTAAGGGAGGAGGTGATTCGATATTATCCTGTCATTTGATAAATGTTAACTTTATAATCTTATGAGGACTTTAAAATCAGTAATATTACTTAGGCGTCCCCAAAAAAACTATTAATTTCATGGAACAAAGAACTTGAATTGCTTTTAAGCTTTCTCGTTTTGTCTCCTAGACTATCATAAATTCCTTTTATCTACATTCTATGTAAAGTAAGTTCTGCAAACACGCCTTTAGCTGGAGTGTGTATAATATTTTACGCTTGACAAAATCTACCAAAGTCTTTAATGAATACAAACTTTTAGACAGCGACCATAATTTAACTGGAACGTAACACAATATGATCTGAAATATGTAAAAGGTATGAAGAATGAAGTAATTAAAACTGTAATCGTGTTTACTAAATATAATCTATTCTGCGGTCGTGCGGTGGTGGAGAAGGATGATCTTTAATCACATATCATACTTCCTTCTCCATTCATCAACTGATGAAGGTATGTCTGTCCAAATGTTTTTTTTTGTTTTCTAATGTAACAATCCATCTGATGGTAAGTGACAATGTCCCATGGATGCTTCACTGCCCGTAAACGTGCTAGATCTTTCCTTTCAATTCGGAACCCAGAAGGAGCAGCAGCTACTGATTGCCGGCTGAAATGGGAGAGTTTGGCACCGACCCAGATGACTCCTAGACAGACAAGTCTACCACCAGTTAAATAATAGAAGGATGACAGTTATAATAAAATATCAATATCGAAATGATGTCTGTTATTTACACGAAAACTTCACATTTGAAATGAAACTATTATACACGGATTTTATCGCGTTCAATTTTGCTATTATGTTTATAGAATCGTGATTAAAAAAAATACCACGTTTAAATATCACCACTTACACTTGTCATCTATAGTGTATTGGTAGTGGGTTCTTTTGACGTGGTAGAGCCAAGTGGCGGCTTTTGCTGCCGCTCGAATGGGCCGGCTCGCCCGGGTTGCTACCACGGCCTCGCGGTATACCGGCGCGGTATAAAATACATCGCAGCCTGTAGGAGCCTCTAGGAGTAATCTGGGTCGATGCCAAACTCTCCCATTTCAGCCTGCTGCTTCTGGGTTCCGAATTGAATGGAAAGATCTAGCACGTTTACGGGCAGTGAAGCATCCATGGGACATTGTCACTTACCATCAGATGGATTGTTACATTAGAAAACAAAAAAAAACACATTTGGACAGACATACGTCTATCAGTTGATGAACGGAGAAGGAAGTATGATACGTGATTAAAGATCATCCTTCTCCACCACCGCTCCATTTAGTAAACACGATTACAGTTTTAATTATACTGGCTCTCTATACCTTCCTAACGCTGGAAATTATCATGCGTGTAAAGATTTAATGTCCCTTGTCCGGACGTTAATTTAAAACATTTTGCATCTAATTAGCTGTGCAACGTCTGCAAAACAATACTGTCCTTATTAACAGGAGACGGGTGTGAAATCACAGTGTGGTCGGAATCAATACAGAATGTACAAATTGGACAGTTATGTGTTTATTATTATTCTTCTTAAAGTAGTATTAGTAGCTAATGTTTTAAAATGCCAACAAACCACAATCCCAAATCATATCTGTAACATTTTTTACTTATAATTCAGACGAAAAACTATCACAAGATTCCTTTTTTTTACACAATGCATGTTTCCTCACGACGTTTTTCCACCACCGCTGAGCACGTGATGAATACAGAACTTAAAATTGCTATTAACAATTTTAGTGGCATCGACACCCGGGGATCGAACCCACGTCACTCGCGCTCTATGAGACTAAAGCGAGCGCCCTGACCACTGGGCTACCACGGCTCGATTGTTATCCAACGAATATCGACAAGGGTCAGAGTTATCGGATTCACAGTATCGGAACAATTAAAACAGCACCCTGCTATCGTATCGTTTTAATTGTTCCGATACTGGTATTCCATGGATGATGTAATAAAGTTAACATAGCCCGTATCATTTTCCAGACGCATCCACTTGACAAATGGAAGCGTTCGAATCTAACATTATTTACGCTCCGTCGAGCATTTCTATTAGGCTTACCTTCGCTAGAACTGACGTCGTTTTAAGTACGTATTTTAATCAAACAATATAACAAAGTTTACGGTATGGTCTTGATATTTCAGGACTATGAAGGATTTTATTATCGTGTCATGTGGTAGTAATGGCAGGAATCTGCCATCAGTGGTGGCATTAACAAAATTGTTTATTGTAACGATTCTGTATATATCACCCACCGTGCATTCGGTAAAGAAATAACCTCGTAATGTACCAGCATATCCGATTAATAATAATAATTGTATTTCGAGGACATGCGATAACAGTAAACTCATTGGAATCCGTAACCTTTTGTTTTCTAGTAAAGGCGGCGAACGAGCAATCGGTTCACACGATGGTAAGTAATAACCGTCGTCCGCATACATCAGCAACACCAGAGGTGCTGCAGGTGCGTTGCCGTCCTTTAAGCGTATTTGGGAGGTGTGAGGAAGGATGAGGCGGGTAGAGTGGGCCTCCGGTTACCTCGCTCACCGAACGAAACGCAGAAGCACAAGTTGCATCTACTTCACGCCGGTAAGCTGGTCAAAGGCCTCCTTCTCAATTACGAGTATCTTATATATTCGTATATATAGAGAGGGTTTAGGAGCGGGGAAGGGCCCGCCACGCTGCTCCAGTGCGGGTTGGCAGGCTTCACATATCCTCGAAACGTTTAATTTTTCTTTTTCATGCATGCAGGTTTCCTTCACCGTCGAGCACGTGGTAAATACAGCACATAAAATTGCTATTAACAATTTTAGTGGTGCCTGCACCGGGGATCGGACCCAGGTCACACTCGCTCTATGAAACTAAAGCGAGCATCCTGACCACTAGTAAGTCAGTAAGGGTCAGGACCCGAACTGTCATAGCAGCCATTACGCTGAACCGGATGCCGTTCCATCGCTGCAACCTAATACTAAATTGTGTTTTGTCAGTTCGTTCGTTCCTTTTTGAACTTTTACTAATGCAGGAATGAATAAAAGAAAAAATTTCCTTCTTTAGCAACAAAATATTTTCGCATTTCTCACATTCCGTTGAATAGCTTTATAATTGACTTATATCTAATAATAATGCCTGATTTATTTTCGTCCGTACTTTCATATATTTCAATATATGAAAGTACAGAGTTATTCAGATTCGCGTATTCGACAAAAATGTTTTGTTCAATCAGATTCTTATTACCTCGTGAGGCGGAGCGTTTAATGCTCCGACTCGTCTACGAAGGGAATTGCAGACAATTTTAATTATATATTCAAGAAAATACACGCACGAGTTAGCAATTAATATAAAAAAACCTTTAAAATAAGCCCAAGATACATTTAAATTTTTTCAATTGTCATTGTCCTTGGTCTTCTGCTTCAACATAAGTCTATGCTGAATGTTAATCCTAACTGAGATAGCGTCCGGAAGCCAGTACATATCTTGAAAGGTAACCCTTCTGTACTCGCTGGTTAATGGGTTTGGTGAGCGTAATGCTGGTATCCTGGCACTCATGATGCTGCTCATGATGTTATTGAACGGTGACAAGAACGTGGGATTTGGCTTCGGCTAATTCGGTTGTGTTTTCCGCGATTGTCGGGACCTCGATTGTAGGATTGCTGATTTTCGGAGGATGTCCGTTGAACTGACTGTCTCAATGTTAGATTTAATTGTACCACATCTGACCGTCACCTTTAACAGTAGTGGTAGAAAACCACAGTAAGTGAGCAAAGTCAATTGAACAGCAACATGAGTGGATGCCTCCCTCTGCTGTGGATGTGGAGGGTCATGGCTGCCATATGCGTCATATTTGTGAACAGATGAAGCTTGTGAAGGCTGGTCTGCTCGAGTTTGCATTGTACTTATTTGTGCGTTTAATTGAGCCGTGATAGCCCAGTGGTCAGGGCGCTTGCTTTAGTATCATAAAGCGCGAGTGTCCTGAGTTCGATCACCGGTCCCCACTAAAATTGTTAATAACAATGTTCATTGCTGTATTCACCCCGTGCTCGGCGGTGAAAGGAAAATACCGTGAGGAAACCTGCATGTCTAAAAAAATCCCCCCCTATCTCCCAAATACCTTTAAAGACCGGCAACGCACCTGCAGCATCTATGGTGATGCAGATGTATGTGGGCGACGGTAATCACTCAATAAAGTTTTATTTTAGCTGATCGTGGTCTAAATCGAAAATAAGAGACGCAACGAAAATTTTTAACCAAATACAACACATGTCATCCCACATTGGGGCACGTAAACGAAATTACAAGGGAGCGCTTCCTAGCGGTCTACAATTTTGGCTAATCGGATCAGAAAGAAAACCTTATCCGAGCGGAAGACTCGTTCTAGTACAGACGGCAATGTTTAACTAATGTCGGCATTATTACAGAGTAAAACGTCATGAACGAAATGAGAGATTGTTAAGAATAAAAACAGGTAAATATAACGGGACCTTTCAAAACAGATCATGAATTGTTGATTGATTTTAAATCGTCATCATAATTCATTGTTGACATATAACGTCACCTGTATGGGTTAGCGATCTCAGTAGGGGATAAACATGATATAGTATTATTTGCTGGTGATACATCATTAAATGATGATGATGAAAAATTAATGATTAACGATGTAGTTAGTAATGCTATATCAAAAATAGCTCATAGGCTTAACGTAATTAATATAACAAAAGCTTACTATAAAGTTGATCAATACATCGAGGACAAATATGTGCATTGATATATTGTCAAAATTGTCATTTAAAAATCTCACGGAATGGAAACCTAAAATAAATTTGACTGAAAAACTCTAGAAACTATTGTTGTGAGAATCTATTTTAATATAAAATGTACACGAAGCAAATTCATGCAATACACAGTGAATTTGCGTTTTGTCTTCTAGATTTTAGTAAATTCCTTTTATCTTCATTCGATGTAAAGGAGTTCCTTCGAAATTCACTGCTCGCGTGTAGTATTTTAAGGAAATAATGTTTGAAACTTCGCCGAGACGCATCCAGATATAATGGAAACTTTAATTTCGTATCTTGTGAAGGTAACTACGAATTTAATTATATGGAACTTACTTTAAACGTAACGTCGATGCTATTATTTTACTGATAACTTAAACTTTACTTTGCTTAACCAAATATTTTACTAGTTCTTAATATTTATTAAAAATATGTCCGTTACGAGATTGGCGGTAGTTGAATGTAATTTTCTATTTGGCTTTCCCACGGTTCACTAACAATGAGACGGTATAGTTCCGTACGTCATAGCGTCTTTTTTTTATAGAAGAAGGGGGCCAACGAGCGTGCGGCTCACCTGATGGTGAGTGATCACCGACGCCCACGAACATCCATAACACCAGAGGTGCTAAAGATGCGCTGCCGGCCTTTAAGGAAGGAATAGGCTAAAAGTCTCTCTTAGTCGACAATTACAATAGCCAAGAGAAGAAACGAGACGGCAGATTCCTTTTGCATAGCACGTCGAATACTTCTGCTGTTCAAGAAAGGACAAGCAAAATGCTGTTCCCCATCACCAGTCCGTGAGATTCGACTGTCCTGTGGTCTAAGAGGCATTTTCTTGCGGAAACATACCAGCAGTTCACCTGATGGTAAGTGATTTTCACCTCATTGCCGGCCTTTAAGGGTATTCGGGAGATGGAAGGGAGGATGAGGAGGAGGACGGGGAGGAGGAGTGGGCCTCCGGTTACCTCGCTCAACGAACGAAACGCAGAAGCACAAGATGCATCTACTTCACGCCGATATTCCGCGAGGCCGTGGGACCAATCCGTTCGAGCCGGCTCATTCGAACGGCGGTAAAACCCGCCGCTTGGCTCTACAACGTTTAAAATTTCATTATTCCATCATACTCCTCAGGGCTGAGAACCTTCTTAAAGACATAAAGACATTTATTCCTTCACTTACATCTAAACACAGCACATGATATGGCGATACATAACAATTATAAAATAACAAATCAAGAAAAAATAAATAAAACAAACTATGAATATGAAAGAGTAAAATGAAAACAGGAAATTAAAAACAAATAAATTGTGCTATAAAAAAAAAAGTGAATATATCACAAGGAATTTGTGTGTGTTGTGATGAAGCGGCTCAGCATGAGCCACGAGGTGTCGCAGCGCTGATCTCCAGTCGGCCCCCGGTGTCCGTGCGCAGCGGACGGGCAGTAAGCGAGTAGTTTTTTTTTTTTTTTTTCATTAATCTTCTACTGTTATTATATATATATATATTTATATTAAGTTATTAACGAAGTGTGATAATATCAAATTATGTAATGACTACAAATTAAATAAATTTTGTCCACAAATAACTGCTACATATGCGAACGCGGTATGCCGTTGAACAGACAATGAGTGTACACAGTCAGAATGCTGGATTCAAATTATAACTTCTTTATGGGACTTGAAGGAAACAGTGGCAAGCCAGTGACGAAAACAAAGAAAAATAAATTAAAATAAAAATATGCAGTAAATTACAGTAAAGAAATATTAAAAAAATATTATTTATTATTTAATTAGATAAGATTAATTTTGAATGATTGTAAATTAGCATGTACCCTTCTGTTCGTTTATTAAATGTTTTTTTAAATTACTTTTAAAGTTTCCTAATGTTTTAAGATCGCGCAATGGTGGAGGTAGATTATTCCAACAGTGGGTGGCAGCATACTTATAACTACCTCTGAAAGCCGAAGAACTATGCCGAGGAACACTTAACAAGTAAGGAGAAGCGCGGGTGAGATACTTATTGTGTTCCCGACACCAGTCTAGTTTGCTGTAGAGATACTTTGGGTTTTTAGTTTTAATAACGCCAAAGAGAGAACAAGCAAAGTGGAGCTTGCGTCTGGCAGCCATTTTAAGACTGTTACTCTCATTGAGGAATGGACTTACATGACCTCTGGGCGGCACAGTAAAGCAAAACCTTACGCAGGCATTTTGAACCCTTTGTATAAGATGTGCGGTACGTGACAGTAAACACGGCCCATAAACAATGTCAGCATAATTAAATTTCGATAGAATTAGTGTGTCGGATTATCTCTTCCGTAATTCTATACTTAGGTACATCTTATATAAGATTTTTAACCGGTAGAAACAGTTTTTGACAATACCTGCAATGTGATTTTCAAATCTTAAGTCAGGGCTTACTACAATTCCTAAATTACGAGCCATTTCGACCCTTTCCAATGCTGTTCCTTTAATATATAATTTAGGATCAAAGTCGTTAATTTTACCTATCTGTTTTTTAGTTCCACAAACTAAGTATTTTGTTTTTGACGGGTTCAAAACTAGGGAATTTCTCTCGGACCACTTCACTATTCTATCTAAATCTTCTGTAATAATGACTAGGGTTAAAGGAGGTATATATCTGCGTGTCATCTGCATATATGTGGTATTTACAATTTTCAAAGCAATTGCTAATGTCAGATGTATACAACGCATACAACACAGGTCCCGAAATAGATCCCTGAGGGACGCCGCTCGTAACCCGCTGCGGAGATGACATACAATTCTGGCCATTTTCTTTATTAATTATTATTTGTTGGGATCGTCCTTCGAGGTAGCTGTCAAACCATTTTATTGTGTTTGGGTCAAATCCATAGTAAGCCATTTTGGACAGAAGTAGAGTCGTATTGATTGTATCAAATGCTCTGAAATAGTCTAGTAATACAAGCACAGTTCCCTTTCCTGCATCTTGAGCCTCTAATACGTTGCCTACTACATCAGAGAGCGCAGTCGCCGTACTTCGTCCCTTCCTGAAGCCTGATTGAAGATCAGGTAAAATACAGTTGTCTTCCAGATAAGATGTTATTTGCTTACATACCACTTTCTCCAGAATTTTGATAAACAAGGTAGTGTTTATAGGTCTTAAATCTTTAACATCTTCAGGGTTCGCTTTAGGAGAGGACGTATTAGAGCTCTTTCCAGATATCAGGAAATTTGTTCGTACTAATTGACCGGTTAATTAACGCTGTAATAGTATCCAAACTCTGAGGGAGTGTCATCAATACCATATTGATCGATATACCATCCACCCTAATGCGTTCGATTTTAAGGACTTGATTATATTTAAGATGGCGTCCTGAGATACTGGTTCCAGACAAAAACTCCCAGAGCCGAATCTATCAAATTCAAAATACGTTAAGTCTGATATACTCACGCTACATGATCCTGGTATGTTGAGGAAATGAGCATTAATTAATTCTGGATCCATTAATTGCAGTGGTAATTGAGTATCATTTTTTGGCGGAAGCGAGTATACCTTCAGATTAGACCACAATTTCTTCGGGTTGTTAATATTGCAGTTAATGAAAGTATTGTAGTAAGCCTTTTTTTCGTAGTATAGCGCGATATTAACTTGGTGCTTCATTTGTTTATAGTAATCCTTATGGTGCGGCAACTGCGAGCATCGATATCTATTACGTGCTTCATCTCGTAAGTTCATCATGAATTTAATATTCTCGGTTATCCAGGGACAAGGACGGTCCCTCAATACAATCGATTCAATAGGAGCATGCAAGTCAAATAAGTGTATAGTCCAGGAACTAAATATTTCCGTCATTTCATTTATGTTAACCATACCATTTATATTTGTCCATGGGATTAACTGGAGATCATGTTCAAAATAATCGGGCAGAATATCATTAAGAGGACGATATACTATCGTTCGGGGGGGTATTTTATCTTTTTTTACATATATCTCGCACGCAAGGAAGGCGTGACTACTTAAATCGTCAATATGATTAATAGACACCTTTCGCGACGTCGCATCCGTACATGTAACATCTATAAGTGTTCGGCTGGTTGCAGTGACATGAGCGGGCGAATCAATCAATTGTTGGATATTTAAATAATTTATAAATTCTAAAAAACGTTTGGTCTTCGTGTCATCTGGGTTAAGTAGGTTAATATTAAAATCTCCTAATAAAAGAATATAATCATATGAAAAAGTGCTAATACTGTCAGTTATTGCATCCAAAAAAATGTCGATGTTGAGCCATGGCGGTCGGTAAGCCGTACCGATCACGATACTTTTTGAATTTACGGTTAAGCACAACCATATTTCCTCTACAGAATTGTGGTATGGAGTGCATAACATCCGTGTATTAAATCCCCTTTTGACGTAGAAGCCTACACCTCCTCCGCGGCCAGCGCGCACGGAGAGCGGTCGCGGCACGTGACGCAGCCGGTAGCCGGGCACGCGCGGGGCGCGTCCCTCCTCCCTCCTCCCTCCTCCCTCCTCCCTCCCGGAGCCATGTCTCATTTATTGCCATGAGATCGACTCCGTGCCGACTCATAGCGGCGAGGAATTCATCATGCTTAGTACCTAACGAACCTGCATTTAGAAAGCCAACTTTCAAGTACCAAGATTTATTCATTGATATCCGGTAAATAGGCAATAATGAATATGTAAAAAAGGTACGAAAGTTCTTATGGTTAAAAATACCGTTTGTCTACAAAATATTATAGTTATGAAATACAACATGAAAATTATATAGTATAGGTAATTATTATTGGTGCACAAAAATATATTTTCTATTTGCACTATAAAATAATACAACATAAAATATATAACACCTATATGAAATCTTAAATTTGTGTAATTAAATATCAGCATTGATAAAGTATAAATATAATTGGCAGCAATAAAATAATGTAAGTGTAAATTATAACCACATATACTTTTATTATAAACGAACAGTAACGCGAAATTATATTTGAGTAGGAATAATAAAAAACATGACAAATACCGAGCAGGCGCCGGCAGCCCGCAGGTAGACGGAACAATTAAATTTCGAATACGTGTGTTGTGAACACACACGCAACACACACAAATACCTTCAAGACTATTTATTTCAATAACAAAATTTAAAATATATTTTTACAGAAAACACATGATTCTCTGTATGAAATAATATAAATACTGAGCTGCCTAAATAAAAGAAAAGTCTTACAAAAATAATAATAATAACGCCTTCGATAAGTTGTATAAGCTACGCTGTTGTATAACAACATGCATATGTTTACAGCACGTCATTGTTACCCATAAAATTAACTCAACTAAAATTAAAATATATTTTTAAAATCCCAATTCTACGCTCACTATTAAAAAGCAAATATAATACACATTCATATTTAAATAAAAACTAACTCGAAATTAACAAAAAAACACGATTAAGGTCTACATCGGACCGAATGCGGGTTACGGGCTTTCCATCTTCTTTTCTCACAAATATACGACCACCCTTCGTCCATACGTAGCGCCAATTCGCTTTCTTGGCTGCCTCACGTGTCTTACCAAACAGCTTTCTATTAACCGGAGTGAGCCGCTCATTCACATAGAATGGACGCGGCCTCCGGCAGCCCCAGTGATTCAGTGGTTACGGAGCGCCGCACACGTGCAGAACGTAGAAATTCGTCTTTCAACGCTCGTCGACTCATCCGTACCACAATTCTACGTGGTCCGGAAGGCGTACCATCTTGGGCACTAGTGATACTATGGCTGGGTGTACGTAATGTACCGACACGCTCAGCATGAACTATCTCACGGTGATCAATATCAAGACCTACCTATTTAGCGCATAACATCACGGTGTTAATCGCATTTTCGGCCTTTTGCTCCGGTAATCCAGATATTTCCAGGTCGTTGGCTAAAAGGTCCTGATCCCTCTCATTAAGTTGGATCCTTAGTTCGCCAATTGTATCCTCGAGTTCCTTGGTGTCGCACTTATTCACGCGTTCTTCAAAGCGATTCTCTAACTTGGTGACCCTATTATCAATTTCCTCCAAATTTTTATTGCATGCGAGAACTGTGTCCGTCAGCAAAGTAACACTGTCCCTGACCTCTTTCAACTCATTCCTCATAGCACCAAGCTCATTTCTAAACAGGCGTATTTCCAAACCTATATCTATGGTTTTATGGATGGGACTACTGTCTCCGACATTTTGAGCCTTCGCAGGTGTATTAGAGTTGTCCCCAGTACGGGGGACTTTATTTTTGCAAGCGGGACACATCCATGAAGATGATACCTTGGACTTTTCAGACAGGTTAAGACAGCCCCGATGATACGCAAAATCACATTAGCCACAGGTGATGCCATCTGTCGCCGACAGGTAGCGGCCGCAAGCTCCACACTTTGCCATTTTATTGAAATGGATCGATATAATGCGCGGCGCAAACAATGCCCAGTAGATGGCACAATAAAGACAGACACAGTTTTTGGTTGTAATTAATTTTTAAATGTAAGTTAATTAAAACATATTTAGCACCATGCAAATTGTTTGCAAAAATATAAAAAAATAAAAAATGTTTAAATAAGTTTATAAGTTCACAATGTCTTCTGCTGTTACAAAAATAGTCAAAGGGTAGTTTTATGTACTGATAGTAGTCTTATTTTACACTGTTATCACTATTTACCTCAGTTTCACCACACTTATGATAAATTACACCGTGTCCCGATGCATATAAGTGCACGTAGTCACTACTATAACTTTAAAAACTAGTTAAATTCAATAAAAATCAATTTATTCAGAGCGCAACACTACTCGCTGTCAACCTCCCAGAGCGAAAAAATTCTTCGATTGAGGATGCTTGCCATATGATGCCATAATCGCCAGATGAAGAGTGGGATGAAAGGACTAAAATAAATGTTAATACCTCTGTCCACTCCTGAATTGAGTATACGGTCGTGAGCCTTATTATTTAAAATAGTATCTCGTTTTATCTACTCGCACACTTTAAAGAAATAAATTGAATTGTCACTCAAGATTGTAGGTTACAGAATCTTGGAAAAGATTTTAAAACGAGCTTATTCCAGTAAAGTGAACTGATGGAGAAATACAAAGGCTTTGGTATAGTCTTGGGTTAGTAATATTTTTGAAGTTATACATCTTTTGTCGCGTTTGGGAAAAATTATGAGAGTGAATTTTTACGATGCGCGCGCACACCGACTCTTACAAGCGACACCGTGAAGTTGGTTGGTAAAGGTCTCTCAAGTATTCATGAGAACTGATAACTGTATTCAAGGTTAATTCAAGGATAACTAGATTCAAATATTTCATTCAAGTATGAATCAACACGTGTTTTATAACAGTGGAGAGAAAAAATATATAAATTCATACATAAAAATACATGTGCATTTGTGTGTAATTTTAAAATATTTATGATGGTGTACGATAATTTATTTAATTAAATCGTTATAAATTGCATATTTAGTCTTTTTTTCAAAAACAAAGAGTACGATGGGGAGGAGGATGGGGAGGAGGATGGGGAGGAGGATGGGGAGGAGGATGGGGAGGAGGATGGGGAGGAGGATGGGGAGGAGGATGGGGAGGAGGATGGGGAGGAGGATGGGGAGGAGGATGGGGAGGAGGATGGGGAGGAGGATGGGGAGGAGGATGGGGAGGAGGATGGGGAGGAGGATGGGGAGGAGGATGGGGAGGAGGATGGGGAGGAGGATGGGGAGGAGGATGGGGAGGAGG